>JARBXR010000012.1:293931-415850 GCA_029100535.1 Stemphylium beticola | reverse complement strand
CCCCTTCCCCCCCAGCGCACTCACCACAAACCAATCTAACACCCCCATTCCAGCAATGCAAACACGCGATTTCGTCCACTCGGCCCCCAAGATCACAGACTATGTGCTCCGTCTGCGGGATTTGCAACGGGGCCTTGGAGCAGCATCCTACCAGATTGACGATGAAGTTTTGCAAGAAAAGGGCAGTGAGAGAAAGATATTTTGGGTTATATGGGAGAGAAAGAGAGAGGGAAGGGACAAGCAATGCCACTGGAATAATGCAAGATAAAGATTTACATTCACAGCATCATTTTTCGCTACCCCTGATTTTCCCGTTCATTTGTCTCTTTTTTTGTACATGGGTTCGTAGTACATAGATAACTAGTAGTAGTAGTAGTAGTAGTAGTACTTTGTCTTGGTGGAAATATAGAATAAATACATACTCTCACTATTTCCCTCCCTCTCTTCCTCTTTCTCTCACGCAGACCCAGGCCTAGAGCTAGACCCCGCAAGCCCAAGCACACACACCCACTCCCACCCCCAGGTTAGAGCTCAGAGCTCAGAGGGTAGTTGGGTAGATAGGTAGCTACAGATGCCATGACAAGAAAGCAAGAACGCCATTGCAATGCAAAAAAAAAAAAAGATTCTCCCATTTACGCTATCTCTCCCGCCCCGCGCGCCCGATTTTACTTTTTCCAAAAAGCCCCTGAGTAGGCAAGGAAAAAAACCAAGGAGGAAAATGGATGAGTGCTTTTTTTGGTCCGGTTTGGAAAGATGAATCACCGCCAGGCTGCGCTGTTAGATAAGTTGTAGTTGTGGTTGTAGTGGTAGTGTTGAAACAAGGCTCCAGGTCCTAAAAGAGGAGGGCGGTGGAAAATGAGCTAGCGTCGACAATCGAGTCGGAAAAAACCAGTGTGTCGATGCGAAGGAATGGCATGGAAGCCGAAGTCGAAGTCGAAGCCGGTAAGAGGTAAAATTGTACAAGTGTGTGAGAAAGAAATGGAATGTGCAAAGATGGTGTTGAAGAAGATGAACAAGGCCCCCCCTTTGAAGAAACGGGCGCTGGTTGGAGGATAAGAAGTACAAGAGGTGAAAGTGTTTTTTAATTGAGGAAGCCCTTGCAGCCTATGGAACCGCAGAGACAAGGGATACGATCCGTGGCATCAATCTCACGCTCGAATTTGTAGTCATAGGTGAGTTCCTCGTCTACGGAAATGGTTAGCATGCTGCATGTTTGGAAGAAAAGTGTACATGTGAATGCGGAGGTGGGTGATGGATGGCTTACCAGACTGAATATCTCTCAGCGCATAAATAACAATCCTCTTGGTATTATCCACACGGATAATCTTGGCCGTGCAATTCGGCGTGCAGGAATGATTGATAAACCGGGCAATACCGCCCATCTTGGTTGCATCGATGACGGTATCCTCGTCGATACGGAAGAGGTAACTTGAACCCACACCCTGCATGTCGTATTTTGCTTCGCGTAGGTCGGCGACGCGCTGCCGCACTTTTTCGCCCACGTACTCGATAATCATGTCGTTGACGGCGATGGGCTCTTGCGCGTACAGGCCCCAGTTGTGGATGGCGGAGCGGTCGAATTTTACGAGCTTCTTGCGCTTCTTGAGCTGGTTGAAGCGGAGGGCGTCGCCTTCGGCGCCGGACAGGTTCTTGGATATGTTGATGTCGTTGACCATGCGTCGGTTGTTGGCGCGGTTGGCGCGCGAGTTGGCTGTCGATGTCTTGTTGGTGCTAGTTTGGAATTTGAAGCCTTCGACGGAGACGACGCTTCGCTCTTCTTGCTTAGCGCGACGTTGGCGTTCTTCTCGCTCCTTTTGGACGCGGATGCGATGTGGTAGGTACTTGGACTTTTCGGATTCGCGAATCTTCTTGACGCCCTCTGTACGAGCTGAGCCGCTCGCGTTGGGAACGTAGTATCCTTCAATCTTCGTCTCGGTGCGAGAGATGCCTTCCTGGCCATTGCGGTTGAGGTGCTTGATGGACTTTTGCTTCCATGCCCAGTCTTGTGCGTCTCCAATATTGGCAGGAGTTGTCGACGCCAGAACCGCCTTGAGGAAACGTAGATCTTCCTCGTCTTTGAGCAAGTGTTGCCAGCCGTCAATATCCATTACAACACTGAGGTCATCTTCAACCGTCTTGCGAGGTATGTCATGAGACACGCTCCAGACAACAGAAGAGGCCCGCCCATCCTTCTCTGGAGTCGTATCCTCAACCACAGCCTCTTCGACAACTTCCTTGACTTCCTTGACCTCCTTGGCTTCAGTGACTTCCTCCTCTTGTGCAGGCGTCTCAACTTCCATAGCTTCCGCCTTGGCAGCTTTCGCTTCCTCTTGCAGTTGCTTCTTGGTCTTCTTCTTTGGCTTCGCAGCAGCCTTCTTCTTGAGCGATGTGAGCGTCTCAGGAAGCTCAGTAGTTTCAACAGGCTTCTGGGCTTCCTCATCGTGGGTAATGACAACTTCAGGCTCGAGTTTATTCGCTGGGCTTGCTTCCACACCAAAGATGGCGTCTGCTTCTTGCTCAATCTTCCGCAGCCTTCTGAAACCCTTGAGCGCCTTGTCCGCCTTCTTCCAGATTGGTGACGAACGCGGCAGAATCGCGAGAACCTGTTCCAGTTCCTTTTCTGCCATGTTCTCTGGGTCTTTGTGAATACAATGAGCAAGCAGACTTCTCGCGTGCGAATCGTCCATCTCTTCATCACTGTCTTCACCCCAGCCGGTTTCAATACGGCGCCGCTTAGCACGATGGGCTCTAGATGACTCTTCCACCTCATCTTCAATGTCCGTGGAAGGAGCGCGGCTGATTGGCCGGCTCTCCTGCTCTTCAGTGCCACGCGTCAACTGACTGCGACTTTCATCGTCCGACTCTTCTGGTTCAAACATCTCAATCATCTGGCGATGGAGGCCACGGGCCACACGAGGCTTGGGTGCGGATGCCTTCCTTCGCTCGTCGGCAAATGCATTGACAACCTTTGGAGGCTTCTTTCCACGTCTGGTGCTGGGGTCGAATGCGCCCAGCCCTCTGCGACCACGGCCACCAAGACCTCCATTGCGCCCTCTAGGAGTATTACCTCCAAACGCATCGAAGCCTGGAGCGAGTAGCGCAGGTGGTCGAACGTCCTCGTCCTTCTTCGGCGGGCCTGGGATGTTGAGTCTTCGACGCTTCTCGGCATGAAGTTCAGGATCCAGCAGCTCAAGTATGGTAGGCGCAGCCAATTTGGTCTTAATGTCCCCTAGAAGCTTTTCCTGCAGTTCCTGTTTCAAAACATCCAGAGCGGCCTGTACAGGGTCCAGCGAGTCTGCCCTCTGCTTCTTTTCCCATTCAAGATCCTCGGCTTCTTCTTGTTCTATCCGCTCTTCTATGGCCTTTCGCTTCTTATCTGCCACCACACGCTCGGGGCTGGGGCTCCGCTCGTAGTTGGGATCGCCATACTGGTTACACTCCATGTTCATGGTGTACGTGAACAGAGCCTGCATGTGCAGTTCCTTGTAGCATCGAACGGTCTCTTCCTCGCCGCGCTTCGACTCTTCAAAGGTGATGTAATAACCCGTTGGGTCACATCTGACCGACGTCCAGCGAAAGTTCTTTAAGCGCTTCTTAAGATGTTCAATTGTAGTGGCGAGCACGGGTACATAGATGTGTGCGAGAAAGATGTAAGGCTTTCGTTTCAGCGTCGGCTTGATCGGGTCTCGTTCGATGAGAAAGGAAAGTGCCGCCTTGCGTGTCAACGGTTCTCGAGGCATCGGTATTGGCGGGCGGGCGCCTTTTCCAGAAGGTCCCTTGGGAACATTGGCTGGCAGGTCAAAGTTTCCAGGAGTAACTGGCGACGCAGAGCTGGCTGTTTTGGCCGCAAATTTGGCGCGCAACTTCTCCTCTTCCTTGCGAGTTTGCTGGACCGCCATATCCACCAGCTTTTGACATCTTCGCCCTTCGCGATCCGATTGGACCTTGATTGTGTGTTGTGCAAGACGCTGGTTGGTGCCTTCTCGCTCGGCTCGCTTTGCTGAAGTAGTCGCTTTCATTCCCGTGGTGCCGCGTGCAGGCTGAGTGTCGCGAAACTTGACCAAGCATATTCCAAGCGGGCTGCCGTTGTCAGGGTGCACTTGATTGCGTACAGTCTCTACTTCGCCGTAGGTGGAGAAGAAGGCACGGAGTTGGACATCTGGAGTCAAGGGATCAAATCCTGTGACGACCACCTGGGTGGCAGGCCCCGGACCGCACGATATGCGCTGATCAAAAGAATAGGGCTTGGCGACATAGGGGGCTATCCTGAGTTTCGATTTCGGGGCGCCGGTGAAGGAGGTCTTGATGACATAGTTGCCAGTGGTATAGCCGGCAATGGCCAGACGTGGATCGGGAGGCGGAGATGGGTCGCCCTGTAACACAAGTTAAGTTAGCCTTAGCGTCACAGGGCGACCACATCTATGTATGTATATGTAACCTTCACGTACCTTGTCCAGTATTGTGCTGTATTTCGCCGTTCCCTTCGCTCTCGCGCGCTTATCGAGCTTTGGGTCAAGCTGTGCGTCGTAGGTGGAGCGCTGGCCCAGCACGCCGTCGGCTGGGAAGACTGATCTCCGCGTCTCGGGCGGCGTGTTTATGGGGGTTATGGTATCGGCGACATTGTTGGGCGCGCTCGATGGCGCGGTGCGTGTAGAGGATGAGGTCGCGTGCATCGTCTCATGCGAGAGCTTGGAAGAGCGCGGACTGGGCAGCTTGCCAGGCGGAGAAGAGTCTGAGCTGGTCAAGGGTGTAAGGGCGTGTAGAGAATTGCTGTGGCCAGAGCGCGACATGGTGGACGGCGCAGACAAGGTGGACGAGGCGGGCGTAGGTGTAGAGGAATCCGAGTCAACGTCGTCTAGCAGATGGCTAGGGCGCTGCGCATCGTTCTGGGGTGAATCCGAGTTCTTCCTATGCCTAAGCCTGTGCGTTTCACCCACTGCCGTCGCTGGAGCAGCCGAAGCCGAGTGGGAGAGGACAGACGAGTCGGCGCGGTGCGAGGCAGCTCGCCACAAGGACCTGTCTTCTATTTCGCCGCGTCTTCTGCCTGACATGGACCTGATATCAAGGTCCAGTTTCTGATGGCTACGCCGCAACAGCGCACCTGAATATCGATCGACTTTGCTATCAGCACGTATATGCTCCCGCCATCACTGTGTGTAGTAGCCGCGAATGATGGACCGAGGGTGGGTAAGGGCGCTGCGCGTTGCTGTACTCGATGCAGCTGCAGGCCTGAGGCGTAACGGGGATATATGGACAACGCGCACCCACGCGGTGACGACGTGTCAGAAGGGCCGGACGATGGCAGGAAAGGGCAAAAGAGGACAAAAGGACGAAAAGATGAAATGGGCGATTCAGTCCTCGGCGCTCTGCTCGCACAGATGGGGCGGGTGTTGAGTGAGGGCTGTCGTTTAGGAATCTGAGGTTCCAAGGTGAAGTGCGGATCCCGGCCGCCAAGCTAGCGTCTTAGGGAGAAAAGGAGAGTGCCTTTGTCGCCAACCATCCCTCTTCAACTCAACCCTCGGTGGGCAATGCACCTCCAGAACATGGCCAACACGGTCGCATAGACGCCTGCATCGACTATGCCCTGAAATTACCGCCCCAGCATCGATTTTCGCATTCGCGCAACCTGCTTCGTGGGAGCACGCACCACGCATTGCCTGCCAGCCCCGGCGGCATCATCGCGATCGTCTTGCGCATGCAGTCACGCTAGCACTGCCGCACAGTCAGGCAGGAGGGCTTCATCACTTGGGGAAATTTAGAAGACGGGAGATTGGAGCATGATATGGTTACCGCCTAGTTCACAAGGTCGCATGGCACGTGAAAATGAAGATTGTACCTAGCTCTGCTTCGGGAAGCAAGTCAGACGTCGCAATCGTGAAGGCGTCATGGAGGGAGCGCCGACAAACACACCGCAAGTGCAGCGCATGCGACATGCAATACATTCCACAGTAGCCTCCTCAGTCTTGAGAGCCGGTGCGATAGACAGCAGGCCGCGTACGTCATATATCCCAATATACAGCCACATGGCATTCAATTGGGGTACGTTGCGCAACCACTCCATCTAGATCAAGCTTCTCCAATTTGCGTGTAATGACCCCTAATCCACAAACTTGCCGTCAACCCACCCCCTCCTCTTGACACCCAACTCGACCGCCGCACTCCCCCAATCCTCACCATGGTTGTGTCCCGACTTGCCATCCGCGCCGCCAATACCCGCTCTCATAAGCCCCTGCTCATCCGTCAACAGCGTCAGCAGCCCAAAGATAACCGGCACATTGTTATCAAGCTGCAGCCTCATAAGGCCGTGGCTCACAGCCTCCGAGATGTACTCAAAGTGCATCGTCTCTCCCTTGATGAGCGTGCCGATGGCGATGATGGCGTCAAACGGCTGGTTCGACGTCTTGGTAGCCGACTGGCCCGCGAGCGACGTGAGGTCCGATGCCGAGCCAAGCAGGTCCGCTGCTGCGCCTACGACGCCTGTGTTGGAGGATTGGATTTGAGAGGCCGAGTAGAGTTGCTTGACGGCGTAGGGTAGCTCATAGCTTCCTGGGACACTCTGCACGACTATGTTTTCATCTTTGACGCCCGCTTCTTTCAGCTTCCGCTTCGTTCCCTCGAGTAGCGCGTCGATGATCTTGGTGTTCCATCGCGCGTGGACAATTCCAATGCGCAATGCGGATCCTGTTTTTATCTTCCCGTCAGCATGAAGCTCTATACGTGACTGGAGATTGTGGTGGTAGTGGTGGTGGGGGCGGGGTTGGTTCAAATGCGAGAGAGTTACGGACCATCGTACGTCTTGGGCGCGCCAGGGCCTTTGAGTGATGCCATGGTTTTCTAATTTTATATGTCTGGGTATATAAGAGAAGGGTGCGAGAGTGGATCTGGACGTGTGTGGATATGAATCACAAGCTTGGGTTGTTGGAGCGGGCTGAAGAATGCAGGAACCGCACACCTTCCTTGGAGCTTGCCCCGCAACCGAGAGAGGCAGGGATCCCGCATCGTGCAATGGTGTCATCGCGTCAGGGGTGTGAAACGCCGCGCCGTGACCAGACTCACCAAAACATGTAGCGCCAAACGTTAGCACATGACCACGATGCACGAGAAAAAGCATTGAAGAGAAATTTTGTTCATTCAGTCCAGCATCAGAGGCTGCGCAAGAACGCAACGCTCCGTGTCCTAGATATCGTAAAGCTCAGTGCCCATACATATAAGCTACATCCCGAGCTATCATTCGTAAATCCCACGTGTAGTTCAGACCCAAATTAAACATAGCTTCTCTATCCCAGAGAACGCCATGTAAACCATACAACCGCTTGCTTACTCGACAGTGACCGACTTGGCAAGGTTACGGGGCATGTCGACGTTGACACCCTCAGCAACCGCCATCCAGTAGGACATGAGCTGCAGGGGAACAACGTTGATGAGACCCTGGAGAACATCGACGTTGCTGGGCACCTCGATCTTGTCCGTCTTGTCGGCAGGGAACTCGGGGTCGTTCTCGTTGCAGATGATGATTGGCCGTCCGCTACGGGCAATAACCTGCTGGTATGCGTTGAGTGACTTGGCGAAGATGTCGTCACGGGTAAGGATCATGACAATGGGGAGGTTCTCGTCGACCAGAGCCAACACACCGTGCTTGAGCTCTCCAGACATGACAGCCTCGCAGTGAAGGTACGAGATTTCCTTGATCTTCAAGGCACCCTCGAGCGCGGTAGCGTGCTGAGAGCCACGGCCGAGGAGAAGCAGAGACTTCTGGTTCTTGAACCTCTCACAGAGCTTCTTGATGGGCTGGTCGAGCTTGAGCACCTCCCTAAATTGCTCAGAGATCTTGCCGAGACCCTCGACAATCTCCTCGCGCCTCTTCTGCTTGGATGCACGGTCCTCACTGAGGGAGAGCGCGAACATGACCATGCAGACGAACTGCGAGGTGTAGGCCTTGGTCGAGGCAACACCGATCTCGGGACCGGCGTTAATGTGGACACCGCAGTGGGTGAGGAGAGAGATGGAGGAACCAACGTTGTTGACGATACCGACAGTGAGGGCACCACGCTCCAAGCAGTAGCGGAGAGCACCGAGCGAGTCGGCAGTTTCACCAGACTGGGAGACGAAGACGCAAGTGTCGTCACGGAAAACTGGTGCTTGACGGTCGAGGAAGTCGGAAGCCAACTCGACGGCAATGGGGATCTCGGTAAGCTCCTCAAAGACACCACGGACAGCCATGCAAGAGTGGTAAGAAGTACCGCAAGCGATGAAGATGATCCTCCTGCATCGCCTGATGGTGGAGAGGTACTGACGGAGACCACCGAGAGTGACGGTCTTGTTGACGGGGTCGAGACGTCCACGCATAGCGTTGACGACGGACTCGGGCTGCTCGAAAATCTCCTTTTGCATGAAGTGGTCGAATTGGCCCTTCATGATCTCCTGGAGCTGAATCTCCAGCGTCTGGATGGTACGGACGTTGGAAGATCCGTCATCCTTGTGCAGACGGTGGATGTTGAGCGAACCCTCGTGGATGTGTGCAATGTCGTCGTCCTCGAGGTACAGGACCTTCTTGGTGTGCTCGACAATGGAAGATGGGTCGGAGGAGAGGAAGAACTCAGTGGGCATCGGGGCGCCATCGTCGGAGAGGAAAGCGCGCGATTGCGATCGGTGGAGGAGGGACTTGTCTGGGGGAGCGAGCAAGTTGTTGGACTTCTTCAACGCAACGTTGTGGGATGCGCTCTCGGCGGGGAGAGCGGCACCCTCGTCGTTGTACTCGACATCGACAAAGTCGACCTTCATCTTCTTCTGTGTTCGGACACCGATGACGAGGGGAGAACCCTTGCGGGCAGCAACAACCTCATGGGGGTAGTGAACCGACTTGCAGAGAAGACCGAAAGCACCCTGGAGCTCCTTGATGACAGCCTTGACGAGAGCGGGGAAGCTCAGGTCGGGGTGCTCGGTGTAGATGTACTTTGTGAGCTTAGCAATGGCCTCGGTGTCCGTCTCGGTCTCGAACTTGAAGCCCTTGCTCTCGAGCAGAGTCTTGAGCTCCTTGTAGTTTGTGATGATACCGTTGTGAACGACGGAGAACTCCCAGTTGGCGTCGGACCTGGTTGCAGTGCGTTAGTGTCTGGGGCTTGGGTGATGCAACGAGGATTCAGGGAATGACATACCTGTGGGGATGGCAGTTGACACGCGAGGGAGGACCGTGGGTGGCCCATCGAGTGTGAGCAATACCGGCGTGCGAGTCAAAGACCTTGTTCAGGTCGAAGTTTTGCTCCTCAACAAGCTTCTTCAGTGAGGCGACCTTGCCGACTTCCTTGACGGCGTAGACCTCATTCTTCTTGTCACCGTCGATGGCAAGACCGGCCGAGTCGTAGCCACGGTATTCTAGACGTTGCAGACCTGCAAAAAGTACCATTAGCCATGACCGCCCTCAACGCCCCCACCAAGCACCGCGGGCCAGACCCCTCTGATGGGAAAACGCGCGGCTTGGGAGGGGGCAAGAATTGACAGTCTCAACGCACCATTGATCAATGTGTCAAGAATGTACTTCCTGTCCTTCTCCACCAGGTAGTTGATGTAACCGAAGATACCGCTGTTGGCAACGTGTCTTGTCAGCTTCAGAGCTCTCTCCGTCGTGTGGTAGCTTCGCAGCAGCTCCAGAGTGGGGCAGTGGGACTTACCACATGGCGAGGAAACGAAAGAACGGTGTTGATTATGAATGGAAGCGATTGTAAGGCAGTCGGAGATTCAATTGGCAGCAGCAAGAAGAAGGTTATGGGTGAGAAGGGGTTAAGAGGGACAGGATGTGGGAGAGGGAGAAAGAGCGGTGGTGTGTTTTACTTATATCTTCCAGGCCGGCCAAGCACTGAGCATGCCCCAGCGACGCCCTTCTCCACTCCACCTTGCTAGTGCTCGCCAATGCAGCGTATCGCAAGCACCCGTGACGCCGCTCTACCACCCTTGAATCTCGTACCTTCTCGTGCCCTGCACCATCGACCTGACAGTGCTCGTCATGGCCTGGCACCCCCTCGGAACCACCAACCTTGGGAAACCCTGTCCCATCGGATTCTGCGACATCTGAGCGGCCAATAGCCCCCGTTGCTGTTCCTGGATTGATCGCCCGCTATGCCCATCGTTTCTCAGGGACCGCGAGGCGCAGCACCTCCAAAATAGTAACGCTAGCCCCGATTTCTCGACTATCCCCATGTCAAGATGCCAGAATGCCAGAAATTCTCTTCTCGATAATGCTACATCGCGGCCACTATACTACTCGCGTCCTGACGGGCATCGCTTTCGCCGACGACGACGCCGCCCACGAATCTGCTTACGGAATGCTTTTCTAAGTCCGCTCTGCGAGCAATTCTTCACGCCAATTGCCCATATACGACTCCTCCTACCTCCTACGTCAGCAGCCCCCCGGGCACGGCTCCCAACACGGGATCAACACCGCAGATCATCAGCAATGTCAACCCTATTTTCTTTCCTTCTGTCGCAGGATTCCAAGCTGGTCATTTTCCCACCGTGGCCGTGGTTCTAAAAGGCCCTGTCTAGCCATGCTTTGCATCATGATTACTGCGTGCTTAGAGAAAAAAAAAAGTGACATTAGGAAAAGAAAACACACATGGGTATAGAGTGGGGAATAAACCCATGGAACTTTCCAAGGTTAGCTGCACCCTCTTGTCCCACTAACGGCGGAGGTTTACCCGCACACCAGCTCTCCACCACCCCGTGTAATGTCTTAATCAGACGGTGAGAAAGCCCATGCAGCACACCTCGTTGCCCTATGAATATGCATCTCACGCAGGAAGCGGACAGGTGAACAAAAAAGAACTTTGGTGCAGGCCGCCTTCCGTTTTTCGCTTACCCCACCACCACAGCGAATCATCAATGCCAACACTCAACGTGTAGCATCAAGGTCCCGAAGCGTTATAACGTTTTTTTCCCTTGCCGAGCTGGAAACGGTGAGCTGTCTGGGCTTTGGTTGTGCGCCTGTTCCGCTCTGGCCCCGAAGCTTAGCTTGGTTGACCTGCAGGTGCGAGATTCAGCTAGAGGACGAGGGAAGGCGTGCCGGGTGGGGTGCTCAGATGCATGCCCACCCACCCGCCGCCACGGCGTTGAGAGAGAGAGAGAGAGAGAGAGAGAGAGAGAGTAACGTAGTGCCTGAGGCCACATTTCACTTGACCGCCTTCAGCTGCTGCTGTCTACTTGCTGCCTTCTCACGACGACCCGCATGTCTCAAACCCACGGGCAAAAAAAGTGGCGTGCAATACGAAGCTTCAGCCGCACACAGCTTCAGCCTTGCAAGCAATAAATCCCGTTGGTTTCTTTCTTGCCTGGTTCCGATCTTGCCGCGCCCTGCATGTACTTCGTGTCCTACTCGCCATGCATGGTTAGCTATCGTATTGCCTCCCAGCTGGGAGCTAGTCAGTCCGCTGCAGCCTCGGAGAAATACCACGATAAACCGCCCCATCCCGTTTCACGTGGCGTCTTGACTTCCACGGCGGCTTGCACGGTACACCTGGTTGGCCGACTATGGCATAATGTCTCATCTATATGAGACACACCATGCTATCAAGAAGACACATTTTTCCAGCATTTTCGCATGCGTGGGTTGGTTTGGAACGACATTTATCAAAAGAAAAGAAGAGACTAGACTAGTCCTACACTCAACCTACAACCGGGCATGAGCCTAGCCGCTTCTATTTATCCAGAGATGCACGTGCCAGGTTTTCTTACAACGTTATCTACAGCCAAAACTCCCTTAGCTCCTCCACTCTCAAATCATATGCAAGGACAAGATTGTTGATATCGATCGCTGAAATGCTACACATGATACAAAATGCTAAGTGAATACCTTAACATCCACTAACGGCTGTCGCAGTAGCCGGGTGCCTTGGGGGCACCACCTTGGATCCAGCTGTTGATGGTGAGGGTCGTGGTGTATGCCATGCCGACTGCTCCGACGACGCACAGAGTGACGTCAAGGGCACGGGCGGTCGTGGTTCGTGCAACAGCCCGGTAATGAAGCATGGGCTAGGTGTTGTTAGTAGGCGTTCATGTTGGCGCTGAGCTGAACTTACGGGGTAGATGAAGACCAGCGGGATACAAGCGAAACTTCCTACGAGACTGACAAACTTGTCCAAGTCACCTGCACCAGCCCAGGCGAGGGTGGCGCAGACCAAGACCATGAAGAAGCGGAAAAAGTTCTTCTTCCACTTCACGTACGGGTTGTACTTGCCGGTTCTGCTGAACAGTTGCTGGCTGGTGATCTCGATTGCAGGGTAGATCTGCAGGGGCGTCGAGAGCAAGATGGCGAGCGAATAGATGAACTGAACACCATTGACAAATTTATTGTCCTGAGGCATGTTGAGCAGCACAACAGTCTTGGTCTTGGATCCAAACGCCGCGTAAGAAAGGGCACCTGCACTAACGAAGATGACAGTGATGATGATCATGACGCCTCCAAGAACCTTGGGAAACTTCTTGGGGTCCTTCATGCCGGTTTGGATAGGAATGATGAGACCGATGCCTTCAAACGTGAAGATTGCTGTGCCAATGAACAGGGTCCAGTCTTTGGCGTTGAAGTTGACAATGTCAGAAATGCCGCCCTGGTCCACAATGGTGAACAGGTCGTAGTAGTACAGGTAGACTAGGCCCATGAGAATGAACAAATCAGCCACCAAAGCCAGTTTTTGGATGTTGTTGATGTTGCGGTAGAGCGAAAGGGGCAAGAATATAACCATCTGCATCATGATCATGTACTTGATGTCGATGAAGGTTTTGCAGTTGGACACTGCGAGCACAAAAGCCTGCAGATTCTCAGAGACGAAGACGATATAGGCGGACGAGAAGCCTATTTGCGAGATGACGAGGGAAGAGTTGATCATGTTGCGCATCCAGTCACCGTAGAGATGGAAGCCCATGTCACCAAACGAGTGCTCAACCACAAGACGAGTAGAAACCAGCAGTACGAAGCAGGCGTACGAGAGACCTGCCACAGCAAGAAGGACAAAGTTGGAAAAGACCATGCCACCGTTCAGGAAAGCTCGAGGCAGGAAGAGCACTCCCGTACCAACAAAAGACTTGAGAAGCAGCAAGGCCGCACCTGTAGGAGTGCCCGTGCCAGTCTTCTTGGGCTTGCGCCTCCTCCGCTTTCCGGGTGTAAGAAGAGCACTCGACTCGCCGTACTCTCGGTCCTCGTCTTCGCTCTGCACACCAGAGTCCAAGGCATCAGACGAGAAGTACTCATCCGGTCCGAGCACCTCGTCGTCTTCTTCCAAAGATTCACCAGCGAAGTGACCATATAGAGTCAGGAACTCGAGGAAGTTACTGGTAAAGACGGGAGGTGGCGGGCGAGACTGCTGGACAGTGCCGTATCCAGATGGTCCGGGTGCGGGCGAAGGACTGCCCACGGCTCTGCGTATGTAGTTTCGTCTGAAACCGCCCGGCTGTCGGATAGAGTCGATATCCAGCTGTTCATCCTCAGGCTTGCGACGAGAGCCGTGGAAGCTCTTACTGCGCTGCATCTTGCCCTGCTCCTCTGCCTGTTGCTGCTCGCTCCACCTGTAGATTTGTCGCGTGATGTCACCGCCCTGGAGCTGCAAGCTCGAAAACTGCTCCTCGTCTTCCTCTGGTCTCATGCCCGTCGATTGTGCATCGTCATCGCCAATGTATCCACGATTCGACCTGCTGGGCGATGCATAGTGCCCTACCAGATGCCGACGCACAATCTCGGGGTCTTCGTAAGGGACGGGAGAGCGGCCGCGGCCGTCAAAGGAGCCGTAGTTACTGGGCGGGCCACGGATAGGCGCATCTTGGGCGGGAGACAGAGGTCTTACTGGGGGCGTGCCGAATCGTGGAGGTGAGTTTCCGAGCGACTCTTTCAGTGCCGACGAGAGATTCGACTCGGTCGGCCCAGGAAGCGAAGATTGGGGGTCTGCGCGCCCGGGCAATGGCGTTTGTATCGAAGACGAGTTGGCTGTCTGGGATGGTGTGGGGATCTGGCGTACGGCAGGTGTGCCGTTGGGTAGGGAAGGAACGGGTGAACCCAATCTCGCAGTCGAGCTTGCGCGGATAGATTGGGCCCCAGCTGGCGAATTACGGCCAGAGTCTCGCGGCGACGAAGACTCTGCCTGTGGATTCGCGGATGAAGAGCGCTCGCTCGCCATCTTGTGTTGCGCCTGCTATCGGGATTCGTGGGTGCGGCTGCGATAGAGACAGGAGCTTCGGTTATCTACGTCTAACGTCGCGATACGGGAGCGGCAGCCGTCTAGCTAGCTGCGAAGAAAAAAGTTGGCGCGAGCCGTGATGGATGCCTACTGCGAGACTTGCAAACAAAACGCGAGATCGATAGAGATCAAGACGAAGACGCGAAGAATAAGCAACGAAAGCTGAGACGAGCGGCTTCGACGACTGTGCCGAGAGATTGAGGTCATTCGTCGGAGCCATCTGGCGTGGGGCGCGGGATGACCATGTCACGCCCGTAGACTGAACCCTGCATTTTGTCTCCAATCGCGAGGCTAAGCCGCTAAGTGAGGCAAGCATGCCATCTTCATGACTTCCGGCTTGAAATGGAGCTCCAGCGTCATCGCTCTGAGGGATCGTTCCATAGCTGCCACATGCCGTCGTTCTGAGCGAGTTTCACTGTTCCGGTCCAACCATACTACTAATACCTAGGTACAGCCACCGGGAACTTATCATCATCGGCGGATCCCGCGCCTACGCTCTGACCGGAACGAAGACAGCAACAACGTGCCGGGAACCAGGTTGACGCATGCCCGGACCATGACCGATGCGGATCGTGACCAGCTGACGAGGCGCACACTGCCGAGGATGAGATCCAACTTTGCAACCCGCACAGCACGAGACGACAGTGAACGTCTACATCGACGCTCGTTTGTGCAACACTCACCACCACCGCCGACTGAGGAGACACCACTTTTTCCTGATAATGGACGGCAGTATCCACAAGATGGCAATGTCCTCGATGGAGCGCAAGAGAGGGAAGGAAGACGGGGAGGCATGAGTAGCTGGTTCTCTACTCTGTTCACCTCGTCGCGAGCGGATCCTGAGCATAGACCCGCCAATGACGGCAAGAGACACTCAATCGCCGAAGCCTCCAAACCAAGGCCTGGAGCCTTTCCCAGACCCGTCGGGGGCACAGAAAAACTAGGCACATTTGCTGGAGTCTTCGTGCCCGTCACCCTCAATGTCTTGTCAATTTTGATGTTTCTGCGATTTGGCTTCCTCCTCGGGCAAGCTGGATTAGTCGGGATAATGGGCATGCTGATCGCTGCCTATGCTATAAACCTTTTGACTACGTTGAGTATCTCTGCTGTCGCCACCAACGGCACAGTAAGGGGCGGAGGAGCGTACTACCTCATATCGAGGAGTCTCGGGCCAGAGTTTGGAGGGAGTATTGGCATCGTCTATTATCTTGGTTCGGTATTCAATACCTCTCTGAACGCTGTAGGTCTCATCGATTGTCTTATTGAGAATTTCGGTACCCATGGAGGTAACATGGCAGAGTGGCTGCCCCAGAGCTATTGGTGGCAGTTCTTGTGGGCTACCGTAATCTTGGTAGCGTCTACAATTGTTTGCCTAGCTGGCAGTGGACTGTTCGCCCGTTGCAGCAATGGGCTACTAGTCATCCTGCTAGTTGCAACCGTCAGCATTCCCGTATCCGCTGCCGTGCTGCCGCCGTTCAACGATCCCAAGGAGAACATTGTGTTTACAGGCCCCAGTATCAACACCTTCCGTCAGAATCTGCTTCCTCACTTTACCCGAGGCGCAGCAGGCAGCGTGGATCACCACCGCGAAAATTTCCAAGATCTTTTCGGTATTCTTTTTCCTGCCACAGGAGGAATCCTTGCAGGTGCTAGCATGAGTGGAGATTTGAAGCATCCAAGCAAAGCCATTCCGAAGGGCACCTTGTGGGGCATAGGACTGACCTTTGTCCTCTATACACTCGTAATCTTCGCCATGGCAACTTCAATAGCCCGGGAAACCCTCTACAACAACACCAATGTTATCCAACTAACTAACATTTCCGGTGCCGTCATACTTGCTGGCGAAATGGCGACATCGTTGTTTTCCGTACTTATGGGTGTCATTGGCTCAGCCAAGCTCCTCCAGGCCCTTGCTCGCGATCATCTCATTCCTGGGCTCTCTTTGTTTGGCCAAGGGACCAAGAAGTCGGACGAGGTAGGCTTTCCTGACTATTTACATGGAGCGCGTAGACTGACTTCATTTGTGATATCAGCCCATCTACGCCATCGTCATCACATACATAATTGCTCAAGTCACCATGTTTGCCGACATAAACCAGATTGCATCATTCATCACTATGACGGTACGTTCATTTGCCTTCCGGCCTCGACCTGCAGCACGCATCAGGAGCCGTTCAAAGGCCATGAATCAGACAGAGCAGCATTCCAAGCAAAGATTGCTACCTACCCCTGCACTCACAAGCTAATAGCTCACAGTATCTCATGACTTTTCTGGTCACCAACCTTGCTTGTTTTCTACTCAAAATCGGGTCTGCTCCAAACTTCCGACCTTCATTCCACTACTTCAACTGGCAAACCGCAGCAATAGGAACGGTTGTATGTGGAGCAACCATGTTCTTCGTTGATGGCTTTTACGCTTCCGGCTGCGTAGCTTTGTTGATGATCATCTTCCTCTTGATTCACTACACAACACCCCCGAAACCATGGGGTGATGTCAGTCAGGGTCTCATCTACCATCAAGTTCGGAAATACCTACTTCGCCTACGACAAGAACACGTCAAGTTTTGGAGACCGCAGATTCTGCTCTTAGTCAACGACCCACGGCGACAGTACAGGATGATCCAATTCTGCAACTCTTTGAAGAAAGGAGGCCTCTTCGTGCTAGGACACGTTATTGTCTCCGACGACTTTGGCGAAGCTGTTCCTGAGGCTAGACGGCAACAACAGTCGTGGACCAAGTACATTGACTTCTCCAGGATCAAGGCGTTTGTCAACATTGCCATCTCACCTACAGTAGAATGGGGTGCCCGTAATCTTGTACTTGGTGCAGGCCTGGGTGGTATGAGACCGAACATTGTTGTCATGGGCTTCTATAATCTGCCCGAGCTTAGGCAGGCGCAGCCATCAGTTGGCATACCATCGCCCCAGCCATCACGACCATCTAGCAAGGCAGCGAATCACCCTGTTTCCCGGAAAGCTATACAAGCAGCAGCAAGACGACGCGTTAACAACAACACACATAGTGCGCTACCTACGGATGCCATGAAGCCAGAGAGTGCAATATCAATCCGCAGCTACGTAACCGTGATAGAAGACCTCATTCTTAGGTTACAGGCAAATGTAGCCATAGGAAAAGGTTTCCATGACCTCGAAGTGCCACCTGCAAAGCCGACAACTAAGCAAAAGGCGTTCAACTTCATGGGACTGAGCGATATTGAGATTGATGACCCGTCGAAGAAGTACATTGATCTTTGGCCAATCCAAATGTCGGCGGAGGTCGCCACAACTGGTGACGAACCCGTTCGAAAGAACGTACTTACAACCAACTTCGATACCTACACTCTGATTCTTCAGCTAGGCTGCATCTTGCACACTGTACCATCATGGAAACGCATATACAAGCTGAGAGTATGTGTCTTTGTCGAGTATGAAACGGATGTGGAGGAAGAACGTGGGCGCGTTACCACTTTGCTGCGTAATCTGCGCATTGGTGAGTGTTCTTATACGAACTTCGTGTGAGATCAACGCTGATTGCTGATGCCTACATCTAGAGGCTGAGGTCCATGTCTTTTGGCTATCTTCTGGCGATTTGAGCATGTACGAGGTCATCATAAATGGGCGCGATGAAGGAGACTTTGATCAAACAGGGCGAGACATCGACTACTCTCTAGAAGACGAGCGCTGGTGGCAAGACATCAAGCGACTTCGCCAACCAGAAAACCTGAGCGCCAGCCAGGAACTGGAACAGACGGTCGACATTCTTGAAGCTGTTACAAACTGGCCAATTGCTTCATTTCAACATGGCAGGCAGGAAGCAAACCCGAAACGCTTCTCTGCACTAAGAAAAATGCTACGCAAAGCCAAGCGCAGGTCATCAATTGGCAATCTTGGAGATGCTGGTAGGCTTGCGATGAGAAGCCAGAGGCTACCTGCTGATCTGCTTGAAGACACTGACAGCGACACCCAACCATCTTCGCATGGAGATGAGAGAGAAGATGAGGGCGTGGCATCAGACAGTGAAGCTGTCGTCAGCGGCAGTAACTTTGACGAATACGACCTAGACGCATCCGACGAGGAGAGTGATCCAGACAGTCAGAGCCTGTCACTCCGGAGGAGAAAGACCGCACCAAGCACCTCATTCTTCTCCAGGCAGCTGGATCTCCGAAAAGCTATCTGGAAAAACACTCCAAAAGACGACAGACCCACCACGCAATCCGTGACGCCGCTCAAGCCCCATCCTGACGCCAGTGTGTCCGATACAGCTGTCCCTCACACGTCGCAGCACCCGAAATCCCAAAGCGCAGCCAGTTCTTCCTCGCAACACTCGAGCTCCTCGCGCATAAAACCTGCCGCCAGACCACTGCCCATGCATCGCCAGTCCCTGCCCAAATTCACCTCGAACCCCACGCCGCGGACCGCAGTATCCACGGAAGAAGAAACAGCCGGGCCGTCAATCATGTTCGTCGACACGCCCAAGCCCAGCACGAACACCACGCAAGATCCACTGGAAACCGCCGCTGCCGCTGGCGCCACTTCTTCTTCATCTCCCCACCTTGCACCCATAGCCACCGCCAGCAGTACACCGCAATCCCACACACCAGCCGCAACCTCTTCCCCCGCCTCCGGTTTCCCCGCCCACCAATCCATTCCCCTCTCCTTCAACGACCTACCCTGCCGCGCCCAACATCTCATTCTCAACGAATTGGTGCGTCGGAATAGCGAGGACACGGCTGTCGTGTTTACCACGCTGCCGAGCCCGATGGAGGGGACGTGCCAGAGCGAGGCTGAGAGCGTCAAGTATATTAGTGATTTGGAGGTTTTATGTCAGGGGTTGCCGCCTGTGTTGCTCGTGCATAGTAATAGTATGACTGTGACTATGAATTTGTGATGGTATGGGGGGGAGACTGGGGTTCTTTGATGGTGGTGTTAAGTTGGTATGCGGTGGGGTGGGTAGTTTGATGTATGTTTCGTGAATATTATCTCAGACGTAGATCTTATATCAACGCTGGAAGCTAAACATGAGATCTCCAGTTTTTCTACTCGCTATCCTCTTCTTCGTCCCCACTACTAGAATCCTCTCCTCCCTTACCTGCAACGACAACTTCCTCCTCCTCTTGATCCGGCGTCCCTGTCATAGCAAAAGATTTCAAGCAAGTAATCCTCGTCCCCGTCGAGTACTGGCCCAACAACGTACCCACCTGCAGCGCGGTAAAACCCTTGGCTTCACCCGCATCCGCCTTATTCGCCAACTCGCCTGTTCGCAGCGCCCAGAAACGCACTGTGCCGTCGCTGCAGCCCGTGACAATGAGGAATGTGGATGGTGTGGAAAGCGGGATGATTTCAAAGTCCTTGATACGGCCTGTCATTCCCGCAGCGGGGCCTCCGATTTGCGCGACTAATCTGCTGGCCGGGATGGTATCTTCTTTGGTTGGGTTTTGGTCTTGCTGTTGCTGTTGCTGTTGTGGGGTGGTTTGGATAGTTTCGGTCGTGTCGTAGACGAGTACACGACCGTCTTCTGTGGAGACGAGCAGATGGGAAGAAGAATCGTGTTCCGACGACGGTAGATAATGCATCTGATGGATCTTTGTACGCGGGGCAGGCGTGATCTTGGCTTTGGGTTTGGAATCGATGTTGAAGACTACGATGCCGCGCTCGAAACCTACGGCGAATTCCTCGCCGGCTGTGTCCCAGATGACGCGGCGACCCTCGCCCGAAGCAAAGCGGCCCTCGCCCACGGCGGTCAGAATTTTGCGGTCAAAGTTTAGAACACCGGCTTTTCTGCCCGTTACCAGATTCCAGAGACGCATGCACTTTTCTCCTTTGCCTACGCTGAGCATCAGCTTCATGCTGGGGTGCACGGCGAAATCGTTGATTCCAGATGGTACTTCGCCGGGGCCGGCTGTGTCGCCGCTGGGTCGGCCTTGGGGCTTTGGAATCGGGGCTTTGATGGTTGAGAGAGCGGTCCAGTCGCGCGTCCTTGTGATGGCGATTGTGCTGTCTTCGGCGGAACTGAGGAGCTTACTTCGCGTGGGGAAGTAGAGCGCTGTGATGTTGGATGAGTGGTGCAGAAGCGATCCGAGTTCCTTATTCTTGGGATTCTCAGTGATGGAGCCCCCATGGAGGCTGGGTAGGTTGGGCCGCAGCTTAGAGGCGACGGGTGGTGCTGTCGAGATGGAGTACAGGTTTATTCGCTCATCAGTGCTACCCGTTGCGAGCGTGACCTTGGAAGTTTCGTCTGAGAGCGGAGACAGGGCCATGCAACGGATCGAGGATGCATGGGCGTTGAAAAGAAAGGTGTCGGTAAAGTCGACTTTTGGCCTGTCGGCCTCAGGCTTGGAGTCGTCGCCTTGGCCAGTGAGCAGGCTGCCTGGGATGGATGCTGCAAAGCCGTGGAGAACCCTTTCATAAGAACCGGTAATGACTTGGACTGTCGTCGTATCCGGAAGCTCGTCGCGGTCTTCTGAGACAGTGTTCACTTGTGTTTCTTTGTTTGCACCTGGCTTCCCGTTGGTTGTGCTTTCCTTTCTCTTGCGAAATGCGACTTCCTTGGTCACGGGCTGCTTCGGCGCCGACGCAGCGTCTTCCTTCTTGCTCTTGAGAGCCTTTGCTGCGGCTGCGGTCTCGACAGTTTCCCTCTTTCTTTTGGCCATTGTTGATAATCTGATGTTGTTGCAATGCCGCGTCCTGGCAGAGATCCAGAAGTTTTTTGATGCAGCAACCACGGCTAGGCCTGGTGGGGGCTAGCGCAAGTAGCGGTGGCCCAATGGGCCCAAGCTAGGCAAGTCTTATCACCCCAACCCTGCACTGCGGCGCGCAGCAGCGAAAGCGGGTGCTCTTTCCCTCACGTTCTCGCAAGTCCCGCGCATCAAGTCCAGTATCGCATACCACCTTTTCATCAACCAACGCGACCAACAACCCCGATAATTCATCACAACGGCGGCACTCGTGGATAACGGATGTCGGCCACCGTTCGTCGGCCTTCATATGTCCCTCGACAGTTTACGGGAAACCCTACGCCAGGAGAAGACAAATGAAGCCGCGTAAGTCCAAGTCCACCGCTATGCATCGCGTTTGCTATTTGACCGAGGTTTTCGATGATGTGCATCGATGCGACAAGGAAAAATCGCTCGTTTTGTTTTAATCACGCGTGGTGGTGGTGCTAATGCCATGTTCCTAGGCTCGCATCCACGACATTGCAGCACCATATCCGGGCGCTGTATAAGGTCACGGGCAGCTGCAATGCCGCTCTGAATGGGCACCAGCCCAGGGTAGAGGACTTCATTTACAGCGACCCAGACGAAGACGAACGTCGTTTTCTTGACGAGAATGACATTTCAAAGTAAGATGCCTTTCCTCTTGCAGCATTGCTGCCGTGCGTGTCGTTGTTCGCGTTGCTGCCGCCGCCCCATCCTACTAACACGATCGCGTCTCTAGAGGTCGACGCTTCAACGATGCGACTCTACCCTTTCCCGTGGCCATCCCCGACAATCAATCACCACTTCCAGATACCCTACCATTCCAGAATTCTACCAAGGCAGCATTCGCAAAGCCGTCGCCTTCTCCTGCTGTTGGCACCCCAAGTCTCGAGGACCAACTCCGCGCCGCCTCTGCCTCGCCGTCTGTTGCAACGCAAACCCTCCCACCAGCCGACACATCGGTGCAAAGTGGCACAATTAATGTTGTCCCCCGGGTAAAGCCATCGCATGCTGGAACGCCCACTGTAGAAGAGGAGGAAGCAGACCAGATCAAACCCGACGCTGCCCCCGCTGTCCAGGATGCTGGGGACCAGAAAGATTCAATCATCGGCAGCCCCGCGGCCAACCCCAATGATATCGCTCCCCCGACTGCGGAAGACATGAACGCTTCTGTATTCCCAGACGGATCAATACCCGCGCCGTCGACCGACGACCAACCGAAGCCACCGCAGGTCGTGCATTTACCATCGAAGGAGGTTCAGGAGGCTAGACTGCAAGAGACGGAGAAAAAGCTGGGCAAGGCCGCAGAGAGGGAGAGGAAGGAAGAGGAACGCTTTACGAACCCACCCACACATGCGCCCGTCGACGTATCTTCGCCTTCATCAACCGTTGGGCCATACTCTCAAGCCACACCACACGCACAGCACCACTCTCCCGATACTAGCCCAGACACGGAGGCCTACAAAGAACGCAACAATATCCCGCTACCGGACGACGACGTTCTTGA
Organism: Stemphylium beticola; assembly: GCA_029100535.1. Classification (NCBI taxonomy): domain Eukaryota; kingdom Fungi; phylum Ascomycota; class Dothideomycetes; order Pleosporales; family Pleosporaceae; genus Stemphylium; species Stemphylium beticola. The sequence goes on along the minus strand of JARBXR010000012.1, from coordinate 393,432 downwards.
CCCGGCTGCTCAACAGGTCAAAGAGGATCATGAGCGTGCGCTCCAGAAACGAATGACGGAAGCAAGGGAACATGCTCGGGCGCGAGAGGAAGACTCACCGACACCCGACATAGAAAAGCAGATTGAGGATGAGCAAGCCATACGCATAGCTCGTGACGGAAAGAGCCGGTTGAGCGAGTCGCAGCCTAGGGGTGACGCGCATTCCTTGATGGAGGATGTCGAAGATGCTTCTCGTACAACAGCGCCAGGGGCCGAGACGTTGGCTGAGTCGAAGGCTGTTCATGACGTTGCGGTTGACTCTTTGCCAACCCCAACCACCGTTGCTGCGGAACCTTCAACACTGGATCGTGACCACGCAGAGCACGGAAACGACCAAGCACAAAGCAACTCTGCTGCCATGGATCATCCAACACCCCCTGCCGATATTGATACTGAAATGCGTGATGCACCGGTGATGGAGGCCCAATCCGTAACATCGCCTCAACCTCCGACACCACGTCCTGAGCGCATGACTACCCGCGTCGGTTCTGGGGCAATTCGACAGAAATCCGTGTCCGAGATCATTGCAGACAAGGCGGCTTCCAAGGCGATTCTTACCCCTCGCTCGAGCAATATGTCGGCTTCCACCAGCCCTCCGCGACCGAGGACCGCCCAACGGAAATCCCAGGAAGTTTCGACTGTTGTCTTCGCCAAGAAGACACCGACACGAGCATCGAAAGCGCTGCAATCGTACAACGAAGACTATGCATCTCTCCAAGGCGCTTCGGAAGATTCGAGTCGGGACTACCTGGAGGGACTCTTCAAATACCAGGCTCATCACCCACCAAGGTCTGTGCCTTTACAAGAGCTTGTTGCATCCGCACGCAAAACCGTATCGACAGCAGGAACACTTGCCATGATTCGGGAGCATCAAGACTATAAGATTCTTAAGAGAGTGTACCAGTTACAGAATGCCAACCGATGGTCTTTACGACAGCTTCAAAAGGCAGTTGAGCCTGAACGTCCTTTTACCCACCAGGATCAGCTCCTGCTGGATATGAAATGGATGCAGACCGACTTTAAAGAAGAGAGAAAATGGAAGAAAGCCCTCGCTGCTACATTTGCCGAGTGGTGCGCTGAGTACGTGAGTTGCTCGCCTGATGAGCGGGCAACATTGCGAGTCAACGCACGCATCCCGAAGACAGCCAGGCGCGCAAGCAACGACGAGGACATGAACGACGCGCCCACACCAGATCTCGTTCATTCTAGCACGCATGAGACAGAGAGCGAGTCTTACGGCGACGAAGATGATGTTCTCACCCCTGTTAACGCCAACCCTCCTACTGGCCTCTTCTCTCTGGGCTACAACGATGTTGTCATGAAGATCGACCGTACACCCGCTAGTGATACCATGTTCCGGGAACTACCGCTTTATGACCCCATGTTTGAGGGCTCCAGTGACACCAACCCATTCTCAATATCCGAACCACCTATTCTCCCAGTCTCGAAATTCGTTACGGGAAAGCTTGTTTCTCAAATACGAGGTCCGCCCAGGAAGCGAAGTCGATATGACTACGACTCGGAAGATGAGCCTTCGACGCCGCCCAGTCGATCTGGAACTTCAGCTGAACATTCAATGCCGTCCACTCCAGGTCGGAGACTTTTCTGCCGTAATGATTTGCCACCAGAGATGACGAATGTTGCGTTGTTCAACGCTGAGAACAAACATGTCCGCGACCGCCTACAAGCGGCTCACCAGTTCAGACCACCAACAGAGTTCAACATGCCCTCGGTATCTTTCTTCGAGAACCGGACTCCTTCGCAGTGGCTATGGGAGGAGGACCAAAAGCTCCGAGCCTTGGTGAAGGAATACACATTCAATTGGTCTTTGGTTTCCCAGCAACTTTCCCTGCCCTCGATGTTCGTATCTGGATCAGGTCGTCGTACACCTTGGGAGTGCTTTGAGCGCTGGGTCCAACTTGAGGGTCTACCGGCGGAAATGTCAAAGACGCAGTATTTCCGGACTTACCAGGGTCGCCTGGAGCAAGCCAACAAGACTGTGTTTGCCCAGTTCCAGGCTCAGCAGCAACAGCAGCAGCAGCAAGGGCAGACACCAGGCCAACCGCGCAGAAGACCCACGACTACACCAATACGCGTTGAGAGGAGAAGAGAGAATCGCCATCTTGCAATCATTGACGGTATGCGCAAATTAGCCCGGAAGCGCGAATCTGCTGCACACAAGCAAGCGGAATCTCAAAAGGCCGCTGCGCTCCGCAAGGCCCATGAGCCTGCGCCACCGAAGAACAACGTTCACACGCCTCAAGAGTTCAGTCGTCTCAAGTGGGAACGCGAAGAGAAGTTGAAGCAAAGGCAAATGGCGCAGGAGATGATGGCTCGGGTAAGAATAACCTAACCTGCAATTTTATTCACTTCTAACCCAACGCAGCAACAAATGGCGGCACAGCGACAACAGGCCCAAATGCAGGCGCAACCAGGAATGGCAAATGGTGTCAACAACCAGATGCAACGTAACGGGACGCCCGGAAACAACAACAACAACGTTCCTCCGCAAATGGCTAATCAGTCCTTACAGCAGGGTCAGAACGGCGCTGCAATAGCAGCACGGGGCCATCAGTCCCAGCAGGGAATGTCAGCCAACTTCGGCAATGGTAACATGTCTGGCATGGCAATGGGTACACCTGGTGTTCCTCAGGCACAGATGCAGGGCAACATGCAGAATGCGCAGCGCATGGGTCCGCCAGATCAGATGCGCATGGCCATGCAGAGAGGCCAGTTCAATGCCAACCAGCAACATCAATTCCAGTTGCAACAGCAGCAGATCAACATGGCCAGCAACCTCACCCAGGGTATGGGTATGAACAGTATTCCTAATGCCAACATGATGGCGTCGATGCCCAACCAGAACATGACAGGATCCATGAATGGAAACATGAACAATGCGATGAACGGCATGTCAAACAACGCTGGATCTCCACGGATAAACCAGGGCAACGGAAACATCCAAACACCTTCCCGGCCCCTATCAAGCGGGCATATGCCTCAGCTCCTCCAGTTCCAGAACCAATTAAAGGTACAGCATCCGGATTGGACCCCAGAACAAGTCACAAAACAGGCCTCCGACCACCTCTCCCGTTTCCTGGCTAAGCAACGTACACAGGCAATGAACGCAGCAGCTGGTTCATCTGGTGTATCTCCTAGCCCGCAGATGGCGAACAATCAATACTTTCAGCAGAACGGTGGCATGGCCAACACCCCTCAGCCGAACGCGGTACAGAATTACCAGCAGCAACTTGTCCAGCAACAGCGGCTGATGGCCAGACAGCAAGCCGGTAGTCCAGGACTGAACGGCCGACCACCGAGTCGAAGCGCGACGCCCCAGAACCCACAAATGCAACAGAGTCCTGGCATGCAGCAAGCGCAGATCAACCGGACCTAGGTATCCCGATTGGCTGTAGGGGCCGTTCGCGATGCCGTCTCCACACCATTGCCTTGTATATACTTTTAATGTTGCTCGTTTAGCGTTGTTCTTCTATGGCGTGGGGAAATCTGGCTTTTTGGTACATAGTGGAGGATGATGTTTTGTGAGGAAGCATGGTGCTAGTGGCGTTCAGCGGCGCTGGGTTAAAATGGTTGAGATGGGGGGTTTAGGGTCAGCGCGTTCGGGCTTTTGGCAGCGAGCCACACTGCGCGCGTCCTTTTGATAGGGCTTCAAAACAAAAAGCCTATAGAAACTTCTGAATATTACACAACTCGAGAATAATATCGAGAAACAATTATCCTCATCAATTGTGTTCTGTTTGGCTTTGGGTCAATGTTACTTTCACTGAGTAATTCATGACGTTATCAAGTACGCATACAGTCGTGTTCGAATTGTGACGAGAAATCTTTTTCAAGCTTTCATGTCTCGTATCATTTTAAAGTGTGGATGCTTCTGCGTCGCTGCGTTGAGCGTATACTTGCATATGGAGAGGCACTAAGGACCGGGGCTCCTCGCTGAATGCGCACGGCCAAAGTAGTGGCGGGCGGTCAGGGAGGGCACAAAGAACGCGGAGTGCGGACCACGATCCTCATCTCTGAATACCTTTCGCAACCACCACCACACCCTGTTGCAACTTGTAGCCCTCGTCAAATTCTTGACTTTGACTGCTTGTCTTCTTTGCTTCTTTGGTTTTAGGTCTTGATCAATTCCTCGCATTACGAGTTCGTGTCTTCATTGCGCGTTCGAGGCAATCGCATCCATACGGTCGGACAGACAGACAAGAACAGGAAGCAGGTATAGGAAGAAGATACAACAGGCAATATGAACGCGCCAGACAGGTATGTTTTGTTTTTTTAACATTCCCCATCTATATGATTGCCTTCGTATGCGCCATGCATCGCATAAAGCTGACAATGCTCCCGACAGATTCGAGCTCTTCCTGCTAGACGAGGGCCAGGAGAAGGTTGAGGAGAAAGCGGAGACCCGTAAGTGCCTCGTTACCTGTACCGTCCGTACTTACTAACCCTTTCGCGCACCAGGCGTCCCAAACACCGCAGTCTTTACCTTCAACAAAGAAGACCACACGCTAGGCAACCTCCTCTCGCAGCGCCTCCTCAAGAACCCCGCCGTCATGTTCGCCGCATACAAGGTACCCCATCCCCTTTTCGCGACGTTTGAGCTCCGCGTCCAAACCGACGGCTCTATGACACCGAAGGAGGCCGTCATGAAGACGTGCAGGGAAGTCATTTCAGATCTCTCCAAGCTGAACGACAGCTTCCAGACTGAGTGGCTTGGAAAGCGCATTGTCAGCGAGGGCGAGGCTGAGAGGCAGCAGAGGGAGCAGAACAACTTTTAAAGAGTTTACGTCTTGAGGACATGGGAATGGAGTTTAGGGAAATGCATGTAAAGGGCGTTTATGCAATGGTGGTTAACTTGATCCATACAACATATGGCGTTTAGGTTCGCTGGAGGAGAGAGATGAAGTTGTTAGATAGCAAGTCTTTTTTAAGGAAGCTGTAATACCCATATTCAGCCTTGAAACAGTGGAAAGTATCTCGAAGATACTCATGTTGGACTGGCTCGCGGAGATACCGTTTCGTGAGGTGCACAGACTGTTGAGACGTGCGTTGGAAGTTTACTGTAGAGCACGACACCTCACATGCGTCAATCAGCTCCACGCCGGCCACTGTCTTCGCTAAGAGAAGCCATCTCGCAGTCAAGTAAATCAAAACCTGAGAATTACCAAATATCTAGTCACTATCATCATATCTATTCCCCACACCCACGTCCCCCAGTAGAATATCATCAGGCGCCGGGCCCCTATGATTCCTAACCCACTCCGTCTCGACACGGAAGAAGATCCAAATCCATCGTCTCAGCACCTCGAGCACCTCCATAGTGAAAATGCCACCTTCCAAGTCGTTAAAGTGATCAAGATGGACGCTTAGTTTCAAACTCCACGTACACCTCAACATGGCGTCGACAACAATAGCAGCATAGTAAAACTCCTTGGCATGAAAATAGCGATGGCGACGCAGACCCCAGGGGTATTCAGGCGAGTTTCTGACCCTCGCGCTGGAGAAGAGGGTCAAGTCCCAATCTTTGGCTACGTCCCAGTAGAAAGAATAGCCAGAGTTCAAGACCACGGCGAAGAGCCACATACGGTAAAGAGTCGCCTCTGAGATGCCGAAGTGCGAGGGATCGGGGGAGCGCTGCAAGGCACTTAAGATGATGACGGGGAACGCAGTCGAGTACTTGGCCGCGTTGGCCAAGTGCGTGCCACCCCAGCCCGTGGCGGGATTAATCTGGCCCGTTCGCTGATTCGCCCTCTGAACGCGATAGTACTCTGTTATACACTGTCTGAGGCGGATCATCGAGGGCACGGCTATGATAAACGGGACCCAAAATGCGCCACCACAATTGCGATTCGGCGCCGCCGTCGAACTATGACCCGACGAGAAGAACATGCACAGCGACACGAACAAGTCACCCAGCACTTTAGCGTAACTCGTCAGCGCATCTGCGAGCAGGATGTCGCCAAACTTCCCATCTTGTGCCTCGGCTATACCACCAATGCTGATGCGTTTGAGTGTTGCGAGCGTGCGGGAGCGACCTGCGCGGCTGACGAAGGGGAGGGGAACGATGAAGCCGATGACTAGGACGAGGAGGTATAGGTTGGGGAGTATCTCCCATCCTACTACGTCGGTGGGGCTGCCATGGGTGAGCGCCCAGAAGAGCAGCAGCGAGAGCGCGAGCGGGATCGAGAGGAAGGTTGCGATGCGGTAGCAGGAGAGGTGGTGTGGTGGGTGGTGCGGTGAGGCGCGTGCCGGGTAGCGGATTAGAGATGGGACGTCGATTTTTATGAGGGTGAGGTAGTGTAGGTTTAGGCCCCATGCCCATATACCTGGTGGTTGTTAGTCACGCGAGAAACAATAGGTGTTGAGATGTTGCCAGAGGTGGACAACGGCCAATTGAGGCTGGAGATATGCGTACCGAGCACGATGATAAGGGCAACGCGGTATGGCAACGGTAGGACTTGACTGAAGCCATCGATTACCGGCTCCACGGCTGGATCACCGTCCATGTCTTGAAAAGCGCGTAGTTTATTGTGGCTGTTTTGCTGCGTCCCAGCTTTGCTTCTGCCAAGTACTCATGAAGCTTGCTCAATGCTTTGCCCGCTCACAGTCCAGTTCCGTCTCTTCCCAAAATCCCTCCGTCGCGTTGGCGCAAGGGGTCAAGGCAGATCTCACACATGCAAGATACGTAGCGTGTCCACATCTCCAGAGAAGCGCATGTCCAAACAGACTAAAATTACGCACCAGCCACATGTTCAGCCACAGCCGCGTTACGTCAGCTTTCCGTGTGCCCTTCAGCCGCGCGTTTGTGAAGGCCTGGGTAGTTCCTGGCACGGGTGGATCTCCAGCCTGTGCACTCTCCTCGGGAGCTTTGCCTAAAGAATGCGGCCATGACGCGATCATCGCGACGACAGACTGACGCTTCCCCGTTGCGTGCGATTGGGTATTTGTATTTGCAGGACGCAAAAGAGCCGCCCAGATCTTTAGACGGCGTGCGCTACTTGCTTTTTCTCCACAATCTCATGTGCCCTACCTAACTTCCACGACACAAACACAAGCTTTCTAAATCATCCAATCTCACACCTTTTGACAAGAAAAAACCGCACCTACATCAATCACACCACCACGGCGATCAACGTCACTACCACCTGATATACGCGTCTTGATAGAGAAAGAGCCTCGATACCGGCAATCATGTCTCCTCTCTCCGTGCCGAAAATCTTCATGGCTGGCGGCGCCGTCGGCTTTGGCTACTACCTCTTCATGCGCCAATACTGGTTCCCCAACCCGTACAAGACCCAGGGCGTGCAAAACATCGAGGACCGCTTCTCATCTGGCGGTGGCTCGCCTACACACACACCTGCAGCTGCTAGTCAGCGTGGTACGGGTACTTTCGATCCCCAGACTAACCACCTGGAAGTAGGAGAGCGGAATTTGCTAACGGGCGTTGATAGGTAGTGCAACTGCCAACGAGGGAAGACACGATGGTCCTAGCAAGGGCCCGGAATCGGAGCACTTTAAGAAGAACATCAGTGACCAGCAAAGCGAGGTGAGTGGGCGCTCCGACGAAGAAGATGGGAGTTATGCATGATGGACTAACGTGTGTTTGTAGCCCGTCTGGCCGAGCAAGTTCTACGAGCAGCAGTACAACAACCCCAAGGGTAAATAAACGCTTTGGACACTGGGCGATTGAGGGAATAAACACACAGCCATGGGAATGCATTGTTGGGAGACGGCTGGGGGCTAAGGCATCTGATACATGGCATCATTGGCGTTTGAAAAAGACAAGCGATGCGCAATGGCATTCCGTATACATCTGAAGTTTTTAGTTAAGGCTGCAAGCGGAGGTGCATGACAGCGTTGAAGAATCCAAGAAGAAATTTCCAAGCTCTTGTTATGGATGCATGACGTATATTGCTTTTTTCTGCGGCACAAGATCAATTGCTGGGTGTAATTGCGTGTAGCTCACGTTGCAATAATGGCATGTCATGTCTATATCTTGACGCGTCCTGTAACCCACGTACCCATGTCCAAAGACATACGTCACATCTATATCTTGGCATCGCCCGCCCTCCTCGCCGCCGTATTTCTACTAGCGTCGACGACAAGCCCAACATGATGGCTCAAAGCCACCAAATCGCCTTGAGCATCATGCACAAATACTTCGAGGTCCATTCTCCCTCTCTGAACCTTCTTCATCTCCACCCTGATCTGCAGCCACTTGACACCCCCGGGCGGCAGCGACTTCTTGACATCGAGATTTAGCAGCAATGTCGGGTACCAGAATGGCCCTGCCTCTTTGTCCCGGAACGTCTCGACGAGTAGGGGGAACATGTCTGCTACAAATGCAACCGAGGAGTTTGTAAAGTTGCTGCCGTCGGAGAAGCACAGCCATTCGTCTGCTGTGCTGAGAGTAGATTGGCCTTTCCGTGGGAAATGGAAAGTGACTTTTGTAGTAGCCTTGCGGAACTTGGCATGAGGCATTTCGCCGTGGCGACCCCACGTTGGATCCTCGTCTGTTTCCAGCTTGGATAGGTCTACCGGGGGAATCGGGGGCGAGGGCTTGTACTCTGTGTCGAAGGTGAAGCCAGCTTCAGTTTCCATGTTGGAATTTGTTACGTAGGCCATGACTTCTTGTCGGCCGTCTTGCTGCATGCTCACGTGCACGACGGAGGTTTGGCGACCGAGCTTGACGTCGTCGACGGTGAAGGTCGCTGGGCCGGCTTGAGTCCGTCGGAGGAATTCCACATGGAGGGCGATTGTATGGGGCTGGTTTTGCACCGCGAGGGAAGTGTTGAAGTGCGTTTTGACTACCTCGAGGAGGCTGATGTGGTTCGATTAGTAAATATGTTGTGCATGATGCATGTTACAAGGCGCTTCCTTACCATCCCGTAACATATCCGCCGTTCGGAACTACATAGGTTAATAAGACCGCGGAGTGTAGTGATTGCCATATCTAATCTGACATACCGGTTCCGATGCACCAATCATCGTGGAATGTGCACAAGTACGTGTTGGAAGAGAGTTTCTCTACCGCGGTAGCTTCTTTCCAGCCCGACATGATGGCGATATGTGGATTCTACAACAAAAACGGCACAAATACTCTTTTACATAGGACTACGATGATATCAGTAATTGTTCAGAACAAAACAAACGCCACGGAGGACCCGTTGACCTCGGGGAAGCGAATAGCTATCGCTGCGCTAAGTCCCCAAGTGGAAAGTGCCTCGGTCCTTCCAGCCCCAAGGTGTGGGGTGAACCCCGGCTTTAACAGCCATCACCGACCCTTGACAAGCCGGCCCCCAACCGCACACGGCACGTCGCCCGAGGTCCAATGTAGAACGCGTCTATCTTCTGGTTTTGGCTTCCGTCTTACTTTCATCCTGCATCCCCCGTGAAACTTTTTCTTAGCCGGACTGCTTATCACGAGATTGATCTTCAACTGCCAAGATGCCTTCCGAGAGCTTGTACCCGAATCTGCCGATTCCAGATGTGGATCTTGTGAGTTATCTTGCCTTTCTAGAGATAAGCTTGCTGGGTGTCTTGATGTGCTGACGTTTGGTGTTGAAACTTAGTGGGCGTTTCTGTTTGAAAGGAAGGATAAGCCGTTTGGAGATGACAAAGGTATGTTGGCATGCGATGTAGCATTTTGCTTCGAGCAGGCAACCGAGCTGACAGCCATGGACTAGTAATCTACTATGATCCATACACGAAACGGTCCTATACGTACGCTCAGACCCGAGATGCTGCCGTGAATTTCGGCAAAGGCCTGAAAGCACTCTGGGACTGGCAAAAGGGCGATGTGCTCGCATTGTACACACCGAATTGTATTGACACCCCGGCGATAACATGGGGTTGTCATTGGGCTGGCGGTGTCTTATCGCCGGCTAACCCAAACTACACCGTCGATGAGCTTGCTTTCCAGCTCAAGGACTCTGGTGCAAAGGGTTTGGTGACGCAGTTGCCGTTTATCAAGAATGCGCAGGAAGCAGCGAAGAAGGTCGGTATTCCTCTTGACAGGGTTATTGTAATGGGCGACCAGAAAGACCCTTCGTACCAAGTGAAGCATTTTACGAGCATCATCAACACAGCCGGATCCTCCAAGTGGCGGAGGACCAAGGCGAGCAACCCAGCTGAAGACCTGGCATTTTTGGTGTACAGCTCTGGTACTACAGGACATCCGAAGGGCGTGATGCTTACCCATCGAAACATTGTGGCCAACACTATGATGATCAAGGCTGCGGAGGCTGGTCATCTTCAGCCAACTGGCGGACCAACTGGAGAAGGAGACAAGCTTCTCGCATTTCTGCCCTTCTTCCATATCTACGGTACGCTGAAACCATCCCATATAGTCTGGAAAGCATTCGCTAATAACCAACAGGTCTGACATGTCTGATCCATCAAAGCCTGTACTCTGGCTTTCAGCTCGTTGTGATGCCAAAGTTCGACCTCGAGGACTTTTGCAAGTTCATCCAAGACCTGAAAATCACATTTGCTTATGTTGTGCCGCCGATTGTTCTTCTTCTGAGCAAACACCCGCTGGTGTCAAACTACGATCTCAGCTCTATCCGCATGATGAACTCGGGCGCAGCACCACTCACGCGAGAGCTCGTGGATGCAGTATACAGCAGGCTAAAGATCCCCGTTAAGCAAGGCTACGGGCTTTCCGAAACCAGTCCCACGACGCATACTCAGCCATGGGAAGACTGGGATAAGACAATCGGATCGGTGGGCAAGTTGCTGCCTTACCAGACAGCCAAGTACATGTCCCCGGAAGAGAAAGAGATGGCTGTCGGAGAGGTTGGTGAGCTGTGGATTAAGGGCCCGAATGTATTCAAGGGCTATCTAAATAACCCGGAGGGTACTGCGCATGCGAAGACGGCTGACGGGTACTTTAAGACTGGTGACGTGGGGTATCAAGACAAAGATGGCAATTTCTTCATCACGGATCGTGTCAAAGAACTTATCAAGTACAAGGGGTTTCAGGTGCCGCCGGCCGAGCTTGAAGGTATTCTGGTCTCTCACCCAAAGATCAAGTAAGTCTTCTCTAAATGACAGTGTTGAGTGCTTTTACTGACGTTTTCGCTCTTTACAGCGACGTGGCTGTCATAGGCGTGTACAGCAAAGATGAGGCCACGGAGCTTCCTAGAGCCTACATTGTACCTAAAGATGGTCTTGGGAAGACCGATGCTGATGCGAAGGAGATTGTGGATTGGTTGAGTAAGAAGGTGGCGCATCATAAGAGACTGAGGGGTGGTGTCAGGTGGGTGGATGAGATTCCCAAGTCGGTAAGTGGGAAGATTTTGAGGAGGATACTCAAGGTGAAGGCGCAGGAGGAGGAGGATGGCAAAGAGAAGGTGAAGTTGTAGTTTATCTTTACCTTGCAGTTGGCGAGAGCGCGAGCGTATATGTAATCCTTACTATGAAGCATCTACTTGCCTTTCTACTTCCTTTCCCTGTCAACCTTTCTCTATATTGCCTCGGAAGTTCACGACAGCCTTGATGCCTATCGCGCCATCCGTATACTCTGCAACAGTCTCCTATTAACCCGTGGAACAGACACGATTTCTTCCCGAACCCCGAAATAACCAGCTACATCTCCAGCTTCAGTCAGGATGTCTTCCACCCCCAACTCCCCCGCCAAACGTAAGATAGAGACCATCGACATCGAAGAGCTCGAATGCCGAAAAGTCACCAAGTCCTTCAGGCCCGTACCCAAGACACCCGCCCAACAAGAAAGCGAATCACTATACCAAATCTCCGTAACCTGCCATGATAAGCTCGACGTCTTTCCCATTGCCCTACGCACCCACCTATAAAAAGCCTGTCAAACAGCCTTCTACACGCACATGTTCGGCCTCCAAATCGACACCGTTCCCTTACACCGCCAAACCTACAGCATCATGACGGGAACACGCATCCGCTCCCTAGCCACAGACTGGCCTTACACGATCGCCATACCCAACATGCTCGACCAGGGCATCGCCAAAATCACGCTGCTGGAGTACTTTGCCGCGCGCGTGAGCACCAAAGCGAACGTGGAGAAGGAGACTTTTGTGGAAGAGAAGAAGCATGGCGGATTGGCGAATCCGGAGTTCGTGGAACAGTATATGGTGTGCAAGGGGGGATTTGGGCTGGGGGTTCGATGCTGAGGGGTGCCTCTCTCTTTATGCGACAAGGGTTGTGGAGGGCAGGTTGAAAGACATGGTTTGGTATGTTAGGAGTAGCGGGGTGAAGATTGAGGATGGGGGTTGAGGTATTGGAAGGGGGGAAGGAGCTTGGTTGGAAATGGGCATAAGTCACTGGTAGTGCTACTTGGGGAACGGAGGATACTGGATTTGGGCGTATTCGGGTGTTTTGTTCTCTGCTTTTACTCTTATTCTTCTGGAGTCAGCGGGTATAGTCGCCAGAAGCGACTAAAATGAAGGTTTGGAGGGCGTGGTCTATCAACCGAATGGAAAGACTTGGACAGCTTCATGTAATCGGAATGAAATCTTGACCAATTTAGCGAGCGCTGGACAATACTTTCGTGATATTGTGAACTTGTCTCAGGTTGTAATCATGGTATTCTCGCCGTTGATCGCCCCAGCCAGTCAGGGCACGTGCATGCTTACAACTAGCGTCATCTTGGCACCACCACACAGCCGAGCCAAAATTACCCTCGCAAAACTGCGACCTTGAACCCATCGACAATCGACAACATCACGACCGTCACGATGCCGAAAGAAGTCAAGCAGAAGTCTGGCCTCATCGTTGGCCTTAACGCCGGCCACAGTACGTCTCTCCGCCCGTCGCCCTCGATGCCCCGAAACCGCTGCGAGAGCGAAAAATTGCTAGACAGACGCTAACATGGCGAACAGAGGTCACCCCCAGGACTCCCGCTCCCAGGATCTCGAGGAGGAAGGGTTTCCTGTCCAAGCGCACTGCCTTTGTCCGTGAGATCACCAAGGAGGTTGCTGGGTACGTCTGACGTTGAGCTTTCCTGGATGCAGGATGGCGCAATTACTCGGAGAAGGATTCGCTAACGGGATGTGTCTACAGTCTTGCCCCCTACGAGAAGCGCATCATTGAATTGCTCCGAAACTCTAAGGACAAGCGTGCCCGTCGTCTAGCTAAGAAGAGGGTACGTCTCCCACAACAACCGAACTCCATACGACCGAACTTCCATTCGCTCTACCTAGAGCCAAATCTTTCGAACATGCACTAACACAACAACAGCTCGGTACCTTCGGCCGCTCAAAGAGAAAGGTCGACGAGATGACCAAGGTCATCGCCGAGTCGAGGCGCGCGGGTCACTAAACGGTTTCATGATACGCGGTGGATGAAGCAACACGGCGAACGACCGACCTACTTTCCGATTCTGTCCTGGGTGTTCGGTCTCTTCTTCACAAACGGGGCGGCCTCGATACGATTTTCGGAACGTCACACACATACCACATACAAGGGATGGCTACGATTATCGGAGTATGGCAAATGGATAACAGTGATGGTTCCTGAACGTTACCCTAGCATCTGTCACTTACTCAAAATCATGAAATGTGACGATTGGTTCACGCCAAAACACCATGGGCCCAGTGGCTACTCTGGCGCGTGTGTGTCCTTGCTGGTGAGGTGTGTGTGTTCTTGTTGGTGATGTGTGGTGTTATTAGCATGGATGTCAAATTCCTACTCTATTGCCCTTATCAATGGCAGAGTAAGGGCCGAGAAATGCTTATATTGAATACGCGCCTTGCTTGGAGACAAGACTGTTCAGGCCTCACTCTTCCGTTGTGTGTGAGTGAGGCCTCGAGCAGAGGCGCGGACATTCGTTGTTTAGACATTATGTCTTGTCGTGACTGATACATATGGCTCTTGGTTGAACTGTGCGTATATCTTGTTCGAGACTATATGTCACAATTGTGTGCCGTGACGTTATGAATTGATCCTCAAAGATGGCATTTTTTCCAGAATAGAGCATTTCACATTACTCATTGTTACGTCTACTCTAATGCAGAAGATTTGTGAAGACGCTCATGGAAGACGACTCGCATCCTTGCTCAATCGTCCTGACCAATCTTCTCCAATTTGCCAATCTCGCGCTTCTCGCCCGTCTCGCCAATGAAGCGTATGCGGTCGATGCGTGTCTTCTCGCTGTCGCCCTCGGCATCAGCAACGAACAAGACGAGACTAGAGACATTTTGGAATTTGACGAAGCGCAGTTCTAACTTGGCTGTCTGCGTCTGCTCGTCCCAGTCCGAGGGCTTGAGCTCGATGGTTTGGGTGGCGGGGATGTCTTCTGCTTCCTCGAAACCTAGGTTGTGCTGGCGGTTGTGCCAGACGTGGATTGTCTTTGGGCGCACGGGGGCCTCGTCATCATCTTCGTCGGCGGACACACAGGAGGTTATGTGAATGGTGTGGACCTTTAGGTTTGCCATGAAGGGGACATAGAGCATGAGCTGGTTGTCCACGTCGCTCTCAACCCAATCCTTTGCTCCTTCCGCAGCCTTACCTTTGCTAAGAGAAGACGGTTGTGAGGTCTCGAAGAGCGTCTTGACGGTTCCGAAATCGCTGTCTGCGTTGAGGAGGTCGAGACCGCGCGGATCTACCGAGTCGGTCACATCGGTGTAGCCGCGTGGTAAGCTGGCGCCTATCCATGCACCGCTTCCGCTGCTGCTACTGCTACCGCTTGCGCTGGGGAAGCCACTGCCGCCTTTTCCTTCGTTCTCGGCCTCGGCGGCGAGCGTCTTGATTGCTTCGGAGAGTTGTTGCGGATTCGAGCCGGCGTACTTGCGTATTTGCTGGTTGTTCTTGTAGATGATGAATGTGGGGGTGCTATGATATAGTTAAGAACCCATGTTCAGCTTGATGGTAAGAGCGCAGAATATGGGCGTACTTGGTGACGTTGTAGCTCTGCGCAATCTGTGCTTGCTGCACCGTGCTAACTTTGGTAAAGGTGACTTTTCCCGGTCTTGAGAGCTGGCCAGCTAGTTGGTCGTAGACGGGCGCAATCGCTTTGCTCGAAGTATTCTCCTCGTTGTAGACTGCGCAAAAAAGAGCAAATATCAGCAAAAGAGGCACAAGACTACGTCTTCCGATCTAAGTCGCGGACAGCGGCTTCTTACAATTGACGACTACAATGCGCGACGAGGATAGCAGAGAGCTCAGCTGAGCGGGCGACTTGATTTCAACGGTTCCAGACATATTTGCGGGATATGGCAAGGGGAGGGGGGACGATGTGTTTGGTTGTGGTGTTTGTTCTACAGGGAGAGGCGCGACGTGAAGCTCTCGCTCTCGCTCCTTGGGATTTAGTGGGGGCGGGGTGGCTGCTCTTCCGTCACCGACGATCAACGTGGATGCGTAGGTGGCAGGCACTTGAGTAGCCAGGCACCGACACACGACCAAGCAACAACGAAGCTTCCAGAAGAAGGTTGTCTCTTACGTCGCAATTAGCGAACCCAGCCGCATCTTCCAACGCGATTCGAGTCTGTCAAGTCTACCTTCTCGTGTGTATATTCACATCGCTGTAAACACACTTTCACGTCAACGCCGCCACCACCGTTTACCGACTCCATTCTTGACTGCGGCCCTGCCGACAGCTACCGGCAGCGTTCATTCACACCCTTGGGACTGGTAAGCGCCCCTCCTGGCGTTCACCGTCCCCGACATTGTGTGTCTACAGACCCTAATCGCCTCTTCATGGCAGGCCCCAACAACCTTCTTCTTAGCTTCTCCGAGGCAAAGCTCCTCAATATCGTTAGTCTTGCCCTCTTGGTCGAACGAAGCGACTCAACCCGAAGAGCGCATAGTCGGGACTGCTGGTACTCGCGCGCCATCCTTGTCGCCAACGCACCCACTGCTATTCTCCTCGCATACAACATCTACCGACTGATTCGCGCATAATGTCGCACGTTGTGGTATTCAACTCGTACGCGAGGACGCACAAGATTCCGACTACGCCCGTCAAGTACCTGACTGAGGTGCGGGATGAGGCTTGTCAGAAGTTTGGTGTCAACAAGGAACAATTCACCTTGAAGTAAGGAGCACCATATGTACCGGGTCGGTCTACCGCTAAAATTTACATAGATACAACAACAAGCCGATATCGCTCTCCCAGCAAATACGGCTCGCGAACCTCCCCCAAGGCGCCCGATTAGAACTCGTCCAAGCCTCGCGATCACCCACCGTCATATCCGTAGCCCTCCAACTTCCAGCGTCCGAGAAGAATGTACGCCTTACAAACAAGTTCGCGAGTAACACGTCACTATGGGAGATCTTGCGCCACTTTGAGAGCGGCCAGGGGGCCAACTACAACTTTACCCAGCGCGGTATTCCCGAGATGAGTGGCGGTTCTGGTGCTGGAAGGCTACATTATGAACAGCCTGTCATAACTGTCATGCCTGGTCACAAGGAGCAATCGAGCTTCGTCGAGTTGCAACAGACGCTCAGTCAGCTGGGATTCGATAGCGGCTCAGCTTTGCTGAAGCTGTCGTACAGGAATAGCGGTACTCCAATGGAAGAAGCTGTGGCGCAAATAACACAGTACTTCAAGTCTGGCGAGCCTTCGGCTGGAGCAGAAGGTGCACACGCCTCAACATCGGATCAACTGTCCTCGATACCGGATCCGGCCCAAGCCGCTCCTGAGGCGATTACCACGGTTGCTGGTGAGACGGTTCGCAACGACGAACCAGATCCGGAGCCGATGGAGGTTGACTCGAAGCCTGCTGCACAGCCTGTACAAGAGCCAGAGGTCTCAACCGAGAACTATGCCACAGAAAGCACCGAAAACACATCACCCGCCGCAGCTCTGGCCGCAGCAACGTCAACCGCCTCCGCAACTGTAGAGCCTCCTCAGCCCACCGAAGAATCAACGCAACCAGTCGAAAGATCTCGTAACGTCCAGATATTTTCGGCGCCGACGTCATCAACCCCTCAGGCAGCACGGAATGCCTTTAACGAGAGCGACTATCTTCCGACCATCGAACACGCAAAGGCGCACCAGAACGCACTGTTGAACAAGACCAAAAACTCACGTCTGCTCTCGGACAAGGAACTCGAGGAGCAAGAAAAGGAGCGACAGGCCAAGATTGATGCAGCAGCCGAAAAGGGCGGTTCCCTACGGATACGCATGCCCGACGGCGCCCTTATCCAGATGTCCTTTGACAAGACGGACACTGCGTCTGGTCTCTATGACTTTGTACGTGGTTTCCTAGAAAAGAAGAACGAGCCCTTCCAGCTCAAGAACACGGGTCCAACCGGTCGCCTAGCTCTCATCCCACAAGACAGCAAGCGTTTAGTACAGGATCTACGTTTCTTCAACAACGAACTTGTCACGTTTCAATGGGCAGATAACGCGAGCGCAGAGGTGAGGGCAAGTCGACATGCACTTGCTTCAGAATGGCAAGCAAAGGCTCAAACGCTGAAGGTCGAGGAGCCAGTGAGGGAAGAGAAGACCCAGTCACAGGCTACTCCTGGACAAAGTGTTGTAGAGGGAAAGAGGAAGGCGAATATGAGTAATGAGGAGAAGGAGAGTAAGCTGAAGAATCTGCTTGGCAAGGGACTGTTCAAGAAGAAGTAGATGGGTATTATTGGAAGCATGATACCGGGAAGATGAGATGTTACTTGGGGTTTATATGTTGAGTGCTTCACGCGGCATTTCGGAAGGAGTTTGATTCGGCAATTGGCAAAGAAGCGATTCATTTTGTAGACATGACTCTTGTAGGGGAAATTTAGCAGTATGGTAACGATGAAATCTTTTCCGTCGGAGGAGCTCTTCATACATTTCCAGCTTGATTTTGTCTTTGAAATCTCTCACGTCACAAATCCGGTGAGCTAAACTAGAGGCGTGTTCTCCACGGCCAAGTAACCAAAACAGTGGCGTCGTCCATCACCGGCTCTCTCTTTCACCTCACGATGAGGGTCCGCCCGCTTTCCCGAATTGGGGGTCTGGACTTTCCACATTCACCTTCACCACACGGGCGCATGTGTAACGGCCGACCCAGTGTTTGATCCCGCGACTTGAACACCAAGATTCGACGGCTCTCATAGACAAGCTACTGACGCCGCCCATCCAAAAGCAGACATACAAGCAACGTTCCGCTAAAACTCTACTGGAGCCACCATGGAGGACGTTGTCTTTGTGCGATCGGTGTCCAGGCGACGAGGTCAGAAGAAGACTCCAGGCACTACTGTCAAGAAGCGCGCATTGCCAAATAAAAATCCAGTGCAAGCGACTCCCACCAGGAGCACCAAACAGAGTTTCAACACGCCAGCCAAGCGCACATTACCCAAAGATGTCCTGGAATGGCTGTCCACGCCTTCCAACTCTTCATTCAACGAACACGTCGTTCGAAAATCTACACAAGCGCCAGTCCAGCTTACTGCTTTCAACGCAACCCCACCGCCGCCGGACGAGATATTTATGCTTGCGACGCGCAGGGCCTTGGAACAGGCCATTGGAAAGGAAGCCCTAGAGCGCCATGAGGAACTCCTCTCCCAAGAAAAGAAGAGCATGGAGAACTACATCTCTAAGCTAGAAGAAGCGGGACGACGGAATTATGAAGGAGGACCTGCGATGCAAAGTGCGCTTGTACGGGACCAGATTGCTATGCTCAAGGCGAGGGCTGAGGGACAGGATGAAGCTACAAAGACTGAGATTAGGTTGCAGAGGGAATGGGACCAGACACTTGCCGAAGACAGGGCTGTACTTATGGAAGAGAAAGCAGCACTGGAGGCAAAGCTAGAGGAGATGGGAGAGAAGAACGAGGCGCTGAAGACTGAGATGGCGAGGATGAGCGATGAGCGACAAGGTACAGAGCAGGATAAAGCCATCGAAGCCGATGCCGGGCTTCTCCGCACACAGAATGCAAGGCTACAGGAAGAGAAAACCGCCCTAGAAGGAAGTATAGAGGGGATGAAGGGCGAGACCGCTGCTTTGAAAGCTCAAATCTCCACCTTGGAGAGCGCCTTGCAGGAACAAGAAAAGCTTCACGAAACCAAAAAGATGCGCAAGGTCGACGAGAGACCCAAGGGCGCCATCGCCAAAGAGATGAGCACTCTTTCCAAGAAGCTCAAAGAAAGTAAACGCCGCAACGTCGCCCTCACAACGCAAAACACAGCTCTAGCAACCCGAGTCGCAAAGCTAGAAGCCAAACTCGTCGCCGCCCCCGCTCGTCCACAGCCCACGACATCCCAACAGCAGCCGCACGATGAACTTCTAACAGCAAAAGATACTCAAATCACCCAACTGCAAAACGAGCTCTCTAAACTAACCCAAGAAGTCCACCAGCGCAGCGAGCAACCCCACAAACTGGGCCGCACCGACCACATGGATGACACCAAATCCCGAAACAAGCTCAAGAAAGAGCGAAGACTAGCAAGGGAAGCTAACGCACTGTTACAAAAACGCGTCAACGGTATCGCGCTGCGGTATCGTGAGCTGCAGGCTAAGAACAGAGTGTTGGTCACGAGGCTTTTGGGCGTGGCTGAAGCGGCGGGGTTTGGAGGAGGAGAAGGCAGGGAGGGTGAAAGGACGTGGGTGGAGGACATGGAGGGGTTGAAGGGATGGCCGTTGGAGGAGCTAGAGGGTATGCAGGTAGGAATTGAGTGATTCTCGTATTTGGAGCTGTATGCGTTGGTGGGAAGGGGTGGATGGGTAGGAGGGTTGGTGAAGCGGCAAGGACGTAGGAAGATTAACTTGGCAGGTTTTATAAGTCGTTGGAGAACGAATGATGCTTTATTGGATGCATGTATGATAAAATCATGGTGGCAAGGAAGTCTGATATTGGATGTAGACATTTAGGTTGTTGATTCGTCTTTCCTCTCTCTGTGTCTTTGTTACGTTTTGAGCTAGAGAATAGGTCACAGTGACTGCGTATGTCGCATCTTTCCTACTAACTGCAACCGGAACAAGCATACACTATATTTTTCTCTCTAGACGAGGTTTCCTTGTGGCAAAGCCCATTTAATACTCTACTTACCCCGAAATTACCCTTACTCCCTTTGCCCTCTCCCTCACCCACCCCACAAAAGACTACCAACAGGTATTCCCATCGCAAAAGTCCTCAACCCCCTTCTCTTTGTATTCCTCCATCCTCGCAGCCTCAAAATGCAGGCTCAACAGCCCCGCTTACCTCCCTCGTACCCCTTCCATAAAACGCCACGCTGTCTTGCTATTGTTCTCCATCACCCCATCCATACCGCCCCCCCACACCACCTGAAACGCGCCGAGACCCGATTCCCGCAGACGAAAGCATCCTTTGCGTGTGTTCTAGAAGCCGAGTAGATGATGTATAAAAGCGATGCAGTAGGTAGCTAGGTAGACGTGTTCTTTTCCTACATCCCAGCCTACCACCCTCGTTCCGAACCAGACTTATCCAACACGATTCATTATAAACACAAAGAGCATCTATCACCCGTCTATCCATCCTCTACTCCAGTTTAACAGTTGGTCGTTCCTAGTACGACGCGCGATCCACATCGGTCATACCGCCACCCACAACTACAGCCAACGCTCACGGTCAAGACAACGAAATGCGCCCTTATTTCGACGCGTCGGAACTGCCTTCCTTTCGCTTCAACTATACGGGCGACGGAACGAGACCGTTTCGCGTCGCGGCTGCGCAGGTTAATTGCTCGCTTGCGCCGAATCATCAGATGCCACGGCCGCCGGTGCTGGAGGGGGGCGAGAAGTGGAGGGTTGTGAGGGATGGGGAGGGTGGGAAGGCGAGGGTAGGGAAGGGGGAGTGAGAAGTTCGAATAGTGGAGGGAAGATAGGGGGGAGATGAATATGAGAGGGCGGAAGAGAGGAGATGGTGGTACTGCTGTACTTAATTGAGGATGAAAAGGATGGAAGAGAGGGGGATAAGGCGTTTGTTGGTATAAAGGATCCGGAATACCACCCACCACGCGATCTTTGTAAGCAGTCCAGCCTATGCCAATCTCTTGTTCTTCCTCTTTCTCCCAATTTTCTCTCACAAGCTAACTTCCCCCATCCCATCCCATTCCACCCAGCCCAATCCCCACTTCCCCACCCGTCTACCCATCCCACCCTACTCACCCTTCCCAACAACCCGATCAAAATGCTTAAAGCAAAACTGCCCGCCTACAAAACATGTCCCAACCCACTTCCACCACGCGCCACTCAGCGCGCCAACACCATGCTCGCTCAGCCTCTTCATAAACATGACCGTTTCCACCGCATGCGCGCCAAACAAAAAGTAAAAGAGGCCTGCTTGGATCCAGCGTGCGGCTTTGGCTGCCGTGGGGGGAATGGACGAGCTGGCGTAGTCTGGAGATGATGGTAGCAGGAGTGAAGGTGTTGGCGCGGCGGAGAGGGCCATGACTATGCCGCAGATTATTATGGGCTTGAGGAAGGGGGCGGAGGGGGCGATGTAGGTGTTTTTCAGGTTCTTGGGCGGCATTTTTGTGAGGAGTAAGTTGGTTGGTTGATTTTCGTGGGTTGGGTTTTGGTTTCGAAGACCTTTTTTGGTGGTGGTGGTGGTGGTGGTGGTGAAGTTGAAGCCTTGGTTCCAAATCAGAGGTTGATTTCTCGCGATTGAATGGGGTCGTGTGTAGTCTCCAGCTTGGGATGCTTCGTGATGAGAGTCTTTGTAGTTTTCGGCGTGTGTGGTTAGGAGAAATCCCTTGTTCACTAAACTTGTCCAAAAGGTTTTTGGTCCGGAGACGGACAAGTACCGAGGTACTTTGCTCCGCTTCCGCTAACTAGCAGACTTACCCATCAGAGAGCGAGAGAGAGTGTGAGAGAGACGCGCTCGCGGCGAGTCAGCAACTTCAGCACAGGACCAGTGTTTCGATGTGAACAATACCTTGACATGTCCTAATAAAAAAATTCGTGTTGTTCAAACATCCCGTCCTGGATAAACGCATGAATACTGCTAGTCTATACCCCACTGCAGTAGCACACCTCGCCCTCGACTACTCCTACTTTCCTCTTCCGGTAAACGCACCTCTTAAGCCATCGATTCCTGGAACGGCTGCAAACACCATACTTAGGGCTGCGACTATGCAGCGGCTTTCAATCACATGAGCGGCCAAGGGTAGTTTTTATTGGTGGTGGTGCTTGGGGTGGGTTGCTGCTGTGGAACGGCGGCGGGCACCGTTTATGCGGCCAAGTAGGATGATGGTGTCATGCTACCGCACGGAGGTTGTTGGAAACCTTGGAAGCATCATGGGTCGGCTCGCTGGGTGCGTCGCCCCGTCTTAGTGCAATCTAGATTGCGAAGGTATTCGGATGTAGGCTTGCGACGAGGTGGTATTTGTAGGCGGGGCGGGGATAGAAGGTACTTCTCGGGCTCGTGACGTATGCCAAACTATTATTCACGTGCAATCGCGACAGTAAGACTTTCATTTCTGGCAGATATCCTTCTGGGGGTCAGCTTTCTTTTTGCTCTGTTTCTTGTTCTAGATCGTCGCTAGTAATTTGCTTTATTTTGAAGACGTCATCTTCAGCCAGTTGCCCATGGGCTCCTCACTCACTGAGAGATGATCAGATACTGTCCGGGGCAGCCTCTGCCTTTTGAGACTGCCCAAGGTACATCATCAACTGCAAGAGGAGTAGTCCTTACAAGAGCATCACAAGATAAACTCACCCAAGTTCCACTCGGAGCGGAGCCCAACTACTCTCGGCAGCTCATTTTCCCGGTGGGAGCTTCACCGTTCTAGCGCCGCCACCAACCACGAGCAACCTTACCCCACCAACGGCCCCCTTCCTATCTCAATGCACCCACTAGTCTCCTGCACACAATTTCACACCTTCACGAGACCAAATCTCCAAGCTGCAAACAGGGAACAACCCAACGACCTTCTCGACGCGATACCAACAAGGGAGACATTCCGATGTGCGCAATCCACTTTTTGGCGTATGTGTCTTGAGCGTGGCCAATAGGCGCGCGCCACAAGGAGCGTGATGCATGGAATTGGCAAGGCTAGGGGAGCATAGGGAAATGGGGCTGTCATGGATGGTGCTTTGGAGCTCGCAGCGATCGATGGAAGATTGAGAGTTGCTTGTTAGGGAAATACAGGGAGATTGGTAGGTGGTAGATTTGGGTATGGGCAAGAGAAAGGGCAGAAAGAAATATCGCCATCAAAACAGCATGTGTTTCTCCCTGTAAGTCGCCATGTTCTTTTTCGTCAAGCCTTCTGTATAGACTTTTGAGGTTGGCAATTTGTGTAAGCATAGGAAGTAGAAGATGTTGATCCAGCGGATTGGCATTCTTTGTGTTAAGATTTCTATTTTGACGTGAACATTCACTTTTCAATTAGTTCTCCAGGGCGCACAGCTCGCGCCATGCCGTGGCAACGCTCTGAGTATTCGACTCGGTCAATAACGCCGCAGGATAGTTTTTCATCGGGTGTTTATCACTCCACAACAGTGCCGAACCCTCGCCGTTAAACGCACCGCGAACTCAAGAGTGCTTATCAACAAGACTTCAAATGCTGGTAACTATCTCGGATATGTTTTATCATGGCACCTTTTCCTCTTAAAATAGAGTCAACGGCGTAGGGAAGTCAATTTACGCAATCGGAAAACTGGTACTCCCCTCGGCGTTATCAAGGCTGTTCGCAACTCTCACTCACTGCCACCGCATTCGCCAACTTCTGAATTTTACCCAGGATTCTAGAACAGATAATCAACTTGATGTACGCGACTGCTAAGCCCGACAAAGTATAACCCTGCGAAACTAAGGTTAATATCTGCACGTTGGGGTGACCGCACTCTGTGTGCCGTTGGATCGGGAATTGAATGAGCTTATACAGACACACATCACCAAATGTTGCGTTCCGTAACCGGATGAGCTTCATGGTTTGTAGGTTGCTGGCATAATTTGCGGTCCGGTATGTGAGGTTTTGGACATTGTAGCTGTCGTAGTAGAGGTTTGCGGTTGGATAGGTGGACGCGCCGTCTTGACAATGTCCTAGTCCAGGCACTTCTCCTCCTACCGGCTCATGCCCATCAAGTGTGACATTCTATCAGTGCATTATTTTTCTGCGACATGACTTCTCAGCTGCAAAAGACGAGAAGAGATCATTTGCCGTTCGCACCAGACGTGCTTTCGGCGCAAATCGTTGGACCACACTTTGCCCCAGCCCGGATATGAGGATGGGGTCGGTTCTAAACCTAGAGATCCATTCGTGCATTTCTAAAGAGACGCTTCGAGTAGATCTCTGCGCCAGAAATCCCCTAGCGACGAAGATACGTCTTCTAATATTGGGCCAGCCATCAGACAGCCGGTTGGGTATCACAAGTCATCAATGGCCTCATTCTGACTCGGAATACCTCACTATACATGTATGAACTCTGGCGCATTGTATCTTGTATTCGACGCAAAACAAATGATTAAGGTGTCAAGGCCGGAGTTCGTACGGTCTTTCGTCTGCCTACAGGATAGTATTATGAGCAACGGCTCGCCTGGAATGCTCCCTTCACAGTTGACTGGGTTTAGCTGTTGCTAACAGTTCCACAAACAGTCCTTCCCCCAGCTTCTATCGCCACCGAGGTCGACCCACGTGAGCAGTACGAGCTGACCGTACGGTGCAGGGTTCGTACATCATTGAATCGCTTTACATGTACAACGCGCAAGCCAAATATTAGAAAGAGAGAGCCCCTCTATCACGGACATGACCATCATTGATGGCAATGGAAATACGAGAAGAAATGACAGATGGGTCATGGCCCGATTGTCATCGTATTCTCCTTTTCTTTGCGTGCGGCCTTGCGTATGAAACGTAGTAGGCTCAACTAGCTTGCCTCCCTTTGCCTTTCGATACGTACGTGACATTAGTAGATCACAATCGTCAATCCGATAGTCTTACTCTATCTACGCATATCTTTCCTTCCTAACATTTGTTCTTTCGCTTGTTGGCTGACACGCGCCATTTCTGCAACACCGATCGTCTACGATAGTGGGTGCTATTGGTCGACTTTGCGACCTTCTTTTCCTGTCGTTGTTGAACATTTCCCCTCGTTCGCATCCTGAGCAAAAGAAATGGCTATGCAGGTGTCTGCAAGACGATCTTGGGTGATTGCGTGCTTAATTTGGCAACTGTGATGGTGGCAGGGCTCGCTACTTGATGGCGATATGCGGGGCCATAGATTAGAACGACGGCGCCCGCCACACTCACGCCCCCGACGGAAAAGGAACGACCTATAAGCTTGACGCTCTATGACTTGACGGGGACATCGAGACCCACCGAGGTTGCTTTTCGATGCCGCGGTGGCTGTGTGGGGAAAACTCTTTTCAGACAGCATGAGGGCGGGAAAAGGATCTTCTACGTACGTAATGAATCTCATCATGGACAGTCTTCGTAGCGATCCAACTCATATTCTTGTTTGGATCGCCGGCACAGGGTGTATTCAAGGAGGCATAGCTGACCGAGCGGATAGCGGAAACGGGACAGGATCCGTAGTGTAGAGTAGAGTGTCGGCCTCATTTCGGCGGTACTGTGCGCTTTTCACACCGATCAAGAGTCGGCGATACGAATCCGCACAGGGAGATAGCCCGATATCCTGGAAGCTGTGATGATCGGGCTGAGGGCGGAGCGGGGTCTCAATCACAAGCGATTGTTTGGGGGTAGGTGTGGATGGCAAGGAAAGATGTTCATTAGATGCGTCGAGATTTCGTGATGCTAAGTCTACCTAGGTATAGGATTCTGCTAGTCAGAAAACCGTAGAGACAGTATCGGCGTGTTCGTACATGCTGCTGCGCTCATACATAGTCATCCCTTGAGGTTACAGTTGTGGTGACATGTATGTCCCTCGGCTCTTTGGTGGCAGAGCCTTGATCCCATGTGTTATCCGGATTCTGCTTCTGATCGTTGCAATCTCTAAGTATCGTTTCTTCGCTCGCAGCGTCACTGCCCATCCGAACTGTTGTCTGAAGCACGCTCTCGCCGGGGCCCATGTAAATCTTCTCACCGGGGTTACTGCTGCTCTTTGACTTGGAAAAGTTGAAGTTTTTGGAGTAGTTCTTGAGTGGATATGAGTCTTTGCCCGATGACTCGCCTCGTGAACCGTATTTGACGCGTACGTAGAGCGGGCGGAGGACGGGAATGCAGGCGCAGACGATGGTCATGCAGACTTCGGACGAAGACCATAAAAGCATGCTAGCGGTATCATAAACGTAGTTCTCCATTGACGCAAGAGATTGTAGTTCGATGGTCCGGACAATGGAACAAGCGCCGGCGAAGATACCAAGGGAAAGGCCAGCTGCGATGGTGATCTTTTCCTTGGGCTTCATGTTGAGGCCCATGAGGACATGCCAAGCTAAGAGGAGTTAGTATCTCTCGCTGCAGTAGTGGCAAGTGTGCTGGCTTACGAAGAATGGCAAGGACAAAGTCCATAGATGCTGACCATGCGCCCATGGTCAACCCAACTTGTGTGAAATTCAGCCAGCAGTATCCACCGTCGATGGTTCGATCCCAGAGATATGCCGCTGGTATGCATTGAGTATACAAAAGCGCCGTCGTGATAGTGCACAGTATAGTAGTGGTTACTATGCAGAACCAGAGGATTCCGATATGCCACGGCTTGACGACAATGCGCAGGAGGAAAAGTGCTACAGAGCCCTTGGAAGCTGCTATTCCCATGATGCATATTCCTTGGCCTATAGCTTCCCACATGATAGATTTGGAGTAGTCGAGTTCGAGACGGATGATGTCGGCTGTCTGCTTTCCAACACCGTAGGTAATGCCGACGGATATGCAGGCGACATATCCAATGAAAGTAGCCTAAGTGAGTAAGTAAAAGTCTATGGTGGCAGGCTGTGAGATTTTATGATAAGAAGAGATGATGTTGTGCGAAGAATAGAACCTCACAAGAGCAAACTCACCAGATTAACTAACATCAACACATCGTCCCATCCAAAGTTTCTCACAATGACTTGTCTTGTGTAGAGTCGTAGTGCGATGAAAATGCTGGCAAAGAACACCTGGAACCACATGACTCCATTGAGTATGTTCGCGAAGTCTGCTGGCTTGCCCATCTTGGTCGCTACCGACTTAACGGTTCTGCCGGCGGGAGAAAGGGACGGGCCTTGATTGTCTGAATCGCTATCGAAGAAATACTGTGGGTCTTTAAACAAATGAAGATAATAGATGGGCCAGATTCTCAAATCGACACTTTGCTTGCCGATATACGTAGAATGATGTTTGAAAGATACCAAAGACTGAATGTCCGTGTGTTCTTCTGGAGGGATGACTCGCGTGGCGGCCATTTATGAGCAGTACGTTGATGTATCTATGTCTTGTCTCAAGCATAGAGATGCCTACCCATGCTGAAGAAGAAACTCCATCTGCAAAACCTCTCCGAGGGTTGAACAGATCGCTGGAACCTCCTGACAACCACCACGGACCAGGAAGAGTGTCTGATTTGCAAGCGAGACGAATCGGTGTGAACCCGGACTCTCCTCCAGGCGACCAGCCCATGCTTTTTTTGCTTACGCTATGCTTCTCTTAGTGGCTTGGGCAGCTATGTGATGCTGTGGCTCCACTCCTGCTGCACCCTCGTTCAAAGAAGGAAACGGCTACGAATACGTACCTCAGCTGTACATGGAAGAGATCAACCCCTGCCACTTTTGACCAACGTTTGGCCGCAACCTTGTTTGTGAAGGGCAACCAAAGCCTGGTCAGGCCTTGGCACCGGCTGCCAATCTCTGTTCCCCGACCAGTACGCAATCTTCACATCTAGATTTAGAGTCTTGGCATCAAATAGTTCATGCTCAGGGTTGTACGATAACATGCGTGGGCTGTGAAGCGCCCTGCACAAGCGTCGCGCTACTTACCCCATCCGCGTTTCCCGTCCCGTTGCGAATACTGTTTTCTTCTTCTCTCTGACGGGCAGCCTCATACTTTACAGTTTTTAGTAACGACTCTGCAAGCTGCTGATGGGTAGGTATGTTGCATCCGGTTGCCACCACATCTATTTACGACCCCTACGAGGGGGGCCAAAACATAGATCGGGGAGAAGAGCGCCCGAAGCTATGTAGATCTACGACCAGGCGCGAGTTCGGCCTCCAGCTTGTGATGTTAGAGATAAATATGGCCCTTGGAATCGCATCAGTACAGTCTTTCCGCTATAGCGACTTCCTTTGATTAGTGATTTAGTGGGCCATCTTTATCAAGATTCGAGTAAACTCGAAGACAGTGCACGCAGCACAGATGCGTAGCTGTTCATCATACAGGCGGCGTGGAGATCTCTTGACGGACCGATCCGCATTCAAAAAAAAATTAGCACCTGCGAATTCTTTCTTCCTTGCAGCAAGTTTGAGTTGTAGGTGACATCGGAAACGTTTGAGAATAACCTTCCGTCCCGGGCCGTTGCACGCGCTATCATCTAATGGGGCCGCGTTTAGGCTAAGGCAGGTGATGGCTAGCCCAGCCTTGGCGACACCATGCTTTTGGCGGCTCCTCAGGCCAACCATCAGCGAGTACAGGGGTCATCTCGCATAAAAGTTTCCCAGGACGCGCCCATCTCACTCGAGATCGACCTTTGTGTAGCATTCGCATGTCAACAGCGTGGGGCAAGATTCGCTATTTGTCGCAAAGCGTGCAGGTACCAGAAGATCGTTCCCATCCCTTGCTCGCGTTCGACTTCCAAAGTCCGACTTCCCTGCCATATCGGTCAGTAAGCGGAAGAACCACCCCTTCCGTCGCCACCAGTCCCCCTGTTGCCCAGGGTTTCGGATAGCAGTAGTAGTCTCCCCGAGATACCTCCCCCCGGACGTATCCAATCAATAGGTGCATGACTGTAAGAGTGGGGTGGTGTGTAAAAGTAATGCAAGATCTAAAGCAAGAATGGCAACGTCTACAGCGGCACATCGCTCCTTGTATGGCGAAATGCCAATAGACCATGCAAAAGAGACATGGTGCTAGTCCCAAACTTTGGGCCTTTCATTCCGAGTTTATCGATGTGCGTTATTAGCATAGAAGACCCCCATGCCCCAGGGTCCTCGGTCGTAATCTTCTGCTGTCCTCCTGTTTTTTTGTTTTCCTCCATCACAATCCTGAATCACGCTGCAGGTGACGAACAATGGCGCTGGTGGGATTACTGGTGAAGGCGATTGGCCTGGGAACGTTCTTTCTCGTCGTTCAATACGTTCTGGCCTATCTTAACTCCCCACTCAAGAGTATCCCTGGACCGTTCCTAGCCAAGTTCTCGAACGCCTGGCGTTTCTTGAACCACTATGGGCAGACCCACATCGAAACACAGAGGAAGCTCCACGAGCAGCATGGTGACGTTGTTCGTCTGGGTCCCAACACCGTCAGTGTTGCTGATGCCAGCCTGATCAAGACGATCTACAATATTCGTGGAACCTACCTCAAGGTGAGTACACGGTGAAGCCAACCATTATGAACTTGACAGTCTCTGACATTAGGAAAGAGTGACTATTATGTAAGAGAACAACGGTGATTCTTAGGGAAACCACCTACTAACAGCCCTTTGGTCCATCAATGATGCTCTCCAAGACGGCCATCTCATTCAGAACATCTTCAGCACACGCAGCAATAAATTCCATTCCAAAGCCATAAAACCTATCCAGAAACTTTATGGTCTTCAAAATGCGCTCCAGATCGAAAGTATCATGGACGATGATCTCCGTACCTTGTGTGCTCAGCTTGAATCACGTTTCATCGAGGGAGCCAACAAGGCTAAAACGTGTGATATCGCCGATTGGATCTCCTTCTTCGCATGGGATTTCCTCGGTGACATGACTTGGAGTCAGCGCATTGGCTTCATGGAGCAAGGAACGGACGTCGGAGACATGTTAGTAGCTTCCCAAACCAAAACACGCCGACGAATGAGCTGATCTAACATGTCACCTTCAAGGCTAGGCACAGCTGAACGTGTAATGCGTTATTTCTCCGTGGTAGGTATACATGCATACATTGCAGCTCCTCGTATTACGGAGCCGCGTTGCAGTACATGCTAATCCCAGTCAGGTCGGCCAGATCCCAGCGCTCGACAAGTGGCTTGGAAAGAACCCGAAGTGGCCTCGTTTTCTCTACAAGTTTGACGACTTTTCTGTTGCCGCTGGCTTCTCTGTCCAGCGTTTTTTGGAACGCATGCAAAAACCTGAACTCGGTAAGGGCAAGAAGGACTTTCTGAATGGCTTTCTCGAAGCAAAAAAGGAGCATCCTGAGCTTGTTACCGATAATGAAGTCATCGGGTACATGATTATTAATGTTAGTAGCCAGCCACAATTATGCAGTGTGAACGCTGCTGAATCACATGTTACCGTCACATGACTCATCAAGGCTGACGAGTCCTTTACACAGGTCCTTGGTGGAGCCGACACTCTCGCCATCGTGATCAAGGCCATTTTCTACCATCTCCTCAAGTCCCCTGCCTCCAAGGCCCGATTGGTTCAAGAATTGCATTCCGCAAATCTCTCCTTCCCGGCTCCATATACCACTATCGAGAAGCTTCCTTACCTAGACGCCTGTATCAAAGAAGGACTCCGTATACACCCCGTCGTTGGCCATATCTTCGAGCGAGTTGTACCTGAGAGTGGTCTTACCTTGCCTGACGGAACGATTGTGCCTCCCGGTACAATCATTGGAGTTAACCCATGGGTCATCCACTACAAAGAGGACATATATGGAGAGAGGCCTCACGAGTTCCGTCCAGAGCGCTGGATGCGTGCCGAGAAAGAAGACGAAGCCGCTTACGAGGCCAGGATCAGGAAAATGAAAGACGCAGACATGGCATTTGGAGGTGGAAACCGGGTCTGCATCGGCAAGCCACTAGCTCTCGTAGAAGTATACAAGGTCGTCGCAACCGTGTTTGGGAAATACAAGGTAAGTCCATCTTGGATTGACAGCTTGTGGTGTTGTGTATGAGGTGTGCTGATGATTGAGCAGATTGATCTTGAGGATCCAAACGAAGAGTGGAACTTGCACAAGCAGTGGTTTGTGTGGCCCCACAACATCAAGATCAAGCTGGATACGCTTGATAGCGCCAGCCCATAGGTTTTGGTCAATCTTTCCGGGGAGGTACTGTATCAGAACGATTCGGAAACGATACCAAAAGGTATAGAGCAATGTCTTTGGCATAATGGGAGTCTTTAGTTATTTGTCAAAGTAACGTAATTCGGCGTTGGTGGCAAACTCGTAGAAACAGGGTAGCTTTCCGGATTAGACACTTGCGTTCAGTAAAATTGCTTGACACATGTAGCTCGTCGGGGTGTTAAAGGCGGAACTTGATGTGATCAAAACCAAGCAATAAAACCACCTAGGTATTAGAAGGCTGGTCGGCTTCGACGTGTATAATTATTGACTCGCCCGGAGCTACAGATTCATAAAATGATTGTCAGAACATGTAGTAGCCTTCTCTCTTGACATGCGGCGAGCCGCAAAGCCACCTGTAGACCACAGTGTACAACGACGATGGTTGCATCATGGACGCCCCCGTTAAGATCGCGTCGCGCTAACTGCATCGGCTACTGCATCGGCTACTGAAGCACGGTCCTTCCAAGACTCGGCTGTTGTGTCGGTGGCTCGTCACCATTCGCATTCTCCAAACAGTTACAACTTCCATTATACAACACTATGGTAAGGCTATCTGGACTTCAGAAAGACGTCTTGTCACTGTACCGGCAATGCCTGCGAGCGGTAAAACAAAAACCAACTGTATGAATATTCCAATCCTATGACATGGGTCCTACTAACGTCAACATAGGAAACACAGCCCCATTTCCGTGACTTTGCAAGGTGCGGGATTATTGATCGAATGATGCTCGTTCCAGCGACTGACGATAGTGGCCAGGTCCCAGTTCCACAAGCACCGAGATGTTGGCAAGAAAGACTTCGGGACGATTGAGTATCTGCTCCGCCGCGGAAGGAACCAGTTAGAATCGTGGTCAGAACCAGGCATTCGAGATATTCACAGATAGCAAGAAAGTGTTTGCTGAGTACACCCGGCCAACGGAGCGCCAGCACGCGATGCTGCGGAAGTCAGGCAGCACAACGCGCAAGCATCGACATGTCTACGCATCCCGTGAGGCGAAGACCACGTAACTTGTGCTGCTTTTGGATTGTAATGACATCGAAATTCGACAGGAATCGCATCAATGAAGCTTCCGCTGCCCCCGAAACCTGGACACAATATGGTCACGTGATCTGGCCTGAGCGTTGGAACTTTCCAGCGCGTGCTCGCCCCTGCTTCGAGCGGGGTTGTTGAAACCGACAGCATAGCTTTACCCCTCCGAAAGAACTCCAGGTTCCTTGCACCACGATGTGGTGTGATGATTTACGTCTGAATGACGGTAAAGTCACGTTCGAAAGCTCTAGAAACGGCCCGAAAGATCTCCGAGGCTTCTGGCAGCATCACGATTGACACAACAGAGGTCTCCTGAGATGGTTGCGATGTTTCGAGAAACACTCTCCTCAAGTATATATACCTGTTGAACCATCTCCTAAAGGCCATCATCAGAACAACAAAGCACAACAAGTCTTATGCAATTACTGCGCTCAACACTCTCACGCGTTCCTCGACATCTCAACCGCATCACCAAGCCTACAACTATTCGACACTTCTCGCAAGCACCAACAACAATGTCTCTCTTCCCACGATTCACGCAAGAGTTCGCGCCCATGTTCAGGCTCTTTGACGAGTACGATCGTCAGGCCTTCCGCAACCTCGACCGCCAATTCGACAGTGTTCGCTCCTTCACTCCAAAGTTCGATGTGAGGGAGACCAAGGAGGGATACGAGCTCCAGGGCGAGCTTCCGGGTGTCGAACAAAAGGATATCAACATCGAATGGACTGACAACAACACCCTCACCATCTCCGGTCGCCACGAGCATGTGCGTGAAGAGGGCCAACGCCCACAGGGCTTCATCGAGAACGGCGAGCAATCCGACCAGAAGAAGCTCGGCCACCAGCCTACCGTTGAGGACGACCCATCCGAGTCTAGCAACAAGGTCGCCAAGCAGTCCCATGAGAAGGGTGTTTCCAAGCAGCAGGAAGACACCAGCAAGGCCAAGTACTGGGTCAGCGAGCGCTCTGTTGGAGAATTCCACCGCTCCTTCGCCTTCCCAGCCCGAGTCGACCAGGATGCTGTCAAAGCCAGCCTCAAGAACGGTATCTTGAGCATCTTGGTCCCCAAGGCTCAGGCTCCTCAGCCACGAAAGATCAACATCGAGTAGACGAATCGAATTGACTATTACTCTCCGGACGAACTGAAGCAATGCGGCAGTGGGCTTCAGTAACGAATCACGACTTTCTTCACTCCTTTGAATTATAGCGATGGCGTTTTTGATGGTAATGTTGGGTGCTTTTGGATGCTCTTGTAGTGTCTTGCAACAAATCACTCCTTTTGTTAGTGTGGAGGCTAGTATGGTGGGGTTGTATCTAGTTTCATCAATATATTGATGTATTCCTATCCCGCACTCACTGTGAACGCAAAAATCGAACTCATCGTGAACGCAAAAAAAACGCTATCCCGCGTTCGAGGTGGCTTCTGAATTCGACACTTGGTTTGACACAGCACAACTGATATACACTGCCATTACCGACGCGAGATGGTACCGGGCTGCTATCACACTAGTACCGTACCAAACCGAGTGTCGAATCCATCAGAAGCCACCTCGAACGCGGGATGGCGTTTTTTGCGTTCAGCCCCTTGATGGCTGCGCGATAGTGATATATCATAGAGCTTAGCGACTACAACAAAAATTATAGCAGAGAACAATATACGATGTTTCATTGTAGGGCATCGAGATCTCAAGATAACATCAAAGCGACAGCCTTAGGGCGTGGTGTGCATGTTTTCAAGAGGAAGAGTGGATGGCTGACAGGCCAGGTGCGTCATCTAGACAGATAGTCGTTATAGAGTAAGCTACGTGCATGACATACAGAAAGATTACCGGTGCTAAAGCAGATCAACCAGGGAAAAAGTCCACACGGACTGCTAAGCATCGTGGGTGCCGATCTAGGCGACATCGCTCTTGCCCCACTTAGTCTCGAGGTCTGTGATTGGAGCGCTCTGCGAAGTGCGGGGGCCTTATCATCGCTTCCTCCTAATCAACTCCAGCTCATGTTGCGACGGTAGGAGAGTAAAACTCCGGCACCACTACGGAAGATAAGCGATCATATACACAACACTTTCGTGCTGTCAGCTATAAATCGGCTCCTTCGACGGTGCTGGGCTTACACCTTCGATGCAGTCAGTCTAGTAGCAGCCGCATGTATTACCCGGGAGCCTGGTGCATCCGCGCTCGCCACGATCCGTCCGATACCTCACCTTGCAGTGCCAGCTCTATATGGCTTTGTTTTTTTGTCGTGCGCATAGGGATCACTTAGGACCCTACCCATAGCCGTCATTCGCAGTGTCTCTACCTCCTTCTTTGATCGAGGCCAAAAAGCCGGCACCATGCCTCGCCCCAAGAAACCCGGTGTTGAGCCGAAGAGAAGGTCGCGCAATGGCTGCTGGTAACTCTACGACACTTGTGCATATCATTCTTATACTGACTTCGCATAGGCCATGTAAGGCTCGGAAGGTAAAATGGTAAGCATTGTCTGGTCGCTGTTTACCGGGGTGTGGCAATAACCATGCATCAGTGGAGAAGAGAAGCCATCATGCACGAATTGTCAACGGCAGGGAGAGAAATGCGACTATAGTATCCGGCTTAATTGGGGAGGGCGCGCAAAAAAGGAGAGAATCGGTACTGGTTCTGATGCTTCGAGTGCGGCTTCGGGTAGTCCGTACCAGTCCACATTCTCCTTCGAAGACGATACTTCGCAGTTGTTTCCATCAACACCGGAACCACCGATGAGATCTCATCATGCACGATCACGTTCAAACATCTCTCCTCCTAGGTCTTCGCACGCTATAGATCCGTCCTTGATGCGGATCACACCCCAGAGTCTTACCAGCGCAGGCCCTGCCGAAGGTAACTCTTTTTTCCACAGCGGAATGCCGTCATCAGCACCATATAGCCAGACGAACTTCCAAAGCACTTTCGACACTCAGTCATCTACAGCATTAGATCCAGATGCCTTTGCTTCCAGTAGTTCTGCATTCACTTCTGTCAATGCTGCGATGCCGCCACCCCTACAAGGATCTACGGACTTTATGTATAAGTGCCAGAAGTATGATCATTCCACCGAGTCGCCCGGGACCACCTTCATGGAAGCGTATTCGCCAAAAGCAGGTTCGCCAACACCCTATAGTCCGTACCCTACCATGCCTCTGACGCCGATATCAGTCGGTTCCGAAGGGATCGTCTTACAGACAGCCCCTACACCCCAAAGCTCAACAATCTCACCTCCAGACCTTCGACGTGTATCTGTTCAATCTCTCATCCACGGGGAAGGGCCACATTCTGATACCAACGATGCCGAACGTGGAAGGCAGTATCCAATCGCTGATTCAGCGTCTACGACGTATGGGTACGACTTGGGTTTTCCAGACTTGGACACGCCGAGAAATAACGACTACTCAGCCATTGTAATCTTCAGTCCACAGAATAACACCATGGATATCGATGATGAGACTCCGTATGGCAACGCCGAGCCTCGTGGTAAAGACATGGCGTTTGAAAAGGGAGGGTACTACGCGAATCCGGTACCGATCAGAATCTCAAAGTCGCTGGAGCCGCTCCCACCCCTACTCATGGAGAACCAGATGAATCTTCTTTACTTTCATCACTTTCTAAACCATACAGCTCGGATATTGGTCCCCCATGACTGCGAGAGAAATCCGTTCCGACAAATATTGCCAGAAAGTGAGTATATGCAGACGATGGTGACAGACAGACTGAACTGACCTTTTCAGTGGCCGTACAAGACGAAAACCTATTGAGCCTTCTTCTTGCTTACAGTGCTTCGCATCGCGCACGAATGCTAAACCATCCAGAGCCCTCGAACCGCATCGCTGTCTGGGTGCAAGATGTATTTCCCAAGCTGCGACAAACACTCAACGATAACCCCCACGACATCTCTGACAACACACTCGCTGCGGTCATCATGATGGCGAGCCTAGAGATTATCTCGTCGGGAACATTTGAAGTGCCGATATCGTGGCAGAACCACCTCACAATGGCACGGCAAATGATCATCCAACGCGGCGGACCCAAAGGCATGGGCCGCCACGACCGCGTCGCCTACTTTCTCTCCCGCTGGTTCGCCTACCTCGACGTCCTCGGCTCACTCAGCGGGCACAAAAACGACATGCCCGTCGGCTCCTTCTACTGGTCCACCGAAAACGCATCTGCAGACGAAGATTTCGAAATCGACTGCTTGATGGGCTTCACCACGCGGTGCGTCGGCAGTCTAGCACGTATTTCTGAACTCGCCAAACGCTGCGAACCGCAGCGTATCGACGAAGAAGGTAATGTGCGCGAGGGCTGGGTGCCGAGTGCGGAAATTGTGGACGAAGCAACTAGGATACGACACGCGCTGCAGGAAGGCCTGCTCGATCGGAATATTCGCAAGGGGTGTAACCATCGTTCTAGCACGTCGTCGGAATCCGAGGGCGCGTGGGATGCAACGGAGATTTATGCGACCAACGAACTTTTCCACTGGGCGGGCTTGATTCACCTGTACCGTCGCGTGTTGGGCAAGTCCGCTTTGGATGCAGAGGTTCAGCATGCGGTTCGGGAGATTGTGGGGCTTTTGTACAAGATTCGGAGGGGAAGTACGGCGGAGGCTTGCTTGCTGTTTCCCATGTTTGCGGCGGGCTGCGATGCGCAGGATGCGGGGCAGAGGGAGAAAATTATGGATCGGCTTAGGGGTGTGGAGGGCTTTGGGTTGAATCAGGTGCGTTGCTTGTGTTGCGGCTTGGTGCTCTTTTGTGCTAACGTTGAGGTTTAGGTACCCAAGATTAGCTCGCTCATGCGGAGTGTGTGGGACACTGGGAAGCCATGGGAATCGCTCGTCTCAGGCGAGTTCTTTGGCTGAGGTTGTTGGTCATACACGGCGGTATCGATATCGTTTGATCGTGGTATGATTATGAGATTGCATAGGAGGCGAACAGAAGACGACACGCAGAGACACCGCGTTGTTGATATACCCTAAACTGGGGCGATAGGACTGTTTTAAGTAAGTGTCTGGTGGCAACTGCCAGCTTCTGGAGCGGCAGAGCAACAAAAAGGTCAGAAGAAGCTGCAGAATCGTATGCGTGGGAGGCAAAAGCGCAAATAAGATGAGAGCCAGAGAAACTTCGCTGAGCCTTGTCGGAACAGGCGACGTGAGCAGATGAGAATTGCGGGACGACTAAGCACGAAGGAAATAATTGACGGCAGCCAACAAGAAACGAAAATCGAGTACTGCTGCGTGGGGATATCATCCATCCATCCATCAGATATACACGCGCTCAATCCTACATACAACACCATCACCACCACCATCTCTCCCGCGCCCATCACCAAGGCCACCATCCCCCACCAGCAACCTTCCCCACAGCCCTCGTCCCCTTGCTCACCTCATCCGCGCCCTCCCTAACCTCATCAACAACGGCATCAACAGCCTGCCCAAGCTCCTGCTTCTCCTTCTCTATCAGCTCAGCCGCCTGTCCCCACTTCTCCTGAGCCAAGAGCCGTTGTTTCTCCAGCGCCTGACGGAGCTCCTGCTGCAATTCGGCGATTTCAGAGCGCGTGGCGTGCGTCTCCTCGATGGTCTCGAGCTTGTACCAGACATAGTAAGTTATTTGGTATGTGAAGAGGGCGCCGAGAAAGCATTTGAGGATCGGGGAGCCGAAGGTGCCGTAGTATGCGCCCTGTGGGTTGGGGTTAGTATGCGATATCTTTGCCGAGGGGAGGGAAAGTTGTGGGTGGCTGTGGAAGGAAGGAAGGAAAGGGGTATGACGTACGACTCGCGATGGCTCTTTTGGAGGCGGCGGCGGTGGTGGTGTTTGTCCAGTGGAATTGGGATTCGGCGGCGAACTAGGTGGATGCAGTGGTGCGGTTTCGGCAGCATATGTGCGTCGCGATAGCTGTCCTGGTTTCACTTGTATCGCTGTTGTTCTCCAAATTGACCGTGTTGCCCTGACGTGATTCATTGCGCTGCTTTTCGTGTCTGGAATCGTAGGCAGTAAAAGCTTCCCCCACTATGCGCATGCGCGGTTCGATGCTGCCAACTATACCCAGCAATTGAAATCTCGGAAAAAGCGCTCAGCGTATCTCGTACGTCGTTGCGTCGTCAGCAGGCGTGGAAAGTACAAGATGGTGGTTTGATAGCAACAGGGCTGGGTTATGTGTGTGTGTGTGTGGTGGCCAACTTTTTACCCAGAAGTGACGGGCTACGCAAACAGTAAACCTCCGCTCCATCTCCGCACCCACTAACCGCCGCGCCATGCATCCCAGCAAACGGACCCCCTACCTCCTCGGGACCCTTTAGCGTCGGTAGGCCAGGGCGGGCCCGTGCATAGCACTTTCCAAAGGAACACCTTGCACAACTTGAACCCTTGGTCCCTCCCCGATTCCGCCCTCCTACTCCCCCAAACCGAATTCCAATTCACGTCGCCTGTCGCATACACCGTCGCCGCCGGCTCCCATATCCAGCAAACCAGCGCGGAATTCTTCCACCCTCGGCTTCAAACACGAACGTTACAATGGTATGTACCATGTGCCGAGGAGGAGCGTACTCCTGGCCGGGCGCCCCCCTTGTGTCCCACGTCCAGCACTTGTATGCGCATACGCAAATGAAGACTAACGGATGAATTTTCCCAACCAGGCTCAAACACCACAGCAACGCCAGGCAAACATGCGCTTTGCCAAGGCGCAGGAGAAGAAGATGGGAAAGCCTGAGATCACGGAACCCGTGGTT
The DNA here is from genome assembly GCA_029100535.1 of Stemphylium beticola. Taxonomy (NCBI): domain Eukaryota; kingdom Fungi; phylum Ascomycota; class Dothideomycetes; order Pleosporales; family Pleosporaceae; genus Stemphylium; species Stemphylium beticola. The sequence continues at coordinate 354,617 of JARBXR010000012.1, read as the reverse complement.
AAGAAGCGTGCGCCGCAGAAGTCGCCTATTAGCAAAGGCTGGATTAGTACGTTGCCCATTTACACAATCAGACATGCATTCTGGGAATCGCCTCAAAATGAGACAATTGTGGGCAAGGAAACATACGGGATACACAATGCTGACATTGAATTAGTCGTTCTGGCTTTCATACTCTGCGGCGGTCTGCTCTTCGAAGTCCTGAAACTCTTCTTTTAAAGCTCGTGTGAGGGGTGCATGCGCGTGCGATCAGCGGGGTCAAGAAGAAGGGAGAGGGAGAGCGGTAGCGGGGATTTCGAATCCCTTTTTTTTCCTTCTTTTCGCAAAAAGGGGGAATATCTCAAGTCGTATATACGTGGGACGGTGATTGGAGATGGGATGGATACCGGCCATAACGGCCAAAGGAGAAGCGGAGAGGAGGGGGAGGAGGAGGAGGAGCAGAACCGCCGTCTTTGGCATACTTTTTCATTTTCGCCTTTTTTTTTCATCGATTGTTGTATAGGGCAGGGCAGGGCTGCACATGGCGTTATAACATACAAAGGGGCGACGGGCATAAAGATGGGGAGGGTAGCGTTTTTCCAACGAGCCGGTTCGCACGTTATATGGTAATATACTGCAATGTAACCAAATTTCAAAGTCCTTGTTGATTTCGGGGGTTGAAGAAAAAGGTGGGATGATAGGACACGAGATGGTATTCCGAGGCGTTTGTTACTCGTGTTACTTCTATGACTGACTGACTGACTGGCTGACTACTCAGCTGGCGCCTCTTCGCCCCCTTCACCCTCATCCATAGCCACAGTCCGCCTCTTCTTTTTCTTCTTCTTAACCTTAGTCTCCCCGTCTTCTCCCACAGCCTCATCCGCGCCTTCACCACCCTTGATCTCCTTCTCACCCTCAACAGGCTTAATCTTCTTCTTTTTCTTCTTCTTGACCGGCGCCGCCTTCTCATCCAGGTCACCAGCTACGCCCGGTGGCCCAGCGTCTTGCCGCATTTCAGACGTCACCTCATCATCACCCTCTGCAACAGCGACCTTGCGAACCTTCCTCGTCTTCTTCTTCTTAACCGCCACTTCCTCTTTGACATGCAGTCTCTCACTCGCACGCTGCATTTCCAAGCGCAGGCGCTCTACTTCCTCCAGCGCCTTTTTCATCTCTGCGTCTTCTTGCGCTTTGCGCTCCATCTCGAGCTGTGTGAGCTTGCGGTTCGATATCCCCTCGTCGTCTAGGCTGAGCGCGCTGAGACCGGAGCTGTCGACGTCTAGGAGCGATTTCTTCGCTTTGCTGGGGCGTGGCTGCACAATGTCTTCTCTTGAAGCGTCTGGTGCGGCGGGTCCGAGGGTCTCATCACCCATGATGTCGACTCTTCGGACTGGCTTGCGGGGACTGCGTGAGCGGGGTATGTTTTCGGAAGATGACGCTTTGCTGTCGAGATTGAGCTCCATGATGGGGATGGAATCTATGTCGAGCTCGTTATTCTCTCTGTTCCCATCCCGCACGATTCTGCTGAGTGGCGTGACGGCTCCACTGCCTCTGTCTGCTTCCGGGTCGATGTAGAAGGGATCGTCTTTGTAGCGCTCTTTGCGTTCGGCCTTCCGCCGGGCAATGATGTCGGCATCTAGGTACTCGTCCTCTGTAGCGTTTTGGTACGATGTTGGCTCCTTGTGTGGAGCATCAAGGCGGTCTGCAGCTAGCGCTGCAACAGCCGGGGCTTCTGCGTAGGCGGCGGCTGGCTCCGAGTATGCGGCATAGACATCGTCTTCTTCCGTCTCGAAGCCTTCTGCGTCGGCGACAGAGAGCAGATGCTGCAGGTTGGAATTGATGGGTGTATCGAGATCCAGATCTTCTGGGATCGGAACTTTACGTTGCGCGCCAGGTGCTACGGGGTTCAGCTCGGCGCCAGAAAAGAGGGCGGGTATAGCTTGTGTAAGTAGTAGAGGCGGATCGGTGAACGCGTCTTGATCCGCGCTAGCAGTAGTGCCTGAAGCAGCTTCTGCAGCAAGTCGCATAAGTTCAAGATACTCTACTGATCGTTCTTGTACCTCAAGACTGGGGTGTGTGGATAGCGGCTCTAAGAAGTGGATGATCCGTGCCATAAGAAGTGACATTAACGTTTTGCGTTCTGGGGTCCAGGATACTTGGTCGTTTCCAGCCATGCAGGAGAATACCTTAGGAATCGCCTGCAGGTATACAGCAAGCGTTCTCGAAGATAACTGGAGAGAAGAGGGGTGTAGGAGGGAGGTCATGACAGGCTCCGGTCTTGTCAGGTAGTTGGCGTACTCGCCGACAAGCCAACCGGCGTATTCGAGTACCCCTTGACCACCGTTACCAGACGCAGGGAACATTTGGTCTCTTCGATCGACTAGAACAAGCGACTGTGCAGCGTCAATGGCTTCTGGACGAACGCTCTTGACTCGAATCGCAATATTCTGCAGCTCGTGTCCAATCCCACCGCCAATGTCATCGGAATGTTCTGATTCTTCCTCGTCTTCTATAACTGAAGCTGCTTTTGTTGCTGGCGATACGCGAACAAGCTGGGTAAGCACGTCGATGTACCATTCAAAATCGGTAATGTTGGTGTACGTGTCACGGGAGCACATCTCCAGAATCCTTCGAATCACGCTTATCCGGTAGTCATCTGGCAGGGGTGGCGGTTGATCGGATTTCTGCTCATGCTGGGGCAGGTTCTCCTCGACGTCTGAGTCGTCGTCAGCATAAGGTGTAACCCCCGTCATTCTGGCCCGGTCGTTGCTCGGGTCGCTTGCTGCTGTAGCTATCGGTGCGTTGCGAAGCTGTCGCATCAGCCGACCAACAATAGCGGTAAGGTTATCCGCGTTGACCATGCCGACGACGAGATCTAAAGCGCGCATTCGTATTGAAATGTCAGGGTCGTCAATGCATTCAAGAATGACATCTTGTTGCTGAGAAACCAGGTAGGGATGGGATCTAACGATCTTTTCGAAGGCGAGCAATGCGACGTATTTTACTGCAGAATGATGAGAATCAGAACCTTGTATTTCAGTGTATCTTAGCTTACAATTTGCATCACCCTCTATTATCATCATGCCGCGTAGTTTGCCAACGCATAGCTTTGCAACCTCCTCGCCCTCTGCGGTGCCTTCAACGGCTTCTAAAATGCCACCTTGGATGATACCACTGATACACTCGTACAGCAAGGACATGGCAGATGTTTCCCGGATAATCTTGGTCAGGGGCGGGAGTAGTTTCTTGATCAATCGGGGCTCTAACGGGGTCAAAGTCGCAAACTGAAAGGTGTCAGCAACATGGTATGTCAGATCCTGACGGAACTTACGAGTTTGATAAGCTTGATCGCCATCCAGTTGTTTCCTCCTTCGACCAAGAGATCGAACAATCTAGGCGCCAGCGGCAGAAAGTCCTGCGGTCGCCTCCATCCCAGCTCGCACACGACATTGACAATAGCGGCTGTCACGCTTGCATCCTCGTTGTCATCCAGCAAGCGCTCCTTGATCTTAGGCCATGCAGGGCGCAACGTCTCTGGGTAGACAAGCGCCAGCCTGTACAGTGTGACGACCGTCTTTTTTCGAATCATGGCGTGCGAGTGCGTTAGTCGCGGTATTAAGTCGGACAGAACCGAATTGGCCATGCTGGGGTTGATGACGTGCGGGATGGCGCCAAGCGGTAGGGCAATGTACTGTGGGCTCGAACTCATAATGTCCTTCTTGAGCTGGTTCTCTGCGAGCACCAGAACCTCAGTATCTCTTCGAAAGCTCTGCACAGCGGCTAGGTATCCCGTGCGCTTCTGTTTGAATTTGGAACTCGACATGACCTCCAGGACATTGAAACTGGCCCAGGACATGTCGTGGCCGAACATCTCGAGGTAGGTGAGCTTCATGAGGGCCGTGGCCTTGAGGTCCATGTCATTTGTGCGAATCTCCTTGCGACATTCTTTTATGCTCTCGGCAATGTATTCGCGCTCGCTGCCTTTGTGGTTGCGCAGACCCCGAATGAGGTCGAAGAGGGATTTCTCGAACATGGTGAAGGTGGCTCAAGTGACTTCGCGCAGGCGTGTGTCGAGGTATGGAAGCGCGCGAGGAGGGGTAGTTTGGCGGGAGCGTGTTGATGGCGGGAGCGTGTTGATGGCGGGCCAGTAGGCATGATCATCGGGACGGGGCAGTCATGAGGGCGGCTGCTGGAGACATGGACTCGGGGGGAAGGGTGCGAAGAGTAGGTTTCGTTGTTCGTTGTTCGTCAAGACAGGCCAGGCGACGTCCCCCCCAAAGCTGTCAAGGTTGACGTGCACTGGGAGATTCAGTGGAGCCCTGGAGACTACCGAAGGCCCGCGAGGCGCTAGTTTCGCCGACGGAGCTTGGACAGCCTCCAGGCCAGCTCAACTCCACATTACACCGTTGCATCCCAGAGCGAAGCCCGTCCAAGACCCTCGACCCTCGCCCCTCTTCCACGCCTCGATTGCAGCCATGACACAAGCCAATCTTCTCTCTCCGCCCTCGCAAATACCCCCGCCAACCGCCCTCGCCCTCTCGCAAAAAGCGCCCCTCGTACTGTCCACAACGCCCACATCCACCCTGCCATGGCCGCTCTCCCTGCTCTTCTCCCGGGAAACCCCGGAAACATGGACCATCCACGAGAACCTGTTCTTGTCCACGCTGCGCACCGGTGACGAGAAGGCGGCCCTCCAAATCCTGCAGCGCCTCGAATCGCGATTCGGCGACCAGAACGAGCGCATCATCACCCTGCGCGGCATCTACAACGAAGCCACATCCAAGTCGGATGCCGATCTGGAAAAGGTCTTTGACGCGTACGAGAAGATTCTGAGGGACGACCCGACCAACATGAGCATTAGGAAGAGGAGGGTAGCCGTGCTAAAGGCCCTGGGACGAACCAACGACGCCATTACTGCCGTCACAGTGCTATTACAGAACAGCCCCACGGATGCCGAGGCATGGGCTGAGGCGAGTGAGCTATACGCCAGCACCGGGGCCTGGGGACAGGCTATATTCTGCGCAGAGGAGGTACTACTCATCACCCCCAATGCCTGGACTGTAAGTTTCCCCAGAACCCTTTCCCATCCCCCCGTCCATTATGCAATTGAAGCCACGATTACTAACCCCTTGCAGGCACATGCCCACATTGCAACATTACACTACCTCTCCACCGCCTCCAACAACCCACCCAACTTCTCTTCCTTTGCATTAGCACTAAAGCACTTTTGCCGCTCCGTCGAGCTCAACGACTCGTACCTACGCGGCTACTATGGCCTCAAGCTCCTTGCCTCCAAGCTCAATTCTATCCTCGCAGACTCGGCCTCCGCCCCGACCAAGCGCTCCTCTCAAGATGACGACGAAGTACCCCTCCCCAGCGCCCAGATCATCAGGAAGCTCGAGGAAATCGCAACAAACAAGCTAGCTGAGATGATCAGGCACTACAAGTCGGGTGATAAGGCGTGGCAGGGCTACGAAGAAGCCGAGATAATTGCTGCTAGAGAGCTGCTAGATCGAGATGGCTAAGTTAGTGAGACGAGAGGGTCGTCCGAGGGAGAGAAAGAGAAAGAGAGAGAGAACGCTACCATTGAAGGGCTAGAAGGATAGAGGAAAGAAACGTAGCATTGATCATGTGACAAAAGAAAGACCATTTGTCACAAATGGATGGGCGTTATGGAGGCGTCTTTGGCTCTAGACCACAATTCATGCTTTAGGGCCAACATTGTGGCCCCAATCCTGTCCACTTCAGATACCATTCTCCAATTACAACTTTATTCTAATGCGCACACATGAAAGATGCAAATCTGCTACTTGCCAAATACCAGACTGTCATGCTTTGCAGAAGGAAAAAGAGGGTGTTGATCATATATTACTATTAACCCGAGAACCTCTCTCTCTCTCATCCCCCCATCGGATGTCGTTGAAATTCTCGTCCCTTCACTAATGCCATCTGCCATCCATCCATCCAAAAAAAAAAAGCAGAGTCCAGTTCCCCCCGAAAAAACCCCCATCCCACTACTCACGCCTCGTATTCTAAAACAAAACACCAAATACCCCCTCTCTTTGCCCATTAACAAAAAGCAACATCCAGCAGTAGTAGCAGCAGCAGCAGCACACACACAAACTCCACTTGTAAAAGAGTCAAACTGTTGGATTCGCGATGCCCCTTTCCCTTTCCCTTTCCCCAGCTATCCACGCACCACACCAGTCAAAAGCCCCATGTCATGAATTTCGAAATGCAAACTCGGGATCTGTGCAGGGGACAAGAGATAAGAGTTAAGAGGGGGGGTAGTCGCAATATAAAAATCTTCTTTCCCGCCACCACGATGATAACAGAACGCCGTCTGTAAATGCAACATCCTAAGCAAAAAAGGCCTTCTTTAAGGGCCTTTTCCCCCTCTAAGCCCAAGGTGTGTAGGCTATATAGGCCACATGAGCCCTGACAGAAATTCGCTCTGTATGTTTTTTTCAACAAGCAAGAAAAGAGAAAAGATCGAAGAAAAAAAGTCGAAAATTGGAAAGAAAAGAAAAGAAAAGAACATGTTTCCTTAGTCCTCATTCTCTCCATTTGCCATTAAAGAAAAGCCATGTGCTGTGTATGGCATTTTATGTTTCCCCAAAACAATGCGTGTTCGATGAAAGAAAAGAAGAGAGAAAATCCTTCCAGAATGCGTGTAAATGCGTGTGACTGTGGTACGCGTATACCACGTCGTCTATATGTTTAGGCCGCGTGTGAGGTCCTCGAGGCCTGAGCTGTTGTTTTCCTTGCCCCTGGATCTATTCTTCCTGGCGGCCATCTTGCCCCAGTCTTCTTCGTTATCGTCCGACTCTGCGACATTGATTTGCGGGCTTGGACTGGCCTTTTTCAATATGCCTTTAATGGCACCTCCTCGGTTCTGGTTCGTGCCCCCTGCCGCTTGGAGGGTCATCGACGTTCCGTTGGACACGGCATCGGATTGGTTGACGACGGGTCGATACCTAGCAGACAGGCCAATGTTAGAACGCTCGGATGGTGCGATGGAGGGAGTGTACCCTGGATGAGGGCCCATGAAGGACATGGAGCGTTGCTGTTGTTGCTGGCCTCCGTTGCCTGACATGATGGACATTGGTCGGTTTTGTCCGTTGGGTACGTTGAGGAAGTTTCCGCCGCCGCCCATCATACTGCCCGCATAGCCGTTGTTGGGCATGACCATGGTCATTCGGGGGTCCTGTTGCTGGGGCTGCTGCATCATTTGAAGCTGCATCTGCTGCATGGCAATCATTTGCTGCATTTGCTGCATCTGTTGCATTTGCTGCATGTAATCGCCGCCTGGTGACATTGGATATCCCATGCCGCCCATGCCCATACCCATGCCGCCCATTGGCATTTGCCCACCCATCATGGGGTTCATGGGGTTCATGCCGTTGGCCATGGGCATCGTTGACATGCGTGTAGGGTGTTGGGGTTGGCCGTTGGTGTTCATCTGTTGCCCAAGCATGCCAGTAAAAGGTCCGCCCTGGGGCTTCTTCGCCGAGGCACCGCCCATGTATTTTTGCTTCGTCATGTCCCGCATCTGAATTTGATCGACGAGTGAGGGTTGCGACATGCCGGCATCTTGATACATCATGCCGGGGTTCATGGCCATGCCAGCAGCCGAATCACCTGCTACAGACCCGGGGCCCTGTGCGAACCCATTAAATCCCATCGACTGCCGATCCGTTGGTCGGACCAGGCCACCACCGATAAAGGAGCTGTTGTAGGGATCCTGGGGCAAATTCCGAGCGAAAGCTGGCAGGTTCATGTTGGATGCGCGCTGGCTCATGGCATTGGCAGATGCGGGGCGATCTGGTATGTAGGATGGCATGGCGTTGGTTGGCTGGCTTGGATGCCTGTTGCGGGTTTGGCTGGGAAAGCCGTGCTGGGCGAGTATGCCCAATGGTACATCCTCATCTTCCCACTCTCCGGCCTTCATAGACGTCTCTGACGGGAAGCCCATGGCCTCAGCCCCAGGTTCGGCTGAAACTCCAGTGGCGGTAGTGGAACGTCGCATAGCCTCTCGTGCAAATTGCATCTGCTGGTTCTTACGCCTCATGAGCTCTTCTTCCTCTCGCCTCTTGATGGCATCCTCTTCATCTTCGTAGTCTTCGTCTTCGGAGCTTTCCTCTGGTGGCGGTTGATTTGCCCGCTTCTTCTGATACTCCCGGAACTCGGCCTGGGACATGACGCGGTGACCTCCATCTGCAGCAGGTGCAGAGGTGGACTTGCTTTGAGAAGGAAGCGCTGCAGGTTTCCGCGCTGTGGCGGGTGCAGGTTTGGATGCAGATTTTACTGGGGTAAACAAGTCGTCTTCATCGTTATCATTATCATTATAAGCAGATGATGTGGGGGCGGCGGCGGCAGCCTTGGGTGTTGTGTTGGTGTTACTGCTCGAGGCGGTGACTGATCTTGAAGAGTAGGGCGTCTCGTACGAGGTGGCAGATGATGATGACATGGAGTCGGGCTTTGGCTCGCCAGCGTCTTCGGGATACGACTTCCTTTCCATGAACGACTTACGAACGAACTGGGCGTCGGGGTCCTGGAACGTCGGGGCCGGCTGGAAGGTAGGGCTTTCCGAGGCGACGGGAGCGTATGATGAGTACTTGTGGTGAGGAGGAGGCGGTGGTGGAGAGTCGTCGTCGGAACGGGGAGATGCCATGAGGTTGTCGGCGGAATTGCGGCTATCCCAGCTCTTGAGCGGCGGCTCAACGTCAAACTGCGACTTGATCTTGATGGGCTCAGCCTGAAAGGTACGCTTTTCCGCAAGCAGGGAGCGTCCCGCCGGCTCGCGTGGTACTTCGGGAGACTCCTTGCGATTTAAGTGGCTGAACATGTCGTCCTCGAAGCCACCAAAGTTTAGGTCGCCTTCAAGCTTCGGCGGGACGGCGGTGCTCGCGTAGCTGGAAGTGGTCATAGCCCTATTTCGTCCGCTCCACCCGGAGCCTGACAGGTCTTTGTACGAGGACACGCCCGTGCTGGACTTGGGTAGAGATGGTAGTTGTTTACGGATGGCATTCACCGATTGCGGGGCCGGCGAGCTGTTGTGTTGTGAGACGGTGGGACGGGGGACGTTTGCAAAAAGATTGTCGTCGGAGCTAGTATCGGTGGAAGAAGGAAGTGTAGAGGTCGAGCCATGCTGGCCATTGGCGTAGGGTCTCGAATTGGAAAATTGAGTCCCACTGCTTGACTTGCTGTCGCTAATTAAAGGGTCAGTCCGGCCGACGCTATGACTAGCGGCTTGAGGCTTACCGTTTAGATGATCCTGGAGAATCATCGTCGAATGATTGATTACGGTTCTGCTTTCCAGGATGGCTGAAGCCACTGAAGCGAGGAAACTTGGACGACCGCTCCTTTTCCTGTGTTTTGCGCTGCTCTTTTGCCTTTTCAACTTCGGTTCTACTGAGCAGCCGAAACCCGCCCGAGTCTGCGGCTGCGGCTGGTGCTGGTGCTGGTGCAGGAGGCGCCGTTCTATCGGGACTGGTAGAAATGTCCACCTCGTCGAAGACGTTGCCCTGCGACTTGCGGCGGGCTGTGAAAAGTCCGAGGCCTGGCTTGACCATTTTGTTTGCTTCCTGCCTACAGCGGCCTCTCTCGATGCAGGCGCGACAGTATCATGCACCCGAACAAGACGCACGATGCGTGGCAGCTGCGCTCCGAGGTCGAGGGGAAGTCGCGATGGAATGCGATGGTGCAGGGCGCCGAAGGTCCGAGGCGGCGGCAGGCACGGGGACGGGGACGGGGACGGGGACGGGGAAAGAGGGGATCAGCGAGCGGACGTGTATGTATGTATGTATGTATGTATGTATGTATCTGTCGTGTTCAATTAGTCGTGCGTACAAACGGGTTTGCTGGTTTGTCGCGCGCCGGCGTGGCTATCGAGGACTGAGGTGAGCGGGCGCAGGCGGCGTTAGGCGTGGGCGCGGGCAATTGCTGCTGGTGCTGGGCAAGCTGAGGCGGACTCCTTTCGTCCACTTTGTCGCTTCGTATTGCGGCGTTTCAACGTCAGGGCCGTGCTGTGCAGTACGAGGCGGTGATGTTCAATGACCAAAGCGGCAGCAAGTCCTGGCCCGCTTCTTCCGACTCTACAGTGCAATGGTGCTGAGCGCTTGTTGGATATGTGGAGGTACGGCCAAGTCGAATCCTTCCGGGCTGGGTGTGCGACTTACCAGACACGAGGCGGGTAGCAGCGCCTGTTCAACGAACGACAATGTCTTGTAAGCAGACAATAACGAGGGCGGCAACAATGTCGACGAGAGAGGGGCCACGCGGAGAAAACGGCTCGAATGATGAGCAGAGTATAAGAGGGTGCACGGATGGCACAAGGTCTTGTAGTAAGGAGTGCGCCGCCCGCCCATCTTCACTCTGCCCTGCCCTGCCCTGCCCTGCCCTGACCTCTCGCCAGCCAACCGGGCTTGCATGTGCCTAGGTACCGATTCGATGGCAGGGGACCGCAGTAGGCATAGCGCGCCTGTGAAAGGGTAGAGAACTGCCTTCTTGGGCCTCGCCGTCTAGTCTTAACTTGACTTCATCGCGCATCACGTCGCCCGCTCCCTTTGCACTGCGCCATGGTAGCCTTCATGTTGTCTTGCACGTTGCTACCATGATGCGCCTGCGCGCAGCACCACTGTGCCTGTGCCCTACATGGCGCGCCCAAGCCCGCAAACTGATGGTCGCCGGCGCTGGGACGGTAGTGTAAATTGTTAGCTGAGCGGCCATCCATGCCCGGGGACCCTCATGCCAAAATTAGACGACTAGGCTAAGAGGCAATCAATGATCAGAGCCATCCAGGCACCGCACGCCCTTTGTTCGCTACTTGATAACAACAACGTCAACGTTGATCGCCAGGTATTCACCCAGAGCCTGTTCGACGTCATTGTCGTCTGCTTGTCCCTGACGCCTCCCGGGCCCTGCTGTTTCGGACTTGGGCATGAAGGACCCTTCGTATTACACTGCTCCACAGCATACGGACCCTCTGTCCACCAAGCCTCCCCACGTCTTTTGCTGTGGGATTTCTGCAAGCCAGGGGCAAAGCGCGCCCGCTGTCCATGCGCCGTCATCCATTTAGCCTGCATTCTCCGGGACGATATTTTCTGCACGATGCCTTTGCGCTGAACTTCTTCTTTTGCTCGTATCCAATCTGCAGTCGCCCGCATATTCGCTACCCGGCTGCGAAAAGGTAGCAAAACCGGTTGGGTGCGCTTGCTGCGACCCCTGCCTAATGCCCGTCTTAGCAACTCGCAGCTATCAAGACTGCGAGAAAGAAAGCCTGCATCAACACCCGACTCTCTTTACACAGATTTGCTGACGAGCGCACAGCACGCCGCCTTCCACCCGGCTTCTCCAAGCCCGCTGGCCGGCCGAGCTCAGGGGGGGCTGTCGGTGGTGGCTTGCCAATGCCGCCTTCATGGGAAGCACGGACACTACAGCCGGGCAGGCCACGCTACTAGCTATTTCTCCTTGAGGGCTGCCCAGCTGCGACATGCAGGCCAAGCCCGTCCTCGACGCTCAAAAGCACCTGTCCCAACGTGGGAAATATTATCGAGCCGCGCTTTTCTGTCTGAGTAATGTCACAATTGCTGGTCCGAGACGTCATGTTTACCAGTAAATGCCATCGCTTCCCGTACCCGAATTCTGAGCCGTCACACATCTGTCGCAAACTTCCTTTTGACCTACTCGATGTATTGCAGCGCCGGAGCAGTAAGCATGCTTCGCTTCAGCAGCCTCCCGCGCCCTCGTCGCTCGTTGGCTGCACCCCCCCCTCCCCCCAAACTCGCGCCCGATGCAGCGCATCAACACTGCTGCAGGACATGACGCCGTTGTTTTTTCTTTAGCCCTCCCGCCCATCGCGGATTCCAACCTCTCGACTGCCGCATCCATCTCGATGTTCGCAGCCTGCTGTTCACCCCGCTTGCGAACGCGTAATCTTGTGCCGAAATCTGGGGGGTTGGTCAATCAACTGTCATACCCATGCATCTCAACACGGATCGCCCTCGATCGATCTGCCGCCGTTCAGCTACAGCACTTGTTGCCCATCAGCCGAACTGTAACTGTTGGGACCTCCACGCGTCTCACAGGCGAACTATCGCTAATGCTTTTGCACATTGCTGTATGCCTCCATTCGGTCCTTTGTGTCTCAGATTACGTGTTCACGTGGTATTCAAGCAAACGGGCCCAATTTTTGACCAGTCCGGCTTTTCAATCTCGCTCCTCTTCCTTGCATGATTATCAAATCTCCTGGTCTTATCAACCTGCGAACCTCGTCGCAAATCGACTGAATGACTTTTCTTGAGATACGAAGCCTCGGCGACCCCGTTGCGTGCTTGCGACCCTCGTGCATCTATGATTGGTACGCATTCGTCATGCTTGCAGGACACCTTCGGAGAATTTGCTTCTCCGCCATTCTTATTCCGAGTCCATCTCGATTACCATTTCGAGCCTGTTGTCCTTCGCTTGTCCTCGCTTAACAGTATTGTTATGATTATCTTAACGCGAATCGCGGGATTTGTCCGCCGGTACTGTACGCAAACTTGGTACCTCCAGAGGAACCATGTCTGGCTCGACGGTGTCAGTGGGTGCGGGCGAATAGTTTGAATTCGCGGCTGAATATGGCAAGATCGAGTGTCGTGTTCATGTCGATGCGACATCGCTACTTCCAGAGCGCCACTACGCCTCAGACAAGGCCATGGCAGCTGGTTGCACGACCATATCGCTACTTTCCTACTTCTTCAAGGTATGAATGGAATCAAGGGCCGGAAGCATGTGAGGAGAAAGAAACAGATCTCATGCATGGGTCGACGAATTTTGCGGTAGCTGAGCAACGTGCACAAATCCGAGGATGGAATCCAGATGCGCAGTCAGACTACGGTTGAACGAGTCGTCATTGCCATCTCTTCATGTGAGTGAAGAATGACTGACAAGGAGCATTGACACAAAACATCATGGGCGTGACGCAATTGTAGCAACTGAACAGTTGTACTCTTACTTTCAACAGCACCCGTTTGCATTTCATTCTTCCACTTGTACGGACATCCGCTTGATCAGAACATTATCGATATCATCCTTTATGACGACGGACTACATCAACACTACTACCCTTCGTTACGCAATTCTACCCACAGACACGACGCAGGATGCCGATCAACTGCCTCCACCTGCGGCGGCGGACCAAATCAATACTAAAAACTATCGTCAAAAAATTCAACTCGTGGATACGACGCAGGACGCCGAAAAACTTCTTCGACCTCCCGCCCGAGCTCCGCAATCAGGTGTACCGTGCATTGTGGGAGCAAACACCAGAAATTCGAATTCGCGGTCACGGTTCCAGCGAAGGACCTGTTCATGCCTGCCCCACTTCAGTCGCGGATGGTCCAGTTAGCATCATCGCATCGTACGCGATGCCCCGGTGGCCTTTTACCCGCAGGCAAATCTGTGAAGAAGCGGTCCAGGAGTTTGCCCTTAGGGGTTACTGGATCGTTGGACTGGCTGCTGCTCCTTACCTTGGGGATATAACCTCAGCGCTCTCTCCGGCCAAGGCCCTTCGCGTGCACCTGAACATCCCCTCAGCCCATCCCCATAAACCACAACCTGACGGTCTTGCGCCTTTCTCCGAAGACCTACCTCGCTTCACACAATTTCTGGAGTACTTTAGTGAGGCAGGTAAAGCGATGGTGTTGAGCATTCTGATCACCGTCTGCCACAACGATGGATCGACCAAGAAGATGGACTTTTCTCGGATCGCTAGCAGTATACCAGCCAACAGCAACCTGACAACGCTATTCATCACCGTGGCTCGGTGCTCTACCCCCGCCCCTGATGATACCTTCGACCGTTCTTGTCTCGATGCGATCACTAAATTGGGTACACTATCTATGGGTGAAATTACAGAGCCTCTCAAGGAAGTACCCTCAGACAGGACGACAAAATTTACTGTTCATCGGTTGCAGACCTCGCAACGCTCACCGCCCTCGACCGTCCAAAACAATTGAGACTGGGGACTGACTCATAAATTACTGAGATATTATTGTGTGGTAGTATAAGGGAGCGTTGCCTGTGCTAGTGGGGTCGGGTCAAGCATGCGTCCTCATTTACACGAGACAACACCAACTGCCGCTTAGACACCATTCCAATGGCGTGGATACATGTCGGATATTATACGTCCCCACTTCATCAAAGCTCAATAAAAACTGCAATTGAGAAATACCCCTCTTCCTCAATCTGGAAGATGTGAACACACAATCTCCATGCATGGCCTTTTCACTCCCGAACATGGGTTTTGAACGGCATTTGTGCCCCTTGTTACTGAGGGATGAAGCCCCATCATGACGGACTACCAATAACTCCGGTCCATCTGCACGCTCAGTGAAAATGACAACTACAATATTCTCAAGTCCAAAAAACTAGAAGTTGACAGAAGAATAGAATCATCACCACCAAAAAATGCACAACATCCTCCTCCCCACCGCTCTCACCCTCATCCTCACCCTCACCGCCACCGCCACAGCAGCATGTCCGCGCTCGACCCTCGAAGCCCTAACAACATCCTACCACCTCGCACAAAGCAGCGGAAACCCGCACTTCACCGCCCTCTCCCCCACAGCCACATACACCGAGAACCGCAAACCCGCCAACATAACCACAGGCCTACTATCCCGCGCCCTAAAAATCGACCATTTCCGTGCCCAACACGACACGACAGCGTGCGCAGCCTTCAGCGAGATCATCGTCACGGATGCATCTGCACCATACGTTATCGCCACGCAGTTGCGTGTCGAAGACGGGAACAGCAGCAGCAGTAACAGCACCGCACTAGTCACCTCCATCGACACGATATGGACAACGACAGGCGACTGGTTGTTCAACGCAACAGGAACGTACCACTGGGCGACGCGCGAAACCTGGACTGCACTGCCCCCGTCATCACGGTCCTCGCGCGCCGTCATAAAAGCAGCCGCAGACGCATACTGTGACGTTTTCAACAATGCGAGTGTCGTTGTGCCGTGGGGTGCTCCCTGTGCGCGCCTCGAAGGCGGTGCGTATACGGGGAGAGGCGAGGCGAGCGATCGCTGCGATGTTGGCGTCCCGAGTGGCGTGGCCTTGGTTAATCGCCGTTATGTTGTTGACGAGGTGTATGGGACTGTGGATGTTATGATGGATTTTGGCGGCGTGCAGGGGGATGTCGGACGGGATGGGTTGCCGGATAGTCATGAGTTTAGGGTTGAGCGGGGGAGGTTGAGGTATGTGCATACGTTGTCTAGTTGTGGGGGTAGGGCTTGCATGTAGACGTGAGATGATGAGTGGAGGAACTGAGATTGTAGAGGTGGACTAGGGGCGTCGTTGTTTAGGAGTAGGGTTAGGAGGTACAGGAGAGAAATGCCAAATCCAAAACACCGCCGCGACCTTCTTCGTGCCCCTTCCATATTCAATTCATTCCCGCCCTGGCGCTCAGATTCCATTCCACATGATGACGTCGCCTTCACTATCATACCACGCCTCTGAACAGCCTCTTACATCAAGGTAATCCAGCCACTCATCATTCTCCACAGCTAGTGCCTTCGGAATCTCCTTCATACTCGGAGCACTCCCATCGTATCCAACAATGTTGAACCTCTCTGTGTGGGATTGGTCCGCTTTGGCTTTGACAAGGTTGTGATTTACGTTGTCGGTAACATCATGGGCCAGCGGTGCTTCTGTCATGAGAACGTCGCCAGTTTCGTCCACGGAAAATGAATCGTGTATAATACCGCTTCTACAGACAGCCTTTTTCGCACAGATGGCGGGGTCGGTGTAGCTGTGGAGCTGCCAGGTTTCGCATCGAGCGTCGCGCAAAAAAGCGCAAATCAAAATCTCGGGCTGCGTCTGTATTGAAAGCTCACAGACGCCAGCCAATCTGGTGATTTCTGTACCGCGAATGGCGAGAGGCCATATTGGGCTTCCTTCTTCTCCATCACCCTGGCTCTTAATTTGGAAAGCAGGTGGCTCATCCCACTAGTTGAGCCAGTGGTCCCTATGACGGCTGCTGGTTGAATTTTTAGGGGGGTTGTACTCACACCAGCTCTCAGCCTTTTGCTCCAGACGCGACAGCCGACAGACATCTGGTGGAATGCTGTATAGCATGATGATATCGCCATACGTCACTGCAACACGAACACCCTGTGACAAGTCTGCGGCTGCACTATACAGTCTAGGCGTAGCGTTATGTTCAGGAGGGATAAACAGCACCTTTCGTAGAAGCTTAGTCGGACCCCCGAGTGGTGCGTCGCAGCCCAAGGCCAGTCTATCACTGGATGGATCGATGAACAAGATATGATGCCCATCACTCAGCGGAACTGCATGGTAGTGATCGCAACCGGGTGAACCGGGGCGGTGAGATGCTGACTCGAATCCAAATGAGCCCCATAAGGCGCTCAAGCTTGGTCGCCCGAAAAACTTGCGGGCAATAGCAGGTCGATCTTCAGGGTGCGCAGCGCTAGAGATGAGACGCAACTTCTTCGCTGATTCATACCCGGGCCGTGGTGAAAGAAAGTGGAGATAGTCACCTGTTCAGTGTGAGTAGATATAGCTTTGTGCGAGGTACATTCACAAACTTGGTGCGGTCAAGGGGAACCAGCGGCTCAGGCTTTGGGCTGTGAACGCATCTATCCAGTGCAATTCGATGCCCGCGGAACAACCAAAAGCGACGCAGCGGCGTTGGGGACAGATGGAGACACTCCGCGGTGGATCATCTTCAGAACACAGGTGGCGGTAGATCGTCGAAGTTCTACTCTCGATTGGTATGTTGTGAGTACAAGACTCTGGTTCACAACTTGCTTGAGCTGTTGTCACCCGCGAAAGACCGTGAAGATCCAGATTCCAGACGCGATTGATGCAATGCTGATCATATGTTCGATCGTCATCCGTATTTTGAAGGCTCACTGCTTCGTTGTTTGACCGTACATTGATGACGTTGAAAGATGCACAATCCCGCTCCTGGATGAAAGGGCGATACTGTCCGGAAAGGGTGTGACCCCCAAGATCCAATTGATGCTCTATGGTGCGGTTGGTGTGTACTGAAGCCCTGTCAAGGTCACTTGCTTGCTGTCCGTTGCTCTCGCCAAGAGACCCCCCAGAGCTCTTCGCGCCAGCCATTACGCCATATCTGAGTTCGCAGACTATTCCCATCCGCCCTTCCAAGAGTGCAGCGATGGCGTGGCGACCAGAAGAGACATCCATACTCATCGCAAGGACTCTCCGTGGGCATACAACGCTTGTGATAGGCATAGAATGACCGCCTTCAAGGTCATAGATATACACCAGAGTCTCGCGAGCTATACACAGGAATCGAGAACAGAGACTACTCGCGAATATTAAACCGTTGGCGAAGCCGTCAGTAAGCTCGGTATAATCAATTTCAGCGCTCTTGACAAATGCAGCTCTGGTGTCTAGCCCGTTGCCGGTCCAACACGAGGCCAGGGTGCACTCTCTAGAAAGGCGACGGCTGAGTGACCACTCTGGAATTGTAGAGACGGTTGGTACATCTGGACCTACGGTAGTAACATGAGATGCAAAGGTGCTTTGGTCAACACTACTTAGCCACCCACCTCTACTCAGCATCGCGATGAGCAGATTCTTGTCGAGACTAGCCCTCATCCAGTCTCTGCAGGTATGCCGTGCGGCATTGAAGTCTTTAGGCCCAAGATAGTCGTAGATGTGCTGCAAAATCTCGACTGGAAGCTGGTACGATTTCGGAAACCTCGGTGGTGCCGCGACGCATAGTGCCAGATACCACGCCCGATTGGCCAACCTCAATGCTTTCTATGCACGGGTGTCCAGATATGGTGAGAGTAGGGAGGTGAAGGTATACGCCACAGAGTTGGTTGACTCTTTGTCGTAGCCCATATCGGAATTCACTACAGAGGTAGAAGCGAGGCCAGCCTTAGCTTGCTCCATGTCCGAAAGCAGATGAGTTTCCCCTTCCTCGCTCTCCTCACTGGATGTGCTGATCCCAAGGAGGACATCAGACACAGTGCGAGTGATGCCCTGGCTAATGCCTGGCTCTAGGATTGCATCTTCTACCGCGCTGGCATCGTCGAGCATCGAAAAGGAATCTGTTCGTGCACGTCGTAGCAGCTGAACCTCGCTGCCTGTTTCTGCAAGACTCGGAAGGCGTGACAGCGAGTCGCTGTATGATTCTGCAGAACGTAGACTTGGCCCGCTGAATACGAATGTAGCTGGAGTGACGAGGTCTAGGCTAGGTAATGATCCATGCAATGATGATGAAGGTTTAGACCCAAAACTAGAGGCCCGGGACCTTGCTTCGGGGCTGGCTATTGTGATATCCCGATCCGAAGTACCGCCAAAGAAAGCCGTGATGTACTTGTGAAAGGCGACCTTGGATTTCGACTGCGGTCTCGATACGAGTGCGTGTTCGGCACGTTCTACTTTTGTGACACGCGTCATAGGTTTCCGAGTGTATGCTCGACTCCGTGAATGTCGCGGAAACACATGTCGAAGAACCTCTGATCGTTTTGGCAGTGAAGAATATGTATCTTTGGTATTACCCGACGTGGTCGATTGCTGAAAATCCTGCTCTAGTGCAATGGTTTCTGCCAATAGTGGAGTTGTAGATGTATAATCTTGCGTGTGAGACATCGGTCCGTTGTGAAAGCGGGGTGGGCTGAAAGACGATCTGCGTGCTGTAGATGACTCGAGGTATAATGCAGCCTGGAGAGGATCAAGGTCATGCACAGGAAGCGCTGGTTCGGACTTGGTACCGGCTACCCCTCTCGATAGGTAAATCTGCGAAGACGTGATCGTAGCACCCCCTGGCCGGAGATGCAGTGTTGGTATGGGAGAGCGTCGTTAGGTAGGCTGGTCAAAAGGATGAGACAGGGGTTTGTGCGCGCAAATAGATACAATTCAGAAGTGATACCATTCGAAAGAATGCGTGTAGTGGTGATATTGATACTGGATTGAGAGAGTATGGGATTGCGCGGGGGATGATCAAAGTTCGTGAAGTGCCGTAAACTCATAACCAAATGCGTTGCGTAGGTGGGTATCAACAAGGCACAGACAAGGAAGGAGCAAAGCGCATTACAAGAAAGCAAGACCGTGGAGTGAGTACATGAGAGTGCATCGTAACCGTGACAGTAGGAAGGCGCAATTTGACTAGTCCCAGCCACCATTGGCACCAATTATGGCAGAGCCCTCCGATCCTTGGGATCTGGCGTGTTTGTTCAACCAAACATCATTCAATCTAGCAATCGGTCAGCATTGGCCCTTGATATTGGAAACGGGAATACATACGGCATGATCAGACTTGGGTTTTCGAATCGCAGACCACGCTCGCGGGCTTCGTCCAAGGTAAGTCTACCCATAGTAATTCGACCTTCCTGCCCGTTGGTGAAGGATTCTTCTTGAACGTCTCGTCCGAGATCCGATTGCTCCGGCCTTCGCAAGCTTTTGAGGGCGATGAACTTCATCAGCGGCCGATAGGTGCGTGCGAAAATGAACAAGAACCAGAGGGTACCGACAGCAAGCGGTGCAACAAGCGCGGCTCGTTTGAAGGCCTTTTTCAGGGCTAACTGACCAGCAACAGTAATCTGGAACAGCACAACACCCACAATGACCCGATCGCACATCATTGTCCAGCCTTTTCCAGTGGAATGTTGTCGGTGCTCCATTGCATACAACAGCTGGTACTTGTGGACATAGTGGCCGACCATGAAGTAGGCTAAGCCAGTGAGCAAAACCTGCCAAGAGTTTTCCAACACACTGTAGACCATGCAGATGATGAAGATGAGGATCGTCTGGGGCAGGAAGAAGCCGTAGCTGAAAGTTGGAGGCTGAACCAGTTCTGCATAGTCTCGAGGTGTCTTTGCCCCTATCAGGTAGACTGGGTATAGAGAAAGGGCACCGAATTCTAGAAGGCGGAACGGGAATATTCCGAATCCTTGTAAAAGGATGAAGTTGGTGTAGAAGCCCAACAGCCTGGATAGCGAAGTGGCCAGAGCGTGTGCAATCTCCGTAGCACTCGAAAGCTGTTCGGCGAAACGCTCAAGCATGGCGTAAAACCCAGAGGCAGTTCCCAATATGGTGAACAGTATGAAGAAATTGAAGAAGGTAAAGAAGAAATTCTTTGATATGACCGAAAGTTCTACGTCGCCCTGTGAGATCATTCCTTGCTTGTTCGCAAGCCCTGTTTCTGTTAACATGGCCTCCTATCAATGGAAAGAGTTGGTGTACTTACAGTCGTACAAGAAAGGTACCAATACGTTGAGCAGGGTGAGTGCCAGGGTCGGAAGCTGAGTGTTGACAAGAGATTCAAGAGTCTCATGAGTCTCTAGCGCCTTTGCAAGCCCCGGGAAGACCGCGTAGATGGAACAGGTGTTCAAAGCACCAGCGATGGGCAATAGAAGAACAGTCCAGAAGACGCTGAGTATCCCGATAGCGATTGTTATGGACCAGGACCTGAATATCCTTTGAGTGCGAGTCAGGTAAGTGTTTGACCAGACAACATCCGATGGAGCTGGGCTGCTGTTGGCCAAGAGTTGTAGCGGCGAAGGGTCCAGTACAGCCTGGATGGCCATCTGAGCACTCGCAACGCTGTCCATTGTAACGAAGGCCAACGGCATTGGTTCAAAGTCTTTCTTGCGCAACACTTGAATTTCCTCATCAATCTTTCGCAGCTTCTCCTCGTAGTAATCAATCGCATCCACGTTCTTGTATCTGAGTTTAAAGCGGCCGTACCAAATCCTGGCTGTCGGGCGCTGCTGAGCATAAGGGGTGATGTAGTCAGGGTTGCGTTCTGCGCCGCTCAAGAAATGAGTTGTCTCGCTGTCGTCGTTGCTTTCGTCGCCCGTGGGCTCTTGTGGGCGCGGCTGAACTACTGGGAGAGTCTCGAGGCTTCGCTCCACTCTTCGGTGCCCGAGGTGTACAGTCCAGGCTTCCTCCACCTTTCGAAGAGTAGATTGTCTCTCGATGACTTTGTTGTCGAGCTCTTTCCAATTCCTGCAAAGCGTTACGCTCTCGACCTGACCTATGCCGAGGTCCATGATAAAATCCTTGATCTTATCTTCTGATCGCAGATCTACCGGGATACCAGACAGTCTGATGGTGCGGTCGGTGATGGTTGTCTGGCTTCCCAAGTACTCCTGCCGAATCTCGATGATTCTTCTCGTTTCGGAGACGATCAGATATAGTATAAGAGCGGTGAAGAGGTAGACGAAGACGAGGTACATCCACAAGTAATCGGTATAGCGTTCGTATTCGGCTGCCATTACAGAGAAGGTACTGCGAGCTTCAATGCGGTCCTGGCTGGGTTGGTGGTGGACTGGCGGCTTCTTTCCCTCTTTGTCCTGGTGCGTGTCGTGCACCGGCTTGATGACAGCCAGGGCGAAAAAGAGAGTGACGACCAGAAACTTCATGGCCATCTTAAAGAAGGCAAGATATACGTAGGCATCGAGGCCAGCCGAAGCCAGAACCTGTTCGTCTGTGATCCTCCATAGCGGTATGATCCAGCCAAAAAAGCTATCGGGAAGGTCGGGAAGAGCTGTTGCGAGGTGGTTCTGCTTCTTGCGTGCAGCATAGAGTCCCTTCCATCGTGGGCGGAGGAACTGGCGCAGCTGGTTAGTAGGTATGCAGCCGATGAAGCCCGCTGGAACGTACGCAAAAGATTAGGAAGGCCCCAAGACCGAGTGCGAGGGAGAAGTAGACTTGGAGGCGAATATCGCGCGGTCGCGAAGTACCAAGGATATCGTCCCGGCCGATGGTACAAGTTTTGTTGTGTTCATCTCTCATTGCCATGCCAGAATTGATGCTGAGTCGCCATAAACAGCGTCTCTATTGCGGGTCGTGTGTCACGCGTGGAGGAAGGAATCCCAGCGTTGGCGATGTCATCATGCGCTAGCCGCCCAAGCCGCGCTGCGAGCAGGCCTCGCTTCCTTCTGCACCATCACCACAACAGCATACTCAGAGCCATGCGCGGCTGCGAGCACCTTTCGTACTGATTAAGCTCGACTGACACAGACAGCTGATTAGTGTGACTGGATTCATAAAAGTCACGAAAAAGCATGGAATTATTGACGTCGAGCCAAGGCAACATGAGTGCGCCAACGGGTACCTGTGACCAGCACGGGAGATCAGCGACGCGGTCAAGGCATATATCCACCAAGATCATAAACAAATCAAGTTTGGGATGACGGTTGATCTAGATGGCGAAGTAGCGCTCACCTCATTCCTAGCCTTATCTTAATAAAGCACAGCATTTCCATCAGCAGACCTAGTCGACCGAGTGGACATTACCGCGTACACCAAGTCACAGCAATTCGCTGACGAAACTTATTACGTGGCTGCGGATAATTCTATCGAAGTTTTTGTATACGCTCTCTGCCGAGGAAGATTGCGCGTCAATCTGCGAGCCCGGGCACGAAGACTTCAATCAAACCAAATAACTTTTGAGGACTTTCGGCTGCCCCATGAGACACTTCAGAACTCTGGAATTCTTTGATTTTTGGGAAGCCCTTCATGGAATTGCTTCTCTGCACTGTTTGTGAGCGATTATCGCAAGTCACAGTTGGCTGGCTACCCCATTCATTGTAAAACACCATCTTGCTACATGGTCCCCCAGTGTCGGATAAAACCTTATTCGCGCAAGCACTTGCGAAACGCTTGACCATCCGGCTCTCGAACAATCTAATGTCTAGCAAGTCGGCTCAAGTTAAGGCCCCTGTCCTGTTCAGCCGGTATGAAGAGACTACCCAAAGATGGGACAAACGTTTGATCACATTTCCGACCTGGCATCCGCTGACATTCAACTGGTGGTCGTGACATTAGTTGAGGTAGAATATGTTGCAGGGTCTCGCGAGGGAGATTTGCAAAAGAACAACCCACTAGACACACTTCGTGTAGGTGAGGAGGTGGTCGGTTGATGGCTAAACTGATACCCGTCGAGGGTACCCTCGAGGTGTTTTAGACGGCCTCTGCACCAAGAACAATGTGGTTGGGGGTTTCACCACAAACCTGATTTGGACCCTGCTTTTAATGATAGCTGTTGCATGACCGAGCTGTAGATGCTCCGGGTATGGATTGTGTCTGGAAGATTTTACGAAGAGAGATTAATGGTCTCTTCCAGCTCGGAATTATCGAATTCGGTTCAATGGTCCATGAATCGCCGTCTGACACGCGGTATGAAACCGCACCCAAGTTCCCTGGAGACATTTAGCTGCGAACTGACTACTTCTCATGTTTCCCGACTAGGTGTTGGGCCGACATCCATTAGCCGCTCGATGCTGTCACGGCGATATCATTGCTACAAAAGCTGCTGAGATCGGAAGAGAATTATCTGGGAGAAAGCCGAAAAGGCCCGTGATACATGCGCGCTACAGATAGCTCGTCAGCGAACTATGAGACGTGCGCGATCTGCTTACTGCTCTAGAGGACGCTATATGAGCAGAAGCGGAAAGAGGCCAGGCAGGGGTCGACCAGGCACGGGAGCGCAAGGACAAGGTGGCTTCGCAAGTCCAGGGCATGCTCGCACAGCCAAACGAGACATTGTCTCTGGCGAGAGGGAATCGGTTGGAACAAGTCCAAAGATATCTCGCTGATCTTGGGGCAGACGAAAGCCCAGGTACCCCTAGCGACTACCAACCCCGAAGCGCCATCATCTTTGTACTATTTATTAGAATTCGTCAGCGACGCGTCTTGAAACAGCCATGGCGACTCAGCCGACGGGCGTGTCCTACGCTGAAGAGTCGCGCTAATGGCCGCCAACAAGCCTTCTTGACCTGCTTGGCACAGAAGCTTAGCCACGATCCGACGCCAGGGTGCCGCAAAAGCATAAGTCGAGACCGCGATGGACCCTCGTCGCCAGCAGCATAAAACCACAATGCTCGTCCATTTGATTAGCCCTACGTCGACACAAAGGCACGAAACAAGCGTTGTTTACATCAAGGATGGCTTTGCAAGCTCCTTGGTGCAGCATGTCGATCAATCCAACATCTGTTCCTAAAGACCAAAAGTAGCAGCGTAAGAACAGATCAAAAGGGAGGTTCCTTTTGCAGGATTCTCGTCACAGGACCGCCATTGGAAGAAGAGTACGAAGCGACAGCGGCGTCGCGTCCCAGCCCTAGGGAACGACCTTCCCCATTGCGAGCACGGTTCCTATTTCTGTCTCGGGTAGCCTTCTTGTATCAAATAGCTGGCAACCACCCCGAGCAACCTCATCTCAAGTTGCCGCCCGTCACCTCCTTTCACATCTACCCCTCATTTCATGCGATCACGGCATCCAAATCCATCTTGCGGATGCTACTGACGTCTTTGTATTTTTGATTTTTTTTTCGAGACGCCTCACTTCACGACTCTGTATCGCATCGGACCGTCCCTGTGTTCCTTTGACGACTTGGCAGCCAAGATCGGTGCGGCTCTTGAACAAGCCTTCTGCGCGACCAAAAGTGGTACGTAACTGATGATCCACCCATGCTATGCATGCACCCGTCTGGCCATCAACACCACGATCTTGTAGACGGTTGTCTGCTGGCGTCTGTGCAAACACCGCAGCCTCAATGTGGTCGCCCCGTGCACGTCGGGCTGTCTATCCTCACGCTAGAGAGCACTGCCACCATCATCAACGTCGCTCCCCGCGTGGGTCCCGCGATACGTCCGCACATTGCCACTACTGCGCATGCTGTCGTCCGCAATGCTGACCAGAGCCTCGCGCTATCCAGTTTGCTATCACCGACGTCGCCTGCCCCCGTCCCCACAGCCCCCCGTCCATCTGAGACAGTTGCGCGTCGCCGTCGAGTGCGCCAGACCTGAAGCCATCGCTGGAAGACCACAACACCATATGCCGGACACCTGATCGCGTTCTTTGCAGCTGCTCTTGCGCCCACCGTTGTGCTCAAACACTCAATACCATACCCACGACCAATTCCCGGCCCGTCGCGCTTCCATTCCGACCGGGACCTGCTCCTACAGCCACGACGCCGCTACCTTAGCCCGTTCCGCCTTCTGCTGCGTCGCAACAATCTACGACTTTGGTCCAGGCCGTCTGCAGAGTCGCGTCACTCGCTGGAAAGACCACATATATCGCGGTTAGCCGCACCATGTGCGCGGTGCCCGGAGTATGACTTCCAGCCAGACACGCTCACCCGCTACTCCGTCCTCTCCCGTGTCGACCAGGTCGTTTCTGTCCCGCTTGAAGTCGCCCTTGACCTCCAAGTCCCGCAACTATACCGAATTCTATATCCAATCCGACGACCCACATCGCCAGTACGCGCCGGGTGACATTATAAGCGGAACTGTCATCATCAAGATCGTCAAACCGCTAAGAATCACCCACTTGGTTGTGTCCCTGCATGGCTATGCGCAAGTGTTCAAGAACCCAAATGCGCCAGGCGATGCTTACAAAAACTACTGTTCGACAGTTGGTTCCGGAAAGGGAACCAAGGCAAGCAGTTACTTTGGCAATGGCTTTGTGTCATTATTCGAGGACGAGGTAGTCTTGTGCGGGGAGGGGAGGCTGTCAGAGGGCGTATACCACTTCAACTTTGAACTCGAGTTTCCTGCCAAGGGCTTACCCAGTAGCATTGATGTAAGTCGCATCGACGCATAGCCAATGCCGTATTCGCTAACGACGGGACGCAGTTTGAGCGCGGAACGATAGCATATATGCTCAATGCCACGTTGACTCGGCCCACTACCATGTCACCCACGGCTTCATGTGATACCAAGGTCTATCTTACAGAGGCCATTGATATTGCACCGATCGCAGACCCCAAGCCCCGTATCATATCACTCGAGCCCATATCCAGACGGACACGTAATAAATCGACGCGCAAACGGCCAAGCGAGAGTACACCGCAGACACCTAGCGGCGCGGAACCTCCCTCAATTGGAACTGCCTTGGAGCCAGCCAGCACAGTCGATGAAACCGAGGGCCCGCGGAGTCCTTCTCCAAGTGATGTTAGCTACGAAAGCCAAAGGAGCAGCGGAAATGCTTCCGGGACCGAATACGGCATCCGGTCAATCAATACTGTCACGGATGGATCAGCATCACAAAATGGAGGCCGAGCAACTCTCAAAGGAAAGACTATTACAGCCACAATTGACGTACTCAAGGGAGGTTTCCTTAGAGGTGACCAGATACCGATCAAGGTCACTGTAAATCACACAAAGCATATTCGCAGTCTAAAGGGCATCATAATCACGTTATATCGCCAAGCTAGGGTCGACATGCATCCTGCGTTGCCAGTTGTTCCGAATAGCAAAGGCGACAAGACCAAGTCGGAAGAATACTATCCAAAATCGAGGACCGGTCTTGGAGGATTGTCACTGTCCTCTGCCGGTTCTAGTCATACATTCCGGAAAGATCTATGTCAATCCTTCGCACCGCTATTCGTTGATCCTAGGACTCTGATGGCTGAGGTGAAATGTGCAGTGCGCGTACCTGACGAGGCATTCCCGACGATATCCAACGTACCTGGAGCAATGATTTCGTTCAAATATTACGTCGAGGTGGTCGTCGACATTCAGGGAAAATTGACAGGGCTTGACCGAATGGTCGCAAACGCTGGTCTTGTCAATGTACCTTCTACTGCTGGTGGCTCTGCCATGTCACGCGACGATGGCTCGAGTAGTATGTTCTCCACATGGGGAGGTCCGTTTGTTGACACCGATCAAATACGACGTGAAAAGGGAATTGTGTCTGCTTTGTTCGAGGTTGTCATTGGTACAAAAGACAGCGATCGGAACGGGAAAAGAAAACAGACGCAGGCGGACACGGCCAATAACAATGGCTTCAGTGAAACCTCATATCACGGTTATTCTGATCAGAACGGGGAGCAAGAGTACGACCCGTATTATTACGAACATGATGAGAATGGCCAGTATTACGACTACAACTACGATCCGGCGTACGATGAAGCCCCTGGATATGAACAGCACGGTGGAGGGGCGGTGGCATCATTCCCAGTACCTAGAAATGTACCCGAAGAAGAGCAGGGAATATCGGAGAAAGAGCGGCTACGGCGAGCAGAAGAGCGCTTGCTACCCTCCCAGCCACCAGATGCCGCTGGTCTGTCCACACCTTCAGGTTCCGGTCAACACGGCATTCCGGCTTCAGCACCAGTGCTGCCCGAAGACGACGATCCCAACCCTCCCTACGTAGCAGCCTCATCGTCCTCGTCCGCTCCGCTCCATCCTCCCCCGCCATTCCGGGCTGCCTCATCGCCATCGCTGTCATTGCGTACGCCAACAGCGCCTTCTCTGCAACGCCGGGTTACTGGTCCCGGAGACGACGAAGCAAGAGCCAGTGCACCCGGGTCTTCACACACGATACGTGCAGACCGCCAGGGAACGCCCGTCAACGGCACCGAAAACGATCCATCGAAACCCTTACCACCTTTACCACGCCAATCCCCACAAAGTGGGCCACAAGGCTCCGCGCCAGAGTACCTGACCTCGTCATCATCGCACGTAGAGCCCACAGACGACAAGCAAGAGTTACAACGGCGCAGATTAGAAATGGAGAGAAGCGCGCCGCCTACCGAGCAGGGAGACGATGGCGAGCCTTCAAACGGACCGTCTGCACCGCCGCTTCACAGCCTACCCAGTTCGCACTTGGCTCCTTCGGCTCCCATGCTCAATGACGACGACGAAGATCTCGTGGATGCGGTTCGCCCGGGTCGGAATCGTCAGGATCGAGCTGGAGACAGTAGAAGAGAAAGTGAGGCGCTGCCTGAGTACCGGAGGTGACATGCATGATCATGGCGTTTCTGTGGTGTTATTGTTGCTCAATAAGAGGCTTACTTGCATTTGAGGGGTGGTTGCATGGGCGACGTTCTTCCACCGCTTTCAAGGGCGCGCGATCAGCCTTGTTTGTTTTGCTTGCGGGATGTAGGTCTGGGATGGGGATTTGGACATTTTTGTTTTGTTTTCTATGATACCTTGGAATGAAGTCTGCGTTTTTTCTCTTGCGTTTTCAATCCCTCTTATATTGACATCCCATTCTGTTTCCTGTTCTCAGTTCCGCGTTCCGTCGTAATGCCTGTTACACGGTACTTCCATGAGCTGTTCGGTCACGTCTCGCTCACTTCATCTCCTTGAGTCGCCGACTAACCACACTCTCCAGATCGCGCGAGTGCGCATCATACGTCTTCTGCAAGCTGGCTAGCTGCTTCGCCATGGCATCTTCAATACCAGCTTTCTTTGCAAGGAGAACCTGGAGACGGTTGAGCTGCGCTTGATGAGCCTCGGACCTATATTCTACTTTAGCACCCGTCCTATTAGAATCTCGCGCGACGCCACAAGAACGCACGCATCTTGTTCGTGGGTGTCGAAAGTCGTGTTTATGGACTCCTCGATGCTGTCGCGGTGGTTGTTGTAGGCGTTGCCCACTTTTTGCTTCTTGATAGCGAGGCGCTTGCGTTGCTACGGTTTCTTTCGTGTTAGTTCGGGGTGTTGTTGCGGAAGTCAAGCTTGGAGACTGCGGTATGGAGCTGCAGGGGTGGTTCAGCTGGACATACATCGTCCACCATGTTTGCCATTAGTTGCTCCAGTGCGCCGTCGGATGTGCCTTGAGATGCTTCTGGCTCGACGTCTTCGTCAGTGTATGGACTGTCGTTGTCGGCGAAGTCATCGGTCTCATCTATATTTTCGGCGGCGCTCTTCTGGTACTGCTGGGTGCTCCGGCGAGAAGTGTTTTGCGAGGCAGCCGTGCGATTTGATGTTTTTGTCTTTTGAGTGAGTGTCATGATTGTTACTGTTGAGTAATTAAGATTAGCGGTGTTATTTAGTAGTCGAGATCAAATAGACACTCGTCGATGAATGCTCAATCTTTTGAAGCATTCACGAGATGTGTAGCTTGAGGGTTGGTGGGTGGAAATGTACGCGGGTGACGGCCGATGGCTTCCCCACATGGCGCCGAGACTCGGCGCTAGTGTGCATCCACAAATTTTTGGTTTGGCTTGCGGACTCCCGCTTCCTCATCAGCAATCACACGTTTGCCCAGCAGCTCCAGTATCTAGAATGGGTCTCGCCGCGCCAAAGAAGTATGCATGCGATCTCGGCTTTGGCACTTTTACCCCGAAACTAACGCTCTAGCAGCCGCACCAAGATCTCCAATGACCCGCAAAACACCAACTGGGCGAACAATACCTCGCGCTTCGGTCATCGCATATTGACGTCGCAAGGTTGGCAGCCCGGTAACTCTTTGGGCGCGACGGATGCCTCTCATGCCGCGCATTACACCGCCGCCTCCCAATCGCACATTCGAGTCTTTCTCAAGGACGACAATCTCGGCTTGGGCGCAAAACGGGGAAGCGAGCGAGCGGAAAATTTTGGACTTGCTGGGCTTGAAAGCATTCTTGGGCGACTGAACGGCAACGAGGCAGAGGTCAAGAAGGAAGAAGAGAGGCGTGAGGAGATTGAGAAGAGGGCTTTCGTGTACCGCAAGTACGGCATGATGAACTTTGTTAGTGGCGGTTTCTTGGTCGGTGACAGGATCACAAAGAACTCGGACATTAAGAAGGAGGTTGAGATTAAGACTGAGACCGAGATCAAGTCTGAACCGGAAAGCGACGATGGCGCAGTGGACAAGAAGGACAAGAAGAGGAAGCGAGAGGAGCGCACTGAGGAAGAGCCCAAGTTGAAGCGCAAGAAGAAGAGCACGGATCTGCGCGACGATGTTAAGGCAGAGAGCGATACACCAAAATCTAAAAAGGACAAAAAGGCGAAGAAAGACAAAAAGGACAAGAAGAAGGACAAGTCCAAGAAGTCGAAGTGGGAATCTTCATCCGACCCTGAACCCTCCACTGATGCGCTCGCAACCCCAGCTTCCGACCCGGAACCGCTCACGGAAAAGGCACGACGAAAAGCGGAGAAGAAGGCACGCAAAGAGGAAAAGAAAGCCAAGAAGGCTCTCAAGAAAGCCGCGAAGAAGGCTGCGAAGAAGGACAGCTCGGACGACTCTAGCTCCGAGAGCGAGGAGGAAGAGAGCACGTCGGCATCTTCTTCGGTGCCTGTGTCTGGCGCATCTACGCCTGCACCTGCTGGTCTTGCATACAACCCACGAGGCATGCATGCGGTCAGACAGAGATATATTCGCCAGAAGAAGGCGGCGACTATGGATGCGCAGGCAATGAGAGAGGTACGTATATGTTTGTGGCTTTGCAAAAGGCCCAACCCAGCTAACATGGCGGCAGATTTTCATGATCAAAACCCCATCATAGCCTCGTGTGGCGCATGAATACTGTCTGCATAGCGAGGCGTTCTTGGTTTCTGTTGTAGCTTTCAATGTTGTTTGATGTCCCCGCACATGGGCCCTGAGAATTTCGGTCACAGTCTCGGAGACACTCATAGAGACAATATAACCGTAGTCTTGAAGATTTGAATTCAGCCTAAGTTCTGGCTTGATCAGACTTGGATTGCGTTGCACGTTGTGGCTGTGGGTATGTCGCAGGCCGAAAGCCCGACGGCAGCACCAATGGCTGAATAGCTAGAGCGGTCATGTTGGAAAGACTCCGCACTCGTCGGTGGTTTATGATATGACAATGCCCCGCGATCGAGCCGTCGGGCTCCGTAGAAGGCTTCTTTTAGTCTGCTGCATGCGCGAAGCCTAGGTGTGTCTAAACCTAAATACACCTGGGCTGACGACTGCTAAGGGTTGCCGTATGGCAAGGGAGGCGCCTTGATATTGTTCGCGTGACTCCATCGACGCATGTCATAGCTGCGCGAAACACGTCGCAACGTAAGCGACTCAGGCTCTGCTGTAGACGGAGGCGCGCACGACGTGATCAAGCCAAACAGTAGTGAATGGCTTGGAAACGTCGGGGCAGCGATAGGGCGATTCCAGAAAACCGGGATGTAAGATTACCCCCGTCAGTTCCTGCATGGTGGAGCTAATCACAGCGCGCTAGGCCGCCGTCGGGGTTAGGCTATGTATAATGACCTCGCCCGTCCTTTGAAACATTACCGGCCGTTGAGCACAACGCCTCCTTTGACTCTCGTAGCCCCAGTCTTGATTGCTTTTCACCCTCCACTCGTTCCAAGCATGGCGGCGAACAGCAGCATGCGCCGGAAGACTCTCGACGTTCCAGGTAAGGCCCACCAAGGAGCCGCGCCGCTCTCAACAGCACAGCATGGCTAACCCCGACGGCAGCCAGCCTCTACTCGCACTCGTCGCATTCGACCCAGACACCCGAACACTCGCCTATAGAGTCTATGCCCGCGCAATTGGCCTCTAATATGCCCTCCATCAGCACCTCGACGCACAATGGCGCCCCGCTGCTCAGGAAGCAGTCGTCGCCTATGATGCCTCCTTTCATGGTATCCGCGCCGGGAAAGGTCATTGTCTACGGAGAACATGCTGTTGTCCACGGAAAGGTAGAGCTCAACAGCACAGAGCAGTCACGTTCTATGCTGATGTTTTCCAGGCTGCCATTGCCGCTGCCATATCCCTCCGCTCCTACCTCCACGTCTCGTTCCTTTCCAAATCCAATCGAACCGTGAAGCTGCGCTTCCCCGATATCCAGATGGAACACACATGGAACATTGACGATCTGCCGTGGGATGCCTTCTCCAAGTCGGGCAAGAAGAAGTACTACTACGACCTCGTTACATCGTTAGACCCCGATCTCATGGCCGCCATACAACCCTTTATCGACGAAGTGTCGCCAAAAGCCCCCGAGTCAATACGCAAGATCCACCACGCGTCGGCGTGCTCATTTTTATACTTATTTCTTTCGCTCGCGTCACGTAAAGTGCCGCCGTGTGTCTACACGCTGCGCTCAACCATCCCAATTGGAGCAGGACTGGGCAGCAGCGCCAGTATCTCCGTCTGCATCAGCACTGCCCTGCTTCTACAGATTCGCGCTCTGAGCGGCCCTCATCAGGACCAGCCCCCACAAGAGTGCGAGCTCAACATTGAGCGCATCAACCGCTGGGCGTTTGTTGGCGAAATGTGCATACACGGGAACCCTTCAGGTGTCGACAACACCGTTTCTTCCGGCGGCAAAGCCGTCTTATTCCAACGCAGAGATTACGATAAGCCGCCTCTAGTGATACCACTGCACAGCTTCCCGGAGCTCCCACTCCTTCTCGTAAATACGCGACAGTCGCGCAGCACAGCCACCGAAGTCGCCAAGGTCGCCAACCTCCGCACCCTACATCCCGCTCTGACCGAGAATATTCTCAACGCGATTGGCCTCGTCACCGAATCCGCACACAAACTCCTTACATCGCCAGACTTTGACT
Source organism: Stemphylium beticola (assembly GCA_029100535.1). Taxonomy (NCBI): domain Eukaryota; kingdom Fungi; phylum Ascomycota; class Dothideomycetes; order Pleosporales; family Pleosporaceae; genus Stemphylium; species Stemphylium beticola. Next base: position 322,403 of record JARBXR010000012.1, on the reverse strand, counting down.
CGACCTCGCCCGAGGCACTCAAACACCTCGGCGAGCTCATTACTATAAACCACGGCCTGCTCGTCTCATTAGGCGTCTCACATCCAAAGCTCGAACGCATCCGAGAGATCATCGATCACACTGGCATTGGCTGGACAAAGCTCACGGGAGCGGGAGGAGGAGGCTGTGCCATTACTATTCTCAAGCCACAACCACCTGCCCTCAACAACGGCCATACAAATGGCACGCACCCCGAATCATCCTCGGACGAATCCGATACCGCTTCCGAGCCGGATGTGGACTGCAATGCCTCTATCATCTCAAACGGTACCAAATTAAAGTACAAGATTTTGGATTCGCTTGAAGTCAAGTTGGAAAACGAAGGATTTGAAAAGTTTGAGACGACGCTGGCTGGAGACGGTGTCGGTGTGCTTTGGCCGGCTGTTTTGCACAACGGGAACGAAGAGGAGGGTGGAGAGGAGATTGACCAGGAAAAGTTCCTCAGGGCCGAAGGTAATATTGGTATTGAGAGGCTTGTTGGTGTGATAAGCTCAAGGCGGAAGGGATTCAAAGAGGTCAGAGAAGGATGGAAGTTTTGGAGACCATGGGAGATTCCAGAGCGGTAAATGCTCTCTTCTTCCATTTAATATAATTTTTCTGTTCATAGGGTTGCTGCTGTGGTAATATCGATGCGGGGCTCGATTTTTCTTCTCATCTCAGGCCGGGGGACCCGGATTTTGTATCATACTGGAGGGTTGAGAAAAGCGTCTGGAAAAGCTTCCAAGGTTGGGTTGGGTTTATCTTTCGACGGTCATTAGAATATGTCTTGCGTATCAAAGTAATTGTCTAGGAACACGAATCAGTGTAATAAGCCCAATAATATCGTACGTGGCCCGCCCGCTGTTAGTGACCTACTGTCTGCATCATGCACGCCCACATGATATAATGTCCAAGAAATGCTCCGGTCACGGCGACTCGAAACAGCAAAACATGTAGAGTGAATGTGGCGTATGCGACTATGATTGGGCGGCAGACTAAGTGGTCCAGACATTTTTTTAGGAAGCGAGCCACGCGCAGTGGCCGAGCCCAACCATTGTCGTGCGACGCAGTCAACCTTGGAACATTTCCTTCACCCACATCACTCGAGTATATCTTTCTGCACGGTTACAGACGAGCCTTTTCCGCCACATATCTCATACAACGCGCTCTCCCATAAGTCTACATACACCAACCGCAATTATGGCGCCTGGAAAGTGGGGTACGTCATATTCGTTGCTTCTGCGCGCGCTGCAGTGTGCATATTTCCAGGACCCGCAACTAACATCTTTCCAGATGACGAGGAGGAGAGTTCCGGCCCTACCTCTCCCATCGTAGCACCTGTCACCCGCCGCAGCAAGTTCGAAGACGAAGAAGACGATGACGATGTGCGTCAACCAACCCACGCTGCCCCGCGCTCGCATAATTTCCACCCCGCCATGCACAACTCGCACATGCTGACGTTCCAAAACCACAGGTGCTAGAATCATGGGACGCCGCCGAAGACTCCGAAGTCGAACGTGAAAAGGCAAAGAAGGCCGCCGAGGCCAAGGCAAAGGCAGACGCAGAGGCAAAAGCGAACCACAAGTCCAAGGCCCAACGGATCGAGGAGCACAGGCAAGCGGCGCTCCGCCGGCGGCAGATGGAAGACGACGGCGAGAGCGACGAAGAAGAGACGGAAGCCGAAAAGCGGGCGCGACTCCGGCAGCAAGAAATTGATGGCTCGCGCGCCCAAGCCGAAGAGCTCTTCGGCGACCTCAGCGTCAGCAACAAGCAGCGCACCGGCAAAGCCGTCACCGTCGCCGACGACGCAGACCCAAACAACGCAATCAACCTCTCCTCGCTCTCCCTCTTCAACCCAAACACAAAAGACCAGTTCGCCAAGCTGCGCGACACGCTCACCCCGCTCATCGCTGCAAACTCCAAGAAGGGACAGTACGCCCTCTTCCTCCAGGAGTTCACTAAGAATATTGCAAAGGAGTTGCCGAGTGAGCAGATCAAGAAGATTGCGTCAGGCTTGACTACGTTGAGCAATGAGAAGATGAAAGAGGAGAAGGCGGCGGAGAAGGGTGGCAAGAAGACCAAGGCGGCGAAGACAAAGACTACGCTTAATGCTAGTCGTGATGTTGTTGGTAGGGCGGATACGAGGGCGTATGATGATGAGGACTTTGGCGAGTAAGTTTTTTTCTTCTTCTTACGTCTGTTTTGTGTGTCTACATGCTAACCTTTCTACAGTGATGACTTTATGTGAGCATGTCATGCTACTTTGTCCCTGCACACACACACACACACACACACACACACCGTTCAATACACACCATCCCTCGCATCCAGTACAACCCTTTCCCACCCATTATGCCCCTGTGCATCTCCAGCTCGCGGTCGGTTATATGTTCTGGCAAGGCTCAAACACAGTGATTTGCTTCTCTCGCGACATTTGCATCCGATTCTTTACCGTTTTGTTCTACAGGTTGGGGTTTTTTCTTTTTGTAGGGTCGGTATAGCATAGCTTGCACGCATGGCAGATATCAAAGCGGCTACGTACAAGGAAAAAAAGGTTCAACGGGATAGTATGCATCATACGTATTTTCGACAATGGCTAAAAAAAAGGTTCATCTCCAACTCTAAAGTAGCAATGGTAATCACGTGAATGGTTAACTCGGTATTGATAACATCATCTGTGCATTCATTCATCTATGCACCTCGGTGCAAATATCATAGATGAACAGATGCATGAGTAAATCCTCATTTCATCATGATACCAAAGACAATTTCTAGTCTTCTAATGCTTGCCGTTCCACACACACACACGCCGCACTCAATCGCCTGTTCTTGAGTTTTCAATCTTAGTTACGATCAAGTCTGTGGCCCCGATATCCGTCAGCTTGTCCATGGCAATGGCAATATCTTTCCGCAGCACCATAGCTTGTACCGCGACCCAGCCGTCTTCCTCGAGCGCATTGACAGTAGGCGCCCTCCTTCCCGGCGTGATTGTGCGCGCGGCTTCGAGTTTGGAGCGGTCGATGTTGTATGTACAAAGGACGTATTTTTGGGCGGCTAAATCGCACCATTAGTGTCTGCTATTTTCTACAAATTGAACGGGGGGGGGGGGGATAGAACTTACTAATAACACCCTTTATCCTAGCCGTGATCAAATCCACAAGCTTGGGGTCTGAGGGATGCTTCGACTTGATGAGTATAGCGCTGGATGAAACAACGGTGGAAATTGCTTTCAGACCCGCTGCCCGCATCGTCTCGCCTGATTCCACCAGGTCGACAATACCGTCTGCGACGCCCAGCGCGCAAGCCGCCTCGACACTGCCGCCAACGTACTTGATAACCGTCTTCAGCTTTGCATCACCGTTGGCGCTAGTTCCTGCCTGTTCCGCCTCCAACTGCCTAAAGTACTGCTCGGCGAGGTTGGTGAAGCTGGTCACTACGTTCTTTCCAATCAGGTCCTCCGGCTTGGCTAGGTCGCCTTTGGCTGGGACCTGCACTTGGAGACTGCATTTTCCGAAACCCAGATCGAGGACTTCGTCGACACCCGTTGTCGCTGTGGGCGGCGTAACGCATTCATGCTCGGCGACTTGGTCGCGGCCGGTTATGCCTAGGTCTACACGGCCTTCACCGACGAAGGTGGGGATATCGGCTGCGGGGAGGAAGACGAGCGCGAGAGGGTGGTTCTTGACGAGCGCAATGTCGAGGCGCGAGTGGCGGTGGAATTGGATGTCTGAGCCGTGGAGTAGGTCGAGACAGGCTTGGTGGAGGCGGCCCTCTATGAGACATGGTTAGTATATGTTGTCGCGAGTTGGGATCAAGGCAAGTCATGACATACTCTTAGGTACCGCAAAGAGAAGGCGATCGTTCAAACTGTTGCCCAATAGGTCAGTCAAGAAAGGAAGACTTCGGCTCCCTTGTCGCGCTCTTTGCGCAATCCCATCAATGGTACCGTTTACGCCATTGGGGAAACCCATCATGTTAGACGAATGCTAAACAAAGGCCCGAGAAAATAGAACAGGGGTTGGGAGTAGAGACGGAGGGGGAGAAAGGTAGGAAAAAAAAGAAAGGAACTGGGGACTACAACATACGAGTTAACAAGATCCATCTTTTCTGTGCTATATGCAAAGCACGCAATTTACCAACAGGGGTTTGTAATAAGTAGGGCCAATATGCTACAGGCGCAGCTGCTGTAGAACCTGATCGTTCACTAGCTATTGAGTCGAGAACGGGAGGTGGGCGTTTGCTTTCTTGCTAGTCAAACAGGCTAGAGCAGCACAGCTAAATGTCCCACGTTGGTGTCGGCAGTGTACCAATTGGCGTCAAGTGCGGTGGTGGATATGCGCGCTGCGGGATAGACGGAAGAAGTGGGAATGCGCAATGCAGGGCTTAATTTTTTTTTGGGCCTGTGAGTGAACGCCCTTTGTGTCGACGTGTGGTCTTTTTCTTGCTTCGCGATTGGGAAGCCGCCCGCGCGCGTCGTGTGTATGTCCGCTCGAGCTAGGTTGCTAGAGTGACTCAATGAGGGGTACGAATAGGCTACACGTGTGGCTCGCCAATGGCTGTGGGAAGGTTGCGTGGAGAAACTGTGTGCAGAGATCTAGTCATGTATAATACGGATTCGTACTTCTTATTCTAGTCGTGCTTGATAGCGATTATGCCCCCGTCGTCGCGCGTCCTTAAGTCCCGATATACGGCCATATTTTTTTCTTTCGCGGAATGACGTCCAGCCACTGCCCCGCGTTGCGACGCCGCCGTCGGAGGTCGGCGAAGGCGGTATCGGCCGGCACAACTTTCCTTGCCTCCAATAGACCTGGCCATGGACAAGCAGCTGTGGAATGACGCGCTTGGTGGAAGGTAGAAAGAGCAATGTGCGAGTAGCATAAACACATAGCCCTTTCTCGCTTGCTCTCTTGCGCCTTAAGACGAGCCTTCCTAGAGTAAATGCCTTGAATCACAAATGCTGCACTTAATGAAACGGCCTCAAGATTTATTGTTAAGACATAGAAGTTGGATGTTTCAACAGTTCTTGGGAATAGCTGGTCAAATTCTAGGCCCAGCTGCTCTGTCACTAGGAGAAGGAGCATTGACCGCTGGGTAATATCCCGCCTGTAGACCCACCATAACCGACTCACGGACTGTGCGAACTTGCCAGCTTATACTTCGCGCCAGACCAGTAATACACAGTATAGTTAGATCATAATTCAACAAATTTCCATCAAGCATTCTTGGTCCAACGGTAGGATAATTGCCTTCCAAGCAATTGGCCCGGGTTCGGTAAGTTCCATCACACAGTTCCACTGTTCGATCACAGTTACTAACATTCTTCAAGACTCCCGGAGGATGCATAACATCCTTCTCATCAATTGCGAAGAGACTTTCTTTTTTTGCGCCGTCTTGCGTTGCGGGTGACGAAGCGAGATGCGTTATTAGTTCGCTTCTTTTTGCTCTTTGCCGATTTTTTCCATACACTAGGCTGGGGATTATAAAGAAACTATAGTCCATGTTCTGCTAGTTTTATAGGGAGACTACTACATTGGCCTGTGTTAAACAGTCTTTTGTTGCGACAATACCTTTGTATTTGACGAATTATTTGTTAAAACGGGAACGTGAATGAGTGGGAATTACACTCTGTTCATTGAATAGACTTAATCAATTGGTCAATTTGCGAGCGTAGCAATGGGGTGGATGACGCATGTTTCAATACTTGAATGGCGGACATTTAAGTAGCCCCTACCAGATCTACAAGACACGCAACCTAGTACCTACATATCATCGTAAATGGATACATGTCCCTTTCCCAGCCTGGCGCATACAGGCTTGTCTAGCGCTCGTTTTCAGAAATTGCACGTACAGTCGACGCTTCGGACATTGCTCGAAACGTAGACTCCGACCCTGTGGACGTGATGCGCGAATCAATCGATATGACCGATGGCTGACTGGCATAGGTGCTCGGCCGCTCTTCCTCTTCAGATGCGCTCCTATCCCTCATCTCTTCGTCCCCATCTTCCTCTTCGCTTTCGTCATCTGCACGTGCTACTTCGGCTTCAAGGGCAGTCATGCGGTTCACGAACTCCTTCTGCAGTTCCTTGAGCCATGCAGTGAGGACCTCTCCCTCCAACACGCCGTTGCGTGCTTGGAAGAGGTGTTCCTTGAGGTTGAGAATGAGCTTGCGTCGCTTTTCCCGGAGTATAGTCGCCGAAGCCTCCTTCTTTTGTAGCATGTGTCGTTCCACCTTGTGTGCAACGGCTGTAGCATGCTCGACAACGCCAGGAGGCAGCGGAACGACGCGGGCAAGTGTCAGGCCGTAGTGCGCTTCCCTAACGATACCCTGTGTCGCTTTGTAAAGCATTGTCATACTGCGCTCATCCTCCATCTACATTGGTAAGTTGAGTGCCTTGATAGAGATGGCCACAGCTTACCTCGACCGCCAGATGCAGGTTCTGAACTCCAGCACGCTCACCCATGATGGTAGCAAGGTCTTTGAAGTGTGTGGCAAACCATACAAGAGACTAAAGAAGTCAATAAGAAAAAGCTGGTACATCGTCAAGACTTACCCGACTCGAGACGAGGGCTTCTGCGATGGCCAAAGCAATAGCCAACCCATCTCTAGTGCTGGTACCCCGACCTAGCTCATCGATTATGACTCTGATGAGTAATTAGCAAAGTTGTGATGTGTTCATAGCCTCCTGCATTACAAGCTGCGCCGATCGACGTTGCGCAAGATGAAGGCAATCTCCCTCATCTCAGCAGCAAACGTAGAGACGTTCGTTTCGATGTTGTCATCCATGCCTAGTCTCGCAAACAGCTGATGCACGATTGGGAATGACGCGTAATTGGCAGGGACACTGCAAGTAGTCAGTACTACATGTATAGAAAGCGGATAGAGATGGTATACTAGCAACCAACTTGCGCCATGATCGTCATGAGAGCCACAGATCTAATGTAGGTGCTTTTACCGCTCATGTTACAGCCAGTGATGATCTGGAACCGTGTCTGCTGGGTAGCGTAGACATCATTTGGAATGAACTTGGTTTGCATGATCTTTTCTTTGATCGGGTGGCGTCCAGCTTCGACAGCCAACGTATCCGTAAGCTGTGGTTGAGCTGACAGCATGTTTAGTACAGGCCTTAAAGCTCGGAGAACACCTACTGTAATCATTTATCGTGACCAGCTGCGCAAAGGATGCAATCTATGGCAGATGAATTTCGACATAATTGCAGAACATCGAGAAAGACGTACCATGTCTAGCATTGCTATTGCCTCACAAATCTTGAACATGATGGACATGTGGCTGCGCACTTCATCGATGAGAGTGCCTATTGCCTCGTCGCCTGAGGACATTTAGCAACGACGCGGGCCAGGCACAGACGACATCAGTCCTACTCATGAGAATCACTTCTTGGTGTGATACGTTAATCTTCAAGCGGTCAGCAAAGTTAGGATAAGAAGCTCCAGCTGCATGCCTTCTGGTTGCGCTTCATCAACTCCACTGTCTGACACTCAATGTTGTTCTTGCGGCGAATCACGTTGGTAAAGACAGGTGGTAGCACTTTGCCTTCCAGCTCAGACATTGCGATTTTGATGTAGAACTGGCGGGCGTTTTCGAACTTGAGGTCCAGCCGAATGTCGTACTCCTCTACTCGTAATTAGCGAATCAGCTCACCAGTGACACAAGTATCATCTTACGACTCAGTTCAGTCGAATGCTGATATGCGTCTTCACTGGCTTCTTTGTAAGTAGTACGAGCAACGTCAAGCAAGCCATTGACCCCAGACTTCACAGCATAGGTTCGTTGGTTCCTCAATTCGAGTGGCTGTCTTGCATAAGTAGTATCTTCATTGATGACGCGGTCAATCAGATCTTGCATAGGGGCTACATTCTCAGGTGCGCAGAGCTCTCGGATATTATGCAGCATGGCAGAGCCTGTTCCAGTAAGAGCCTCATAGACAGGATTCACGGAGTTGACGAACTGCTTAAGCATAATGATTTGGTTGATGGCCTGTTCTGATGTCTGAAGAGTAACCTTGCTTGGCGTGACGATCAACGCAGTCAGTATCCGGTCAGCGTCGAGAAAGTTCTTCAGTGCTGCTCGAGTCGCAAAGAATAGTTCTTCTTTCTTGGTCATGTCATCGACCGCGGCGTATCGCGTATTGAGCACGTCTGAATCAGTGAGCGGCTGCAAAACGTTATTTCGAAGCAGACGTGCCCCCATAGGCGTCAGCGTCTCGTTGAGGAGACCAAATAAGCAGGCTCTAGATTTTGCATCGCGCAGGTTTTGGACCAGCTCAAGGGAGTAAATTGTAGACACGTCGATCATCATGGACCCTTCGGAGGGCTCATACCGCATCCTGAGTGAGTGTAAGGCGAAGACCATACCCAGGCCAAGGTCGATGTACTTGAGCGCCTGCGCTTCGGTCATTCCATACACTCATCAAAAGTACGATGCAAGACTCACCGCCGCTATGCAGCACACGGCATAGTAGTTGCCAGTGACAGAAATCTTGATAGCTTCAATACCCTCTTTGAAAGCTAGTGTTTGAATGTATCCGTATCCAGTAGTCTCAGCCCAATAGCGACGATCGAGCAAGGTCAGTTTGCTGCCGATATCTTCAAGGTTTTCTTCAATAATTGAGAAGAGCTTCGATTTTGGACTCGCAGCAGTAGACACAATCAGTATCTCCGAGGGGCCGTAGACCTTCAGTTTGTGGACTGTTCGAACGAACGTTTGGCTGTCACAGATCTGACAGAGTACTGCCTCTGCCGTGTCGAGATTCACAAAGGCTAAGCCGACGGTGGGTGAAATCCCACGAGATTCGGCAATAGCGCAGACAACATGTTGGTTTTCGACGCGAGCGATGGTGGAAGCGCCAGCCCTTGGTCTTGCAGTAGAGGGCCTACCGGTGTTCCTGCGAGTACCAGGCCGTGACGTTGTAGTCGTGTTGTAGTCGCCGTACCCGTACGACGTAGATGCAGAGGTGCTGTGAGATATTGACGGTCTGAAGCGCTGGGACATGATGGTTATTGCTGTAGAGTTAGCAGCTGAGTATTTCCATGCGTCCAGAGCCTCATGTGCTGTAGGCAGTTTTGGTGAGTTGAGCTGACTGGAGGGAGTATTGGAAGACGCGTCCAGGGGTGCAACCCTAGCGCGTCCTTTAGCGCGGCTCTAATCGATAACACCCAGAAATTATTTTCGAGAGCCTTTGGAACAGCGGGGCCTTTCCAAGCAGTAGACGAGTCGGCCGAGTCGAGCTTCTTAAATTCCCAGTCGTCACTGTGCAACAACACCGATATGGCGACCCAATACCCCCCTCCCTCGAAGCGCCAAAAGCGAGCGCAAGCTGAAGTTGCGCGCCAACAACAAGACATCGACACGACCATACCCGATGGCACCGTTCGAGTACGCTTCGTTGATCAAGCCACAGGCGAAAGCGGCAGCCTTCCAGTCCTCACTGTCCCCCTGTCGCAAGCATCGACCAAGAATCTTGAGTTGCTTCTTAACAACTTGAAAGACCAGGCAGACGACCAGATACCGTATCGCTTCTTCCCTGATGGTGCTACCGAGGCGCTTGCGGATAAGGATGACCTATACAATGCGCTGGTCAAACCAGGAAAGGCATCATCAGAAACCGAGATTGTGCTTCAGTATGCGCCCCAAGCCGTATTCCGGGTAAAGGCTGTCTCGCGATGCTCGGCAGCTGTCTCGGGTCATGGTGACAACATTTTGTCAATAAACTTCTCGCCAGTCAGCTCAAGCAGGATGGCTAGCGGGAGTGGAGACAAGACCGTCCGGGTATGGGACTGCGATACGGGAACGCCAGTGCATACTATGAAGGGACACACGAGGTGGGTGCTGGCAGTCAGCTACTCACCTGACGGTTCCCTGTTGGCGTCGGGCGGATACGACAATGAGGTGAGGATATGGGACCCGAACACAGGAAAGCAGATTGGAGGTCCCCTCAAGGGCCACACCAGCTTCATTACATCTCTGTCCTGGGAGCCCTACCATCTACAAGAGCCTGGCCGTCCACGAGTAGCGTCATCTTCTAAAGATGGCACAGTAAGAGTGTGGGATGCAGTAGGCGGGAAAATCGACTACGCGCTATCGGGCCACAAGGGCAGTGTGACTTGTGTAAAATGGGGTGGTACTGGACGGATATATACCGCCTCGCACGACAAAACCATCAAGGTCTGGGATGCTGCTCAGGGCACGCTCGTCAACACGCTGTCAGGCCATGCGCATTGGGTCAACCATCTTGCCCTTTCCACGGATTTTGTTTTGAGAACCTCGTACCACGACCACACTAGGAAGGTGCCGTCCACCCAAGAAGAGAAGCTCGCAAAAGCCAAGACGCGTTTCGAGAAAGCCGCCACGATCAACGGCGAAATCATAGAGCGTCTAGCAACTGCCTCGGAAGACTGCACCATCATCTTATGGACGCCCATGACCAGCACAAAGCCAGTCACCAGAATGACGGGTCATCAGAAGCAAATCAACCAGGTCACCTTCTCACCTGATGGTGCGCTTTTGGCGTCTGCAGCCTGGGACAACCACGTCAAGCTGTGGTCGGCTCGGGATGGCAAGTTCCTCAACACACTGAGGGCACACGTTGGTCCTGTGTACATGACCTGTTTCTCTGCCGACAGCAGGCTGCTAGCGAGCTGCAGCAAGGACACGACGCTGAAAGTGTGGGACATGAGGACAGGAAAGCTGAAGGAGGATCTACCGGGTCACAAAGATCAAGTTTTTGCACTAGACTGGAGCCCAGATGGAGAGAGAGTCGGAAGTGGTGGGGCAGACAAGCAAGTGCGCATCTGGAGCAACTGATTTGAAATTCTGTTCATAGTTTGACGATAGGTCGAAATGATACCCCTGGTGCGAAGACGTTTTCGCTGCCCAGATGAGTTCCAACATTGCTATATAATTGCCGCGAGATGTAATCGTGGCTGGTGAAAGCTTGTGGTGAAGAGGCGAGGTGGTGGGTCGAGGGCCGGCAGAGATCGACCGAGGAAACGGCACCCCCGCAAATTACTGCCAGTGGCCTGACGAAACTCAGCAGGCGACGTCATCGCGATGTAGCTTCCATCAACGGCTCTTCGGCGCTGCAGCTACGGATAATGTGGCGCTGGTCCACTTGGTGGATCTTAATGGGGCGTCTCATGACCAACGTGCTGGAAATCGGACGTGTACCTACGTCAATTACGATCGAAAGGGAAGAGATTCCTTGCGCACGCGAATGCTGCTCCACGGGAGTTTCAGGGCATCGACGCATTCCCTGTTTTTCTGCCTCTGGGACTGATCTACCTGTTCACGCCTCACGACTGACGAATCCATGAAATTACGCCTCACCAACGGCCACAGTTAATTGGCACACAGTCTTCACCTTCGCTACTTAGACCCAAACACACTACACCAGACACGTCGACACGAGCTCTCACCGATCCGCCTCATCATGTCGGGCGTCGAGGACGTAGATGCCCAGCGCAGAAACTACCGACGCCCACATAATGCCCATAATCCCATACCCACAGTCCAGAAGTACCGAGAAGAGAAACAGCGGAGGCAGGACGCGTATGGCTACGCAGATGGTGAGAGCAACGAACCGACCACGCGCGATCGGCTCGGCGACGCCGTCAATGTCTTCAGGTATGGAAGGGATGTGGAGCAGACTAACGATGGCAATGGCCCATACGCGTCTACAAACAAGAACCTCCCGCAAGATGAGCAGATCGCCGATGATCATGCTGGAAAGACAGTGCCCAAGGACGATGAGCAGAACACATCCCAAAGTCAAGATGCCGATGAGGGGCAAGAGGACACAACAGAGGGTCACCTGCAATCGGCAGACCCTAGGCAGGCCCGCAAGCAGATGAAGAAATTCAGCCCTGATGGTACAGAGCGCGTTGTTACCGACCCCATCACCCACCTACCTCTCAGTGTTCACGACTTCACCGACCGCGAGCTGAAGAGCACAGCCAAGAATCCATCGCCGCCCGGGTCAGATCCGCGCACCAAGACCGGCTCTGGTGCCATCAACAAGAGCGATGAGCAGCTACAAGACGAGAAGAATGAATCTCAAGAGGCACATTCTGGCGTGGACGTCTTGTTCCCCCCTCCGTCCTTTGACCGGACACGAAGCGAGATCAGCACGGTTTACATGCAGGCTGTGACTGTAGGCGTGGGTGCCGCTGCAGTTAGCCTGATGCTGATCAATGCCTTGTTCTGGCCGACTCGCCATTCTACCGGGTGGACCAGGCAGCTGCTCAAGGTTATTGAGCTCGGTACAATGGCAGCCGTGTCTGGAGCCATTATACTCTTCATGAGACAATGGTCAGAAAACAAAATCAAGAATGTGTGGGATGTTGAAGTCTGGCAAGCAGAGCGTGAACGCGGACAGCAATTGGCCAAGACTCAGACTGCCGAAAGCACGCAGTGGCTGAACTCACTCTTCGCTTCCGTATGGCCATTGATCAATCCGGATTTGTTCGCGAGCATCTCCGATACACTTGAGGTGAGGGCATCATATGATTGCATAGATGACAAAAATTAACGGTTGCAGGATGTCATGCAAGCGTCCCTTCCAAACATGGTTCGAATGGTGGCGGTCGAAGACCTGGGTCAGGGCAGCGAAGCACTCCGTATTCTTGGTGTTCGCTGGCTGCCCACCGGCGCAGCTGCCAGATCAGTAAATTCTGATGGCAACCTAAAGACGCCGGGCGAAGAGAAGGGCGACCGTACTGTTCAAGACGACGGCGAAGGCCAAGATGAACAGCCGGACCAAGACACCATGGAGGCTGAAGACGGCGATTTTGTCAACGTAGAAATCGCGTTCGCGTACAGACCCTCGACCGGAAAAGGCATCAAGTCACGCGCGAAACACGCACATCTGCTACTGGCTTTTTACCTGCCAGGAAACATCAAGCTGCGTAGGTTCGATCTTCCTACACTTCCGTAATTTGCTAACATCGTAAAGCTGTGTGGGTCGATCTTGCAGGCATGGTCGGTGTCATGCGCGTCCGTCTGCAGCTGTGTCCCGACCCACCATTCTTCTCCGTCTGTACCATGTCTTTCATGGGCCAGCCGAAAGTGACGCTATCATGTGTGCCGCTTATCAAGAAAGGACCAAACCTCATGGACGTACCGTTGATCTCCAAATTCGTTCAATCGTCCATGGATGCCGCCTTGGCCGAGTATGTAGCCCCCAAGTCTTTGACGCTGGATCTGAAAGACATGATGATGGGAGACGACTTCAAAAAAGACACAATCACCCAAGGCGTGGTCATGGTTCACATCAAACATGCCTTCGACTTCAAGGAAGGAGATACTAAGATTGGTCCCTTTGGTGGTTCCGCGGACCCTTATGTGAGTGTAGGCTGGGCCAAATTTGGAAAACCGCTTTGGTCCACCAGAGTCCTACAGGGGAACATGGAACCCCACTGGGATGAGTGGTGTTTTGTCTGCGTCACTTACGATGAGCTCAATGTCGACGAAAAGTTGAGGCTCCAGCTTTGGGACTCGGACCGTACGACTGCGGACGATGACCTCGGTCGCATTGAACTGGACCTGAAAGAGTTAATGAAGAGTGACGATACCAACGGCAAGATGCATGATCGCGAAGACGGCTTCAAAGCTCTAAAAGCTAGGGAAGGCATGCCCGGAAAGTTGAGTTGGAGAGTTGGCTACTTTTCGAAGACCAGAATCACCGACGATCAATTGGCCATGCAAGAAGAAGCTCCCGATGTGAAATCCATAGAGCAGTTGAAGCAGAAGACGTTCGCCGAAGCAGAAGATAAGCTGCGAGAAGCAAGCGAGGACCACCGCAAGGAAGTGGAGCAGCAAAAGATGGAAGACTTTAAGAATCGCCAAGACCAACTCATCATTGCCTCTCCGCCTTCTGAGGAATACCCATCCGGAATCCTTAGCATTCAGATCCATCAGATTACAGGCTTGGAGCTGGAAACCCCGAGCAAAAAAGAAGCCTCCGCAAACGCAGAAGCTACCGACGAGGAAGAGGAAGGCGATGATCTCCCTTCATCCTACTGCACCATCATTCTCAACCACAAAAAGGTCTTCAAAACCCGCACCAAGCCGAAGAACGCAAAACCTTTCTTCAATGCTGGCTGCGAGCGTTTCATCCGGGACGTACGCAACACCGAGGTACATGTTGCAGTTCGCGACGCTCGTTTGCATGAGGATGATGCTTTGCTGGGCATCGTCTACCTCCCGTTAGAAAGGGTCTTCCAGAAGCGCTGCCAGATCAACTCCACCTTTCCACTCGCAGGAGGTGTCGGTTACGGACGCGTGCGGATCTCCATGGTGTTCCGAAGTGTCCAGGTCCAGCTGCCCAAGGAGATGCTTGGCTGGGATTATGGCACCGTGGATGTCAAGCCTTCGGTAAAAGCCATCGACGTTCCCGAAGATCTAAAGCCCCTCAGACTCAAGGTTCACACTCCGCTGGAACGCGCAAAGCTACACTCACGCGGGCGGAATGGCAACGTCCGCTCGGAAGACGGGCATACCGTCTGGTCTACACGGAAGAATAGACCCATTCGCTTACCCGTGCGAGCACGCTACTGTGCGCCATTGATATTCGAGTTCAGACAGGATGCCGCCTTGAGAGATCATACACATGCATTCTGCATCCTCTGGCTCAAGGACATTCCGGACAACGAGGAACAAACGAAGCATCTTTCTATTTGGAAAGGTGATTTGAAACGCGCACAAAGCAACGTACTTGACTCGTACGGAGAGAAGGTGGGCGAGATTGAAGTAACACTGACGATGTGGTCTGGTCTATCTGGATATCATGAGAAGCTCGCCAAGGGTGACAAACATCTCACCAACGTCATGGAAGTTCTTGATACCTGCAATGATCAAGAGTGGTCAGATTGGGACGATTCAGAGAGCTCTGACAGACCTGGTATCAACGACAACAAGGATACGGAAGACGACAGCTCTGACTCGGAGGACTCGGAAGATGGCGAAGACGAGAGCACCAGTAGCAAGTTCATCCCCAACTTCCTCCAGAAAGACAAGAAGACCGACTCAAAGCTGAGTGATGACGGCGGCCGAGGCCCAATCAGCCAGTTGAAGGAGTACAATGCGTCTGCGAAGCAGCTGCATAGGAGGAATAGGGGTGTAATGCAGTGGAAGGGTCCGCGTACATTGGCCTGGATGAAGCACGTGGGAGATAGGGGCAAGAGAAAGATGGGGCATTTATTCCACCATCACGAGAGGAGCGGCACGGGTATTGAGACGGAAGCCTAATTCACCTTGCTCGCATAGCGTGTGCGTTTGGCGTCAACTTACAGGCGGAGACTGTACGATGAGAAAGTTAATCTTTTATACAGCATTGTAATTTTCTACTACATTTACCATGTCTTTATCCAATCAAGAATCTCTTCAAAGTCGCTGACCCACGCAACACTTGGTCCGCCATTCTGATCCCAGTCTCGCAGTCTTGGACATGCAATGCTCAGCCTTTCAAGCGCTTCGGCAAGTTTCCTTTGTGAAGTTCCCATTGGGTCGTCACGGATGCAAATACCGAGATCTACAGCTAGCAAGCTTTCAATGTCCGTCCAGCTGTCGCCGACGTATACTTTGGACGCATTCGCTTTTTGCATTTGTTCTAACCTCTGCAGTTTATCACCACTAGACACGATGAGATTTTTGTCTGCCGTGACGGCAGGCACGATGCGGCCAGTCGATGCTTCTCCGGAGGATATACTATCAAGCTCATTGGAAGCAATGGCGTCGCAAGGCACGGTGATACCTGATGCTGCAAGGCATGCATGGATAAAATGGCGAGACCAGTTGACGCTCAGGATACCAAATGTCTCGCTCTCGCTTTCCTGGACGTGCTTGTGAAAAGAAGACAACCCTTTGCGAAGTTGGACTTGACCAGATTTGATAGCCTGCTCTGCTCCCGCTTCAATAACTTGCCTGGTAAGACCAGCAAAGATATCAGACGAAGACACACGCTCAAGGCTACGCACTTCCACATGCTTCATCTGGCGCAAGAGACGCTTTTCATCACATATCGTCGTGGGTAAGACGCCGTCTGGAACAAGCTGGTTTAGCGTTTTGCTGTAGTCGTCCATGTAGGCTTGAGAGACTCGGTTCCAGTGGTCCTTGGTGTGGAACTCGGGCTTTCTGACGGCCGAAATGTTGACTAGAGCGTCCAGTGTGTCTTTCGCGGTCATGGTACCGTCCCAGTCGAGGATCCAGTGGATAGGTTGGCCTTGACGGAGGAGTGGTGTGGCTGTGGACATGGTGGCGGTTTGGGACATGCGATGTGGTTTGGTGAAGGGGAATGCGACGCGGCGCAGGTTGGATAGCGGCATGTGATGGCAAGGGCGACAAGCTTAGGCGGGCAGCCCCCACCACTTTTGAAGGCCTAAACGTCTCCTGGGGCAATGTCGCAAAATATCAAGTGTCGCAGCAGCAGCACGTGTAGCACGGTAGTAGTTCCGAAGGTAGCCGGCAGCGATTGCGATGCTCAGAGAAAAGGCTACCGGAACCGACAATGTCGCGCGATTGTCTCTTGCTGGCGGAGCTTACGATGCTGTGATTGCTCGAGCAGCCGGGGAAATGGCGCACGCGTCAAGACACGACAATGAACAGGTAACTTTTAGCGGACAGACGCGCCGACCTCGTCACCATCGCCAAACACCCTGACTCCTTCTGCATGCTTGCACTTTATTGCCATGGCTCCATCGTCGCAGCTCGCCGCCGTCCAGCGCAGCAGGTCTACCGCGGCCACGAGCCAATAGCAGGCGCGCTATATGGGTAACCCGCCCGCAACCGAGGCGCTCGTTGGTTGCATTCCTCTAAAGGCATCTTGAGGCGATAGCACCAGTTGTTCTTACGAAGACTGTCTCCTAAGTACAGTTGCAGGCGATCAACGGCACAGCACTCAACCCAGGGAGAAAATAAGAAGCCCGCCGCTTCTCTTCTTGCTTTTTCCCACTCACATTTGTTCTCCCCAAACATTTCAAGACAGCCTTCCCCACTACCCCACGTTAGCATCAACACTATCAACCATGGCTCCAGGCGCACTTCAGAACGACGCAACTGTTGCTAACGGCAACGGCAACGGCACTGCTCTGAAGCCAACTGCCCGCTCATTCCACCCCACAGGCACACCAGACCCCGCCAGGTACCATTCTACCTCGTCGCAGGCGGCCATTCAGACAGAGCACGACTTCGCAGCCCACAACTATCACCCGCTTCCCATTGGTATGCATTCGTGAGACTCTGGGGCTGAAGTGAGCGCTGACACGACCCAGTATTCGCGCGAGCAAGTGGCTGCAGCGTCTGGGACCCCGAGGGCAAACATTACCTCGACTTCCTCTCCGCATACAGTGCTGTGAACCAAGGCCACTGCCACCCCGAGCTCGTCAAGGCCTTGACTGAGCAGGCATCACGTCTAACGCTTAGCAGCCGAGCATTCTATAATGATGTATTCCCACGCTTCGCCGAGTATGCGACTAAGCTATTCGGCTTTGACATGCTTCTGCCCATGAACACGGGCGCCGAAGCCGTCGAGACAGCTGTCAAGATTGCACGCAAATGGGGATACAAGAATAAGGGCATTCCGCAGAATGAGGCATTGGTCTTCTCCGTACAGGAGAACTTCCATGGACGCACAGTATGTAGTCCTGACCATTATACGCAGCCCGACTAACTGGCTGACAGTTCGCCGCCATCACCATGTCCACTGATGTCGAGTCTCGTGAGAACTATGGTCCCTACCTCCCCGGCATTGGAAGCGTCTGTCCCGTTTCGAAGAAGCCAATCCGCTATAACAACGTTGACGATGTCCGTGAAACACTGGAGAAGCATGGAAAGAACACTGCCGCTTTTCTGGTTGAGCCCATTCAGGGCGAGGCAGGTATCGTGGTGCCAGACGACAGCTACCTACGGGAAGTAAGGGCGCTCTGCGACAAGCACAACGTACTTCTCATCTGCGACGAGATTCAGACAGGTATCGCACGCACAGGCAAGATGCTCTGCCATGAGTGGAGTGGCATCAAGCCGGACTTGGTCCTTCTTGGCAAGGCCATCTCTGGCGGCATGTACCCCGTCTCATGTGTGCTAGGCTCCAAGGAAGTCATGCTCACTATTGAGCCCGGTACCCACGGTTCAACATATGGTGGCAACCCTCTTGGCTCCGCGGTTGCGATCCGCGCGCTGGAGCTCATTCAGGAAGAGAACATGGTCGAGCGTGCTGAGAAACTTGGCAACAAGTTCCGTGAAGGCCTGAAAAACATCAACAACCCTATGATCAAACTCATCCGAGGCAAAGGCTTGTTGAATGCCATCGTTATTGACGAGAGCAAAACGAACGGACACAGCGCGTGGGATCTCTGTATGCTCTTCAAAGAGAAGGGGTTATTGGTAGGGAGAGCTCTCAAGATTATGCATGTGAAAGAGGTTGACGGTGCTGACTCTGACGCGCAGGCGAAACCCACACACCAGAACATCATCCGCCTTGCACCGCCACTGGTCATCACCGAGGAGGAGATTGACTCGGCCTTGTCAATTATCAAAGAGGCCATGAAGGAGCTGCCCATACTCAAGGGTAAGCGAGAGGAAGAGGTTCTGACATCGGCTGTCGGCTCAGAAAAGAATGTCCATATCGGCGTGGACAATTAGGAATACGGCACGAAACCTTACGATACCCTTGCGGAAAGTTTGTAACAGCATGGCTATTACCGCTTCTGAAATGAATACGCATGCGTTCTCTGTTTATTCTTCTGTAGATCTACACATCTAGGAACTCCGACATATAGAAAGCCGGGTCATACGTGGCTCAGGCTTCGGACCAGAAATGGCACGTCTCTTTTTACGCGTGTAAACTTTATATTTTAGTCCGGTGTTCGCCTTCGCGATGTCAGCAGAACTCCGCCACAGCTATAGTACATCTTCATGTTTATTGTTAGCGGTTAGTGCTGATGACAACGGACTGCGTTCGCCTTTGGCCCCCTATGTCCTCAAGGAGTCTAACATGTACGAGAACGGCACACGGTAGAGTGTCTTCGTACAATACCGACCCTATATTCTTTACGCCTGTTTGTACTGTACGCGTATTTCGTCGCGGGAGTCCAAGCGCTGTGCTCACTTTTTAATTTAGTCCCAAAGTTTACACTTTAGAACGCCTGCACATTAGTACTGGACCAACCTAGGTCTTACACGATCACGCATATACAATGTATACGTTCGGCGCTTACAAAGCGGCAAGGTTTATCGAAGTAATTCTTTTCAAGGAACTCATAGACGTCGACGATACCCGCCGCATGACCAACACGGAGCATTTTCTGCGCCGACAGTGCTGATACTGAGATGATCACTAATTACCTAGGTAGAGCAAAGAGCGCAAGCGGGGAAGCTACATGCTAGAGAGGCAACAGCCGCACCAATGACTGGATCTGAATACACACGCTGTAGAGCGTTTACATTACAACACATGATTATTATAAAAGAAGCAGTCTGTCCCAGTTGGAGCGTGAACGTTGGACGATCGTCTTGGCGAAGAGCGTTTTGATTTAAAGTTTGACAGCTTATATTAGGAAACTCTTCGATACGTGTCCTCGCGTATAGCTTGTCAGCCAGAGATGCAGATATGACCTCGGACTGGGGAGAGCGCGTCCGCTTCTGGTAGGTGACGGGAAGAGCCACACATCCAAGACATCGGTGTGTCGGGGCCTGGGCCATCGTGCATTTTTACCATGGTTTCATCCGCAAGCGATAGCCCCACTGTTGCCCGATCTTGGATGCGTGTCAATACGCACTATTTAACGAACCCGCCAGAAGCAATTGCAAAACAGCTGCCAAACATGTGCTCGGAGAAGTCACAGCTGTCGCGCATAGATAGGGCATCAGTCTCTCCTTCAAGACGCAATTTTTCCGCAATCAAGGGCACAACAGGATGTTAATATCCAGCGTTTCGGCAGGTCGGGTCCCATTATGTGCCGATGGCGTCAAAGATTCTCTGATGCTTAGCAACCCCAGATTATGCATCGGTGCGCCTTGCCGCTCATTGGCGACAGTTAACTCCGTCTACGACCATGCGCTAGCTGTTGAGCGAAGGCACTGATTTCATGACTACTCCCCGGGGCCTTATAGACTAGTCATTGCCTGCCGCCTGCAAAAACATGACACCTCGCGACACCTCGTGGCGTTCACCCTTCCTTTACAGCTAATATTTTTTTCACATCCCCAGCCGCCACAGATATCTGTCGAGGGTTGTACACAATAAGCATTTTCTCGGCCCCACATTGCGACGTTCCACCCGCCAGCATTGAGACATTTGAGGATTTTCCCGACGTTTGAGCCGACTTTCGCGCCGATATGGGCAGATCACAATCTTCGTCATCGCTTGACGAAAACGAGAAAGAGAAGGATTTCGGCGTCGTCGATCCACAGGCTGCAGTAGAGAAACTTACAGAATACGAGCCGATACGCGCAGAGCCTAGTGAAAAGGCCGTGGAAGATAATGGAGATGGCCACAGTTCGAGAGGCAAACTCTCGAGGTTACAATCGAGTACCAGCGCGTACTCCGAGGCGAGCGATGCGGAATCCAACACAACCAGGTCAATACGACCGAAGAAGCCATTCTACAAACGCCTGAATGTATTGAAGAACAATCCACCGCCTGTACCCAAAGAGCGTACCGTGAGTCCAGAATACACAGCCGGATTTTTCAGTAAACTCTCGTGGCAATGGATGCAGCCGCTGATGAGGGTCGGCTACAAGCGACCTCTCGAAAAAAACGATCTCTGGGAAGTCAATCCCGACAGAAGTGCGGATGTACTGGCACAGAGGCTGGAGGCATCGTTCAAGAGACGGAGAGAACAAGGCAAGGAGAGACCTCTGCTAGGTGCCATGTTCGACACTTTCAAATGGGAGTTCATCATCGGAGGTCTATGCCAGCTTTCGGCTTCGGTCATCCAAGCCGTTGCGCCCTTTGTCCTGCGCTACCTCATCAACTTTGCCGTTCGGGCATACGTCGCCCAGCGCGCGGGTACTCCTGGGCCAAACATTGGCGAGGGTATCGGGCTGGTCATTGGCATCACTGCGATGCAGTTCCTGCAGAGTTTGGCTACGAATCACTTCATGTACCGAGGCATGATGATTGGTGGAGAGGCCAGAGGTGTTCTTATTGCGCTCATCTTCAACAAGGCTATGAAGCTTTCAGGCAGAGCCAAGGCGGGTGGCGAAGCGATCCTTGAAGTCCCACCCCCGGATATGAAGCCAGGCAGCGAAGCGGAGATGAAATGGTACAAGAAGATCTTGAAAAAGAAGGAAAAGAAACAGGCCCCCAAGACTGCTGCAGGTGTGGCTGGTGATGGCGAGGGCTGGGGAAACGGACGAATCGTCAACCTCATGTCTACCGACACATATCGTGTTGACCAAGCTAGCGGTTTCTTCCACATGATCTGGACTGCGCCAGTCGGTATTCTGATTACGACAGCCCTGCTTCTGGTCAACCTGACGTACAGCGCTCTGCCTGGTCTCGGTCTCATTCTCATTGCCATGCCATTACTTGGTCGTGCTGTCAAGACTCTGTTCCGCCGAAGAGTTGCCATCAACAAGGTTACCGACCAGCGTGTAAGCTTGACCCAGGAGATTCTGCAGGGTGTTCGATTCGTCAAGTATTTCGGCTGGGAAACAAGTTTCTTGGAGCGCATTCAGACCATTCGAAAGAAGGAGATTCACGGTATCCAGATCTTGCTCACCATTCGAAACGCTGTTCTTTCTGTCGGAATGTCGATGCCGGTTTTCGCCTCTATGATTTCTTTCATCACCTACTCCCAGGTCAACAGCAATCTCGATCCCGCCCCGATTTTCTCCTCGCTAGCTCTTTTCAATTCTATGCGCATTCCTCTCAACTTCCTCCCACTGGTTATTGGCCAGGTCATCGATGCGAACGCGTCTGTCAAGCGTATCCAGGAGTTCTTGCTAGCTGAAGAAGCAGAGGAAAGCGGAACGTGGGATTACAATGCCAAGGACGCTGTGGTACTAAAGGACGCGGATTTCACCTGGGAGCGACACCCAACCCAGGATGACGAAAGTGGACCCCCAGGAAAGAAGCCCGACACGAAGAAGGAGAAGAAAGAGAAGAAGGCTGCCGCGCAAGCAGCTCGGGAGAGCGGGGCCACAACACCTTCGGACGCAACAGCTGTGGAGGAGGAGAAGCCCTTTGAGGTCAAAGGGCTGAACCTCACATTCGGCAGAAACGAGCTGGTGGCAATCATTGGTGGTGTTGGCTCAGGAAAGAGCTCCCTGCTTGCGGCTCTTGCAGGCGACATGCGGAAGACCAGCGGAGAGGTCATTTTCGGTGCCTCGCGAGCTTTCTGCCCACAGTATGCCTGGATTCAGAACGCAACCGTGCGTAACAACATCATTTTCGGCAAGGATTTCAACAGGAAATGGTATGACCAAGTAGTAGATGCTTGTGCGCTTCGCCCGGATCTGGAAATGCTGCCTCATAACGATGCGACCGAGATTGGAGAGCGCGGTATCACAGTTTCGGGAGGCCAAAAGCAGCGTATGAACATCGCTCGAGCAATCTACTTTAATGCGGACATTATCCTCATGGACGATCCTTTGAGTGCTGTCGATGCACACGTCGGCCGCCACATCATGGATAATGCCATCTGCGGTTTGCTCAAGGACAAGTGCCGTATCCTGGCGACACATCAGCTGCATGTACTGAGCCGCTGCGACCGTATCATCTGGGTGGATCAAGGACAGGTCAAGGCTGTGGACACATTCGACAACCTAATGGCGCAAAACGCGGACTTTGTGCAAGTCATGAGCACTACCGCCAAGGAAGAAGAGAAGGAAGATCAAGAAGAGATCAATGAGGACGAGGTGGAGGCGGAGGTCAAAGACACGAAGAAACAAAAGAGATCGAAGAAGCAAGCCGCACTCATGCAGCAGGAAGAACGAGCGACGAAGAGCGTGAGTTGGGAAGTCTGGATCGAATACATCAAAGCTGGAGGTGGAATCTGGGTCGGTCCACTGGTCTTCATCCTTCTCGTTCTTTCCCAAGGAGCCAACATCGTCACATCCCTATGGCTGTCTTACTGGACCTCTGACAAGTTCGGCTACTCCGAGGGCGCGTACATTGGTGCATACGCTGCGTTCGGTTTCAGTCAAGCGCTCTTCATGTTCTTGTTCTCCTTCTCGGTTTCCATCTTCGGAACAAGAGCTGGCAAGGTCATGCTGCACCGTGCTATTACGAGGGTGCTCCGCGCCCCCATGTCTTTCTTCGACACTACACCCCTTGGACGCATCACGAACCGTTTCAGTAAGGACATCGATGTCATGGACAACACCATCACGGACGCCATGCGCATGTACTTTTTGACGCTTGCTATGATTATCTCGTAAGTTGTATGTGAGCTGTGTATGAGCATTTGAGCTAACCTGAACGCCCAGTGTCTTTATTCTTATCATCTCGTACTACTATTACTACGCGATCGCACTAGGCCCCCTCTTCCTCTTCTTCATGTTCTCCGCTGCCTTTTACCGATCGTCTGCCCGTGAGGTCAAGCGTCACGAGGCCGTCCTTCGCAGTACCGTCTTCTCACGCTTCGGTGAAGCAGTCATGGGCACCCCGACCATCCGCGCATACGGCCTCCAAGACCAGTTTTCCAAGTCGGTTCGTGCAGCTGTGGACGACATGAACAGCGCCTACTACCTCACTTTCGCTAACCAACGCTGGTTGAGTGTGCGCCTCGACCTTGTCGGCATTCTCCTAGTTTTCACCACTGGTATCCTGGTCGTTACTAGCCGTTTCTCTGTCGACCCAAGTATCGCTGGTCTCGTACTCTCGTACATTCTCACCATCGTGCAGATGATCCAATTCACTGTCCGTCAGCTTGCCGAGGTGGAGAATAACATGAACTCGACCGAGCGCATCCACCACTATGGAAGCCAGCTGGAAGAAGAAGCGCCCCTGCATATGGGTGAGGTGCGACCGACCTGGCCTGAGCATGGCGAGATTGTATTTGACAACGTGGAGATGCGATACCGTGACGGGTTGCCTCTGGTGCTGAAGGGCTTGAGTATGCATGTTCGTGCCGGCGAGCGCATCGGTGTTGTAGGTCGTACTGGAGCTGGAAAGTCGTCAATCATGTCAACACTGTTCCGGTTACAGGAGCTGTCCGGTGGCTCAATCGTCATTGATGGCGTCGACATTGCGAAGATTGGTCTTCACGACTTGCGCTCCAAGTTAGCCATCATCCCGCAGGATCCAACATTGTTCAAAGGAACCATTCGGTCGAACCTGGACCCCTTCCACGAGCACTCGGATCTGGAGCTATGGTCTGCGCTGCGACAGGCAGATCTCGTGTCAAATGAGCAGACGATGGATGACCACTCCGGCCGAATTCATCTCGACAGCGTGGTTGAGGAAGAAGGTCTGAACTTTTCCCTGGGCCAGCGACAATTGATGGCGTTGGCGCGCGCGCTCGTTCGCGGGTCCCAAATCATCGTCTGCGACGAGGCCACTAGCTCGGTCGATTTTGAGACGGACGCAAAGATCCAACAAACTGTAAGTTGCACACGTCATTCCGCACGGATCCGTAGCTAACTTTGCATGCAGATTGTCGATGGTTTCAAGGGCAAGACGCTGCTTTGTATCGCTCACAGGTTGAAGACAAGTAAGTTTGGTTCTTCAATGTATACTACTGCAAGCGGACTTGACACTGACACGCCTAGTCATCAACTACGATAGGATTTGCGTCATGGACGCGGGGCTCATCGCAGAGCTCGACTCGCCGCTAAATCTCTACGACCAAGGCGGCATTTTCAAGGGCATGTGTGACCGTTCTGGTATCAAGAGAGAAGAGATCAATGGTGCAAAGTAGATATGGCGGTGGGGGGGTGTTTTGACTGGACGAGGCGGGTGTGCGGCCCAGATAGTAGACTAATAGTGCGGCTGACTTGCTAGGAAGCATGCAAACGCACACTGATAGATGCGCATGGCATGGCGTTGGAGCGGCATTTCTAGGGTCGGGCAGCATTGCAAAAGAAAGATTTCAGTTCGGCAGGGAAAAGAGCAAAAAAGCTGCGGGTTGCATAGAGAGAGCGCGGCATATTTTTCAGCTCTTGGGGCTAACACAAATACCTCATCATCATCATCATCATCATCATCATCATCATCAGACAAGCAAGCAACTGTATTGCTGGACGTTGTAGAAACTATCGAAGAAGCTACCGGCCATGGCTTGCCAGGCTGGGGCTAGACGGTCTAGCCGGGTCGGAAAGTTGGGAGCCAACCCATGTGATATCGTGGGAGGCGTTTGTTCTATGGCGCGCATTTGACAGCATCATGGTTCCATACGAGGAAGGCGGCAGAACAAGCGATGCCTGCCAGCCGGTTTGCATTAGTGGGCTGCTGGCCTCCGCAAAAAGCACGTGCGCCGGGGGATGAAGCGCCAGATCCTCAGTGCGGTCGGTACCCATCATTCGTGCGTTATCTAATCTCAAGCCGTACTCTCTCGCATTCTCACATCGTATCGTCGCTTATACGAATCCGTCGTATGTTCTCCGGGGCATTGGGCAAGCCGAAAGCCTTTTTTTTTCTCTGCCGTTTGTGCTGCGCCTCGGGTGGGTATTTATCTCGTAGGGGTTGGTTTCAAACGCCGCTAGCTCATAGCGATGGAGGAGGTACCTAGCAATGGCTACTCGCTCGCAAACTCGTAAGGTTTAGTTGGGGTCTCTCCTCTCAACACAACACACCATCGATCGATTTGAACTCGTTCAATCAACGGTTGAATGTTAGCCTCTTCTCAATGGTAAACTATGGAAATTTTGTGCATTCCCAATAAGCTGGGTTGGGTTGGGTCGGTCATGCGACGGCGGCGGCGCGCGCGACGGTCAAGCGTGCAAAGAAACAAGAAAGTCGCCTTCGAAAAGGCTTCGCTGTTGAACGTGGGACCAAGAACAGCAAGTGGCGCGTTGGTGCATGACAGACAAGCTGCCACCAAGGCTCTCGGCCAGGCGCTCCGCGTGGATCTGACGGTGCATAGATTGGAGGTAGCAGGGAGGGTTTATGCGCGCTTTAACCGTACAAGGCTTCGGCCGCGGCTGCGCTCAACAGCCAAGATGACACCAGTCCCCAGTCTTGCCGCACGGATCTAGACCAGGGATACGGCTAACCCCTTATGATGCAAGTGGTCTACTTGCCAGGCACCATAGGACGACTCTAGCGGGCGTACAGCGGCGTCAAGGCCAGTTGCGCACATTGCACGGCAAATACACGGCAGACGTGGTATGCGAGGGGGGCGAGGCGATGAGGCGAGCAGGAAGGAGGACGAGGGTCAAAGGAAGGGCATGAGACCAAGGGCAGCAGCAACGGTATTTTTTTTTTGAAGCTATTGGAAGCTGTGCACTGGGCTGGTCGAGCGCACAAGGCGAGGAGACTATGGGTGAAGATCAGGGACGCAAACCATCCGTTTGCTTCTGCTGTGCTCAAATCAGAGCGACGAGCCAACATCATGTTGCAGGGACCTGGCTTCGAACGGCCTAGCGGGTCCGATGATTGACCCTAGCCTGGGACCCAGCAACAACACGGACCTTGTTCAGCAACGGGGCATTCATATCTCACTCGTACTGCCTCCCTCCCGCTCGGGACGCTCGTTATCCTAGGCCGCACATTTCTTCTGCTGCTGCTGCTGCCGCCGTCCGTTCTCTCTCTGCAAGCTCATCATTGCAGTTGACGTGCGCTGCACCACCTGCTTGCCATTACAATTGTACCTTGACACGCTCCTTCGTCCACAATCGGTCCCTTTAACCCGCCCACCCTTTCCGTCCTTTCCACGGTAGCGATACCACGACGCGATAGAGCAAGCGATAACGATCCACCACTCCCCATCACCTGCACCTGCACTTGAGCCGACCCATGCCGTACCTGCTGTGAAGCTCCTCCACCTCCTGCCCCGCCTCAAATAGTCGCACCGCCGCTGTGCACTGCGTCTGTTGCATTCCCGTCTGCCTCCTGACGAGCTGACGCCTCACGCTTCACTCTCCAAACACCCGCCATTGCCCGCGTGGAAATCTCTGGGCGCCTACGTCACAATGGCAGCAAACGAGAAGCACGAGCCCGTTACCTTTGGTGCCAGCATTGAGCGCTCCGCCAGCCCATTGACATCCTCCCAACAGCAACCGCTGCGCTCATCACCCTCCCACGAGTCCAACATGTCTGCTGCCACGGCCACGGCCGACGCGGATCTCGCCAAGAAGGAATGGACTGCCGACCCATCGAACCCATACTCGGCTTTCTACAAGCACCCCGAGGCCCTACGCGAGACGCGTCTGTCCCTCAATAACAGCGCTGCCCCGAGCAAGACGCATCTGGGCGTCCATGAAGTCGACCTCGAGGGTGCCGTTCCCCTCTCTGTAGCCTCGACACAACAACAGTCCAAGATGTCGGTCGATGGCCGCGTCAAGGAGTGCACCATGTGGCCCACCAGGCAAGCCGTGCTGGACAAGCGGAAGTCGTACAAGCGCAAGCGTGGCTGTGCCTTCTTCCGCAACCTCAACAGCAAGCAGAGACTGTGGGCCAAGATCATAATCGCTCTTCTCGTCGTCGCTGCTGCCGTCGGTCTCGGTGTCGGCATCTCAAGAGCCGTTGGCGGTGGTGTATGGGCTGGCGATGGAAAGTCCAAGGAAATTTCCCACAGTTGAGCTGAAGACATACATCAGTATGCAGCAATGCAATGGTATGTAGTCTTGTTTTAACCAATTCATGTTGCAGCAGTTGCTAACACTCCTCCAGAACCCCTTCACGTCTCTCTCCACAACTCACGACTTCGGCATACTTCGCTTCGGACAACATCTTTTTTCTTCCCTCTCGATATCCCTTTCCATCTGTTATATTGTTTTCCTGGTACCGTGCACGGCACTTTCACCGGCTTTTCCGTGGTTTTCTGGTTCCTCTCGGCATCGAGCCTGGGTGGATCTGAGTCGAGTCCGACCACATCACTCGGGCGGGAGTTTGTTTTTCTAAAGGTGTTCACGACATGGCGCGCGGGGCAGGTGTTGTTTTTTTTACCTCTTTCCGTCTGTCTCTCTAGCTGTGTCTGTCCCACACACACACTGGCATTCTGTACATGCATTTGGAGCGTCGGAGTATCAAACATGGGGCGTTGAACAAATATGCTTTAGCCCCCCCATCGCGATTACAGCCCTT
Source organism: Stemphylium beticola (assembly GCA_029100535.1). NCBI lineage: Eukaryota > Fungi > Ascomycota > Dothideomycetes > Pleosporales > Pleosporaceae > Stemphylium > Stemphylium beticola. The sequence goes on along the minus strand of JARBXR010000012.1, from coordinate 294,183 downwards.
TTACGGGCGGTAGTTTTGCAAATATGATGAGCAGCGAAATTTGAGCTTCATTGCCTCTTTTTTCCCTCTGGGTTTTATCCGTTTATCGTTTCGAGGTTGCAGCTTTTTTTTGAGGGGGTAGTAGACGTAAGAAGTGATTTGATGCGCGATCGTATGGCTTGTCTACTACAGCTCTCTGCCTGCCTTTTTTTTTTCCCAGGCCCAATCCCGAGGTCTGTCTCCTTCTCCCCTCCACCCCCCTCCCCCCCCCCC
>JARBXR010000012.1:204851-293921 GCA_029100535.1 Stemphylium beticola | reverse complement strand
CACGTTTGCATTGGTGCACGTATTAATCCGATTGCGTGCCGAGCCGTCGAACGCCCTTGTATGTGGTCGTAGGGGTGTGCCGTTGTTCTAGACCGCGCGAGCTGGCCGGTCAGGTCAGGTCACGAGGTTTGTCTGTGTGAGGCTGTTTCTTGGCGTTGTCTTAAAATACCTAGGTAGCTGTGGCTAGCCGTGATTCACATTACCACTACCAGTCTTCTCAACTAGACAGGTTCAGCCCCGAGTCAGTTCCCATCGCGACCACGGCTATGGTGAAGCTCTTCCGTCGCATCTACGATTGGCTGCTCCGCCTCTTTTCGGTACTTTCTATGACTTGCGAGCGGCATGGGAACTGATGACATCGTGATTTCCTTGGCTAAAGCTATCTGGTGTCTTGAGGGAGAGTCGTGCAGGCAGTAGCGACAGAGGGAAGTTGACTAACTGACACTTTCCCTGATTGAAAAATTCTATTCCCGATTGTCTCAACTACAAATCCTGTCTCACAACATGAGCATGTCTCTGATTGCAAAGCGGTGTCTTAGTACCATTCTAAGTCATTGAGCAGGTGCAGTATTTATAGCTCCTCCTCTATCTCGTCTTCTTCGATTCAGCGACATCAGAATCTACACTTTCAACCTCGCAAATATGGCTCACGTATAGCCCGCAGCTCCGACTCCGGTTGGTAATTTCATGGAGAGCTACATACACCCAGTCAAGAACAGGGCATTGCGTACCACCAATGCCGTAGAGGCAGGGACAAGGCTTCTGCAAAACCAACAGCCCATTCTCTCCATCAACAGTGGAGTTGACTGGGACACTTGGGCCACCGTTCCCAAAACTGATGGACATTGGTTAGAAGGAGAGAGGCTCAATAATAACGCAGGCTAAGGTGCTCTGGCAGCGGCTTTGAATACATTTACAGCCACTGGATGGGCAGACTTCAATAGCTTGTATGAGGGTCATATGGCTTCAGGTACTCTAGCCTGTACAGCTGAATACGGCCGCCTCGCAAAGAATCAATTTGCATCCGCAGGTAGGGATCCAGCAAATCCCAACCAGGTTGCCTCTCTATGGGTCTGGCGCGACATCTCGCTGTTCAATCATAGTTGTAGGCCAAACGCCGCTTTCGCTGTAGATGGAAACGGCTCTACAGATGTCATTGCCCTCACTGATATACAGGCCAATCACGACGTTGAGATTAACTATATCCCGGACGACTGGCTTGAAAAGTTCGAAAAAAGGCGGAAGACTTTAAGCCAAAACTGGGAACTCGACTGCACCTGCCCCCATTGCACTCCAGGTAACTTCAAGAACGGGGTAGAAGAAATGAAGGAGCGGGTAAAGGAGCTGAACGCAAAATCGCGGCCGATTCTAGCCAACGGCGTCGCTGTAAACACTCTCAGTCAGAAACACACAATCAGACTAATCGCACTGAAGGTAGAGTACGCAGAATTGGTCGAGGAGCTATCTGGGCGTGTTGAAAAATGGGTCGAAACGCAAGCTATGCTCCTTCTTGCCCTCTACCCGCATGTGCTGACTTGTCAAAGGAAAGAAATGCTGGCTGATCTATATGCTCATAGGGGTAATCGCATTGCTTCTTTGGAAGCGACAAGGCACGCAATGCATGCCCACATTCGAATTTATCGAGACCGAGAGCGTACGGGTGAGTTGGCGGTACGAGATTGGCGACGGCAACCGCGTGTCCCTTGATGACAAGGTGAAATTGGAAGATAGTGAGCTGAGTCAGGAGTCTTTCGTGACACTGTATAACAAGAGACACAGTTGTGATAGTAGGGACTGGAGTCTCTCAGAAGTACTCTCCTGTGTTTCTTTGAGTTGTCGTAGAAAATGAAGTTTTCCGTCTTCACACCTTTCGTTCAGAGTTCGTGGTCTGACAGTGACCTCGTCGAGACGGTTTGTTATGGACCCCTCTCCGCAGCCAAAAGCCGAGCCTGCAGTCAGATCCCCCAAGTCCTTTCCAAGCCCACATCTTACATCCAAGTCCCCCCCTCTTCTGCCTACTCTTCCCTACCAAAAGTCTTTGTATAGCATAGCACTCTCCTGCGGCTTCCCCTTCAACACATCTTGCCCCTCACCCTCGAATCTCTACCCGTTCGCATTCCGGCCACTGATGCTAGCCGCCCCCTTCATCGAAACCTTTGTCGCGCTCTTCTTCGCTTCGTTTTTAGCTTTCAGGCGCTGCCATAGGGACGGCGGTTTGGCAAGAGAAGCTGTTGCATGAGATGAAGTGGGTGCTTTAGGAGCTTCATGATGCTGCGACTGGATCTTCGGGGTAGTGGTATTGGGTGTGGAGGCCTGGTATGATGGTGGGTGCGGAGATTCGTAAGCTGGCGGAGGTTCGGCGTCGCCTAGGGCGTCTGGAAGACTGCGTTTCTTTATCATTCCCGTTGTTTTTCTTCGCTTGGTTTGAGCGCTTTCGTGTTTTCTCGGGAGAACGACGCACTTTAATGTTTGGTGTTGGCTTTCACGCAGTGAGGGAGCGCTGTACCGAAATCTTGGGGTATGTACTGAGTATTTAGAGCATGCTGCCTCAAACTTAAGATTGCGCACGTGAAAGTGCTGTAATGAGCGATGACTTCAGCCAAGCGGACGTCAGGCTTTCAACGCTTAACATGATTGGATACGGCAGCCATTTCGCACAAAGACGTCGCATGAATGAATTAGGAAGTAACAATGTATGCCAAGCCCGTGTATCCGGAGTCTGCTCTCCTCTGGACTTCAAGTGCGAACTCCGGTCCTACATGCCATCGCGGTGATCGTGTCGTCCAACTGTTCGTAAGAATACATGTTGCTCTTGAATACTGCTGGGGGTTCTTGTGCTGCAGTACGGCACTGCAGATTCTTGACGAGCATGTGCTCAACAAGCTGGGTATACGCATCTATCTGGGGACTTGCTGAAACCTGCCACATACAAGAAAGACTGGCGCGGCATCTTGACTTCATTATTTAGTCGGAACACCCCCAACCCTTTACTCGTTGAGTAACTCGGCCCAAGTTTCCTTCTGCTCCTTGATAGAGTCCTCTTCGAGCACACCCCGAAACGCAACCTCGGCCTCCAACAGCTCGGCCTCAGCCTCTCCGGAATCTATGCCGTCGTCATCGCTTCCGGAATCATCGTTGCGCTTCTCCAAAGCATCAAGCAAGGCTTCGCCCTTGGTTTCTAGTTCTTCGATTCGCTCAGTCGCTAGTGCCAATGCTTCTCGAAGGGCAGATTCGGTGTCAGCGGCTGCTCTAGTGGTGGCAGAGATACCCTGCGCTGTGTATCGCCGTAGAGTGGCTTTCAAGCTGAGGTTGCGCTGCTGCACTTTATCTTTCGAGCGGTCGCTCTTCTTAAGCCTGGTGATCGTGCGCGTCGCTTCGTTGAACTCATCTACGAGCTTATCGTGCTTTGTGACAAGGCCATAGAATCGAGAGTAGAGCTGTCGACCAGCTGTAGTAGCCTCTTCCTGACGAGCTCTGAGCTTTGCATTCTCATTTTCGGCCTCAGACATAATCCGTGTCTGGTGTTCAAGATCTTTGTGGGCGATATCCAGATCCTGCTCCTGACTCAGGGCGAGTGAGCGCCAGTTGTCTCGATCACGACGCAGCCGAGATGCATGTGACTGTGCCAAAGACAATTCTCCTAAGAGGCTATGTTTAGACCTGGGTGCAGTATACGACGTTCTTGACGGCGGTAAAGAGTGCTGGTGGCTTGACTTTAGACTTGTTTTAGTTGGTCGGCGAGATTCGAGAGTCCACGGGCTGACTGGTGCGGAAACATGACGCACTAGTGTACTGAGAATTCGCGACTTTGGAAGTGCTGTAGATTTTGACGAGGTTTCGGCGGCACTAGCTCCCATGACTGTAGGAGTCTGAAGTGATGTGTCGCCCAGATAAAGGGCTAGTTATTCGGGGACAAAGCAGAATGGTGGTGTTGCACGAAGCAGGTGAGACGAAGCCGTGGCTTACGAGTGGCTAGATATTTAACACATCGGTCTTTCTTGGGGTTAAGCAAACGAAAGCGCTACGTGAATGCGTGCGCGATTCAGAATTCTGTGAGGAAGGGAATAAGTGAAGGGCGATGTCGCGTCTTCGCGTAGTCACGTGTTGGGGTGAAACGAGAAGTGCGACTTCCACATCCACGAAGCAAAGTTTGACAAAGGAGTGAGTCAATGACCCCATCAAAGTATTTGAACTGACTGCAGGGGGTATTAAAAACGACCGACAGGCCTGTCGCCTGGTACACATCCAGATACAACGCTTTACTGTCTGAGAAACAGCCCTATAGAGCCATTACTGCTGCCACTACACCCAAGGCGCCCCCAACCATCGCCATTGCCCCAGTTGGCGCAGGCCCAGCAGCCGCAAACCCACTGCTTGTTGATGCAGAAGCATCGGATCCTGAATCTGATGGCGCAGTCGCATCCGGTCCAAACAACCCATTCGTGCCCATTTCTGACGGAGTAGATATTGTAGAGGCCGGGGTCGATGAGGATGAAACTAGCGAAGACGAAACTGATGAAGACGTGGCGCCTTCGCTCACTACAGCTACCACGTTAATGTTGTCGCCCGCCAAATTTCTAAGCGACATAACGCTGCTAGTGAACATAAATTCCCTGCTTTCGTTGGGAACAAACCCAGTGTGCGTGCCGTCGCAAGTGAGATTTGCTGTTGACATGTCACCCTGCCAGTTGCAAACCACATCCACTGTCCACGCGCCAGGTACCGGATCTGTGAGGTGAAATCCATACACCTCTGAGCCTTGTGTGATTGTGTAGGGTTCGCAGAAACCAGGGACTAGCTTGGTGGCGTCGTTTTGGCGGCGGATAAGAGGTCTGGGGGTGGGTGCTGGAGTTATTGTGGGAGTAGCCGTAGGGTCTTCTGAAGCATTATCTAGAGGGTGTCAGCGAGTTGACGTATCAAGTTGAATATGGTACCTACATGTGTAAAACGGTACAATAGAGATGCCAGCCGATTCCGAAGGGCAACCATTCTGGTAGGTGGTCGCGCTTGCGTCTGAACCTAGCAGAGTAAGAGTGCTTGCGGTCTCGAACAGGTTGATAACAGTTGCATTTTCTTGTGCCAAAGCAGCGCCTGCGAACAGCGCGGCATAACGATATGAGCGCATGGTGGAAGACGAGGTAGCGCGATAAAGAGCAAACAGAAAGATGAGAATTAGTGCAACTGAAATTATCTCGAGCAGCGCACACCGCGTCTTGTGCGCGCTTTATAGTTAACAATACACCAATAATGTAAGACAAGGCAGACTTGTTCTAGTTTTTTACGCGACACGGCGTGCGACTATCACCCCTTGCGTTGGGAAGGATGCTTGCGCAAATGTGGGCACCTAAGTAACGGCAGGACGCGCTTCCTGTTCCTGTTGCCTTAAAATATCCGAGGGTGCCAGGGGCGAGCGCATAGCTGCATGAATACAGTGTGATTGTGACGAGAAGTGCGACGGCATGCATGCGGCGTAGTAGCTCGGTGATAATACATGGGGGCGACGGCGGGAGAATGAAGGGTTGAAGCGCCGTGGTGGGGCCATGGTGACGGGTGGCTTGGACCCCAGGTCGCATACACTGAAGCGAGGTACCGCGCCCATCAGCAGAGCTACGCACATCGCAACTGAAGAACAAGGCGGCACGAATCGTTTGTTTGCTGAAAGATCTTGCTTGAATTATTACATGCATTCAGCGTCCGAATGCCACGGCCGTCAAGTCAGATTGCCTTGGTGCTGCTTACGGCTGTTGGTGATCCACGCATAGGGTAATTGGCGGCAATGGCATAACCTCACCCCGACCAACCCTCTACGGACTCTGGTCCAGCTGTAATGATGCCAAGGATGCCGAATGCCTACGCACTCACCCCGCACTAGACACTGTCCGTTCTCGAGTCCTTGCGATGCTTCGTCGAATATCTACGTCTACAGCCTATGAACGCTACGCATGCGGTTGAGGGACCGAGGGACCTCGGAACCCTACTAATCATGAATGATGATCGGACAAGACAGCGAGGACTACATTCAATACTCTACTGGGATACGGATGCTATTCAAAATGGTATTGCGATAACTCCAATGACCGGTGGCTACAAGCTGGGCTTTTAGAGAGCAGCGTCTGCGCTGTCTAACGGCCACTCTCAGAGTTCAGTCAATACTACACACCACCAAGACATCATGACGACTACAGAAATTTCTTCTTACTCCATCATCCGGATCTCTACATGCGCTATTGCAGTTGTACTGGTACAGTAACAGTACGATATTCGTCAGGTAATAACTAATTGATCCTACAGATTTCGCAGATTGTTCATCGCCTTTACTTTCATTCGTTATCCAAATACCCTGGGCCCTTTTTGGCAAGATGCACCGCTTGGTATGCCGCCTACCATTCATACACTGGTGACATCCATGAAGATATCCAGAAGTGTCACGAGGTATATGGTTAGTCACCGAGACCGCAGTCACATCCCGCAGTTACTAACTCACCATAGGCGACTTTGTACGCTACAGACCAAATGGTCTTCTCGTCAACAATGTCGAGGGACTCAAAGGTATGATATGTACTAGTCTAAGCCTGCCACGCCTAAGCATCATAGATATCTACATGAACCCATTCAATACACAAAAGTCACGAGGGTATCTAGGTTTCAGAGCCGGAAGGCCCGAGATCAGCATCCTCAACGCACTCAACAGGGAGGAACACGCACCCAGAAGGAAACTGCTAAGACGAGCTTTCTCCACTATCGCTTTGAAGAAGTATGAACCGGTCATTTACAAAACTGCCAAAGTCTTTGGCGATGTTCTTTTGGGACATAGGGGAGCCGGCGGAAAGGCCGCATTAGGGGGTAAAGGGGGCAACGTGGTCAACATCGGGCACATTAGTGTCTTGTACAACTCCAGTGGCACTATGGTTCTAACATACGCAGGCGAATACTTTACATTTGATGTCATGTCCAACGTAATCTTCTACAGCCCGCAAAATCTCATGACTGAACCCCACTCTTGATCTATTATTAAAGCAATCAGTAACGCCATGCTGATGATAGGCATGCAAATCGAGCAGCCCCGGATGGTAGACTACCGGAAGTTGACGTACGTTATCATGCGAAAGATCATTAACGGAACCTACAGTATGAGAGAACAGATTGGGAAGCTTGTTAGGGATAGGGTTGCACTTGAAAAGGAAGAGCACATGGAGGATATATTTGGAGATCTCTTAGGCCACAGCATTAGCAACGAGGGCCCCGAACTCTGCCATGAAGAACTTTTGGCTGATGCGATGGTCATGGTTGTTGCAGGTATGAATGTTGTCGCTTGTATTGTCATTGGAGGTCGTGCAACTAAGAATCATAGGAACCGACACATCATCCGTCGCCATCTCTGTCTTGATCTTCTATCTCGCGCGAAACCCAGACGCATACAACCGACTGGCATCCGAGATTCATTCGACCTTTTCGAGTTTAGAGGAAATCGCGCCGGGCCCAAAATTGACAAGCTGCACCTACCTGCTAGCTTGCATCGACGAGGCAATGCGACTGGCTCCTCCAGTGGCGGCTCCTTTGTGGAGAGAAATGAGAATGCAAGAGACAATCGCTGGTAACGTCCTCCCCAAAGGTACGGATGTGGCAACCTGCTGCTACTCCGTTCAGCACAACCCAGCTTACTTTCCAAACCCAAACACCTTTGTCCCCGAACGCTGGCTGCCAGAAGATCCAGAGGACGAGCAGTTTAAGCTGTCGAAGAGGGCATTCGTGCCTTTTCTCTGGGATCTCGGGGTTGCCTAGGAAAAAACATTGCCTACATGGAGCTCACCACGGCACTGGCGCAAGTCATGTTTCGATCGGACTGGAAGAGTGCGGATGGGGTCCGGGGCAAAGTCGGGGAGACTATAGTGGCAGAAGGGATTGTGAACTTTGAACTCAAAGGACATTTCACTAGCGAGAAGAACGGGCCGTATATTGAGTTTGCACCTCGCAACCTCACCACTAAGCCAGCATCCACTGGGATTTTGAGGATGAGCGATAGGGTCTGCTAAATAATCAATGGTCGAGTTGTTGTTACATTGAGGAATCGCTTGCTAGAAGGCGTCTCCGTTACTGAACCTTGTTTTTTGAAAGCAAAAAAAAAACAATCAATCCTTTCTTTTATGGGTTTTGGGAGGGCTAAAAGGCAAAAAAGGATTTTCCGACACCGGGAATCGAACCCGGGCCTTGCCGGCACTTGACAGTGAACTGACTCTGCTAATGAGAGCGGCAAATCCTAGCCACTAGACCATATCGGATTTTGATGAAAGAGTAGCTCAATTGCTAGTTAATATTGATTAAAAAAAGAATGTCATGACAAACGGGTAGTTGCAAATTTTTGCACTGACCCGGCCGAGTCTTCAAGCTCCACATGGCAAGGTCTTGGTTCATTGCGGGTCGATCTTTCAAATTAGATAGCGGCTATCGGAAAGCGCCGGGAGGAACTACAATGAAAACTCCAGACGCCATACAGAACTAACATATATTCCACTCACTGACCCCTACCCCTTTCACCCCATCACTGGCGTATCAGCCCTCTCCGGGACCGATGTGTTGATCGGAACGAGTCCCAGCAGCTTCATGCCGTTCTCTAGTACAATCGCAGTGGCTTCATACAGCGCTGCTAGACCAGGAGTCACATCGGCATCCTTATCACCTTCGCCCTCATCCTCGTCGTCTTCCGCAAGACACTCGGCAAGTTGCTCAGCCACACTAGCGAGATAAATAACAATACCCGCCGGCTCAAGCGAGCTATACGTCGCTTTTACAACTTCTGGGTACTGAGCCAGAACGCGTAAAAGATTCGCGGAGTCCTCTTCCGCTAGTTCCGCGTAATCCTCGTCTGTAGGTTCGGCTGCCGCGTCAACGCCTTTGAGGAGAAGACGAAGTTTCGCTAGCAAGTACTGCAGATCTGGTCCGGAACCGAGTTTGAAGGAGGCCATTGCGCTGGTGTCGAAAGTGTGGGTGGTAGCGAAGCGGGTGGAGAGCTCTTGGATGAGAAGCGCGGATGTTGCTAGACCCTCTTTTGCGCTGTCCAATCCGCCCATGGAAACGAGCTTATCGGCGTCGGACTCTGGGAATCCCTTCATAGCCTCTTCACAGGCGTCAAGGATACCCTGTGGCTTGTAGCCCTTGCCGAGTGTCGTAGCCATCTTCGACGCCTCGCTGAACTTGACATGCTGCAACTTTTCTGCAAGATCCTTCATGTCCAGAGCCTCCAATACTTTGATGAGCTGAGTGAAATGGACACTGTTGTCGCTAGCCACAACGTAGATCATCTTGTCGAATGCGTATTTCCTTGACCTCTCCAACACGGCAGCAAGGTCGCGAAGAAGGTACGTACTGCTTCCCGTACGGTCGCGAATGATAGCAGTTCCGGCTTTTGCACCGACATTCTGCATGTGAACGATCCAAGCTCCTCCACTCTCCTCCGAGATATTCTTCTCCTTCAGCATCTGCTCGACCTCAGTCATGATGTCCTGACTGATCTGCGATTCCCCAGAGTACTCGTCGAATCGAACACCTAGTCGTTCGTAGAACTTTGTGTAGTTATCGATATTGACATCTCTAACGCGCTTCCAGAACGCCACGAGCTTTTCGTCGCCCTCTTCGAGTCTCTTGAACGCTTCGTTACGCTCTGCAAAAATACCTTTGCTTTCAATCTCGACTTGTGCCTCACCTTTATCCTCACCTTCCTTGGCTACTTCATCGCGGGCCTGCTTGCTGGCAGCTTGTTCGGGCTTGAAATCTTCTTCAACCTTGTGATAGACTTCGAGGAGATGGCCAACAGGATCCGCATCATACGCTCCTTCTGAACCATATCTCACCCACCCAACATATAGCAAGGCAATGGGCTTACCCCAATCACCGAGGTAGTTGATACGCGTCACATCCCATCCCATCGACTCGTGCAATCGGCTGATGAACGCGCCGATGATTGTGCTTCGCAGATGCTTGCCCTGGAACTCGCTAGTGATGTTCGGCGAGGAAAACTCAACTACGAGTTTCTTTCGCGGATCATTTGCTGCGTTCGAGGATGCATAGCCGTAGGCGCCCTGCGTGCCTGAGGTATATGGTATCAGAAGGTGTGGTACGGCGCTCGGCTTCAATTGGGTGCGGAAATGCACGCCATCCGCAAACGGTAAGAGGAACAGTGGGTCATCTTTCGGGAACTAAACAATTTCAGACATGTCCTAGTCATTCATGGTTTGTTTTGAAAACCAATATGGCCAACGTACCTTTTCTAGAAGCTCAAGGGCTACTTCGTCAGCTTTGGCGCCTGGCCGGAGCTTTGGCAACACCACAACCAAGTCCCCCTTGTAGATGTCGTTCGGCCATTGTACTGACTTATACGCAGCCTCGATATCGATTTCTAGGGCGCTTGCTAGAATCTCTGCAAGATGGACGCGACAAAGATCTAACGGATTGGCGAGCGTGTCTGCCACCGCTATGGTTGGTAAAAGACTGCTCAGATTCAGAGACGCGAGACACTGTTCGAGTGACTCCATACTGAGAGGCTTGATTGACGTTTCCTAGCTGTAGTTGCGTTTGCGCCAGTATTTTTGCTAGGTTACATTCATCCACAAGGCTGCATTCGAGCTGAAGTTTGGCAAGGGCACTAAAAGAGTCATCTGGCACTTCGTGTGTGGGTGTGATGAGAGACACATCATATCTTGCGGAATGCCTTATGTGCTCACCGGAGACTTGGCAGTCTCAATCAGAAGCATGCCACGTTGGTCAAGCAGTCAGCATGCGTGGATCGTTATAATTGGTCGCAGCCGCCTATAGCTGCGGAAGCTATCATCAATGAGAGTGCTACTCACCACTACGCCTACTGTATACGCGGGGTCATACGCTAGATGCAAATGTAAAGCAAGAGCGCCAACTATGCATGTAGCGCATGAGTAACGGCATTGCCGAGTTCCAGCTTCACCTAAGGATTTTCTGTGTTTCCACTGCAGCTATGGCCGCACTAGATGAAAGTAGCCGGTAAGTCTTGCAGGTGCAGAACTCGGCTAGGGTCAAGAATCAAGAAAATTGAAGGACTTCAGTGGCTCTGCGATATGACATAGAGAGGCGTGCAGTCAGCGCAGCCTAATCAGGGTCTTTGTTTACAGTTTCTGTCATATCGCTTGTTCAGACCTCACCCCAGAGGCCTGTATGCGTGGTCCTTCGTCTCAATACCCTGGCGCCAGTTTTGCTTTCCACTGTAAGAGCTAAATCACCATGCCATGCCGCTTTTGCCCTCCAAGAAAGCTTCTCTAACCAGGGCTGCCGACGGTGCCATCCTCCGTTGAGTACTAAAAGCACATATACCGATACCATACCGATTGCTATCGTAAGAAAAAAAGACATAAGATTCCGTTCGTATGCAATAAACGGATCAGGAATGGCAAAGACGCCGGCTGCAATGACTACTGGTGAGATGATGACAATCGTGAAGTGGTTGATCTGGCTACCCTGTCGGGCTAGACAAGACTCGAGGCGGTGCCCCAGCTTCTCGCATCGGGCTTCGACCCCATCAAGCCTGTCCTTCAACTCTTCCATTCCTTCAAATGTCTGTCGTATTCCCCCAAGGACGTCATCGAGGTGTTCGCGTGTCTCGGGGGAATAGATTGAATAGTCTTGGAAATATGCAATATCGTTGCCAGGAGATGCGAAGCGCTGCCAGCTCTTGGCTACCTTCGACAGCTGAGGAATCAGATTTTGCAGGAGGTGTAGCATACTTTCGTTCCAATCAAAGGTGGAAGATAGGTTGTTCCTCGACATCGGCGAAAAAGGGTGATGCAGAGCTTCTTGGTTTTTACATGATGCCTCGATGGCTAGCACTAGCTCCCTCGTCTCCTCTAGTTGGCTCTCTGCCCTGATCCAGAGTATATTGAGGAAGTACTCCCGAGGGTCCCGGATTGGATGGTGAGCATCGAGGTTTCCCATGGCTATCTCATCCGACCGCCATTCCGGGCATCTAGTGTCATCTCCACGATCTGGATCAAAATCGTTGGCCTCTAACGCATAGGCGACCCAGCGTGCGTTATCGGTGCCACAAATCATGAATGAGAACTGGGCTTGATGGATCCCCATGACGCCATCCTCGACACCTTCAGCGAGAAACGACAGGTCCATCCAATCCCGCTGTATCTTCTGTTTTTTTCGCTTGCGTAGGTCTGCTTGTGGTGTTGTACGCAATGCAAAACATGGAAGATGTGCTTCAAGTTGGAAGACACGGTATCCCCTTAGCTCGATTCGAGCTTTCAGAGAGGTTTGACGATCAATGAACTGCCATAGCAAAGCCCTTAGCGCCCCTGTTTGGTGTTCTACAGCAGTAGCAAACAGTGCCAGCATATCGCAACGATCAGGGTTGGCCACGTAGATTAAGCGACGATCCGCATCCTCCATTCCTGGACGATCGAAACGCTTCTCATGAAGATGAGAGTAAAGGCTTTGTGCTGACAACCACTGGTCATACTCTCTTGGTTCCAGAGCAGCCGATGTGGGTGATGCAACCTCTTTCGGTACAGTGGTCTCTCTTCCTCTGTCCCCAATGCATGAGTCTTGAAGTGTAGGTCTTGGTCTAGCCGAATTCTCGATGCAATGGTTTATTGCTATAGACATAGCACCCGGCGCGCTTGACGGGACATCCGCCGCAAGTTCTGAGACAAGAGGCCTCGGATGATCATCTAGCCATGCTGTGGCCTTTTTTGAGCTAATCTGATTGCGGAGATCCTGCAAACCAACATTGCGGCAAAACCGGGTTACGACATCGACGTGGAAAAAAGTCTTATCACCCTCATACGGCTGCATGAAAAGCTTCACCCCATCAGTATATGGGTCATGTTCGTTCAATGACTCAATGAAAGGCTGATATTCTTTCGGTTTGCGAGACTGCGAGAATATGGCTGACCATCTCCTGAAACCGAAACGCCGCTCGTTGAGAAGGATAGACATGTGGCCAATTGTCGAGTTCAAAGTCGCTATCAGAAGCGTCAGCCGACAAATAAGCCATAGAACCCCACATCATCTGAGATCCTTCAGACAGGAGCTTCATTAAAGCGATGGTGGAGAGGGAAGAAATATCGACTTACAAGGTGAACGCGAACCTCCAAACCGATCAAAGTATTCGCCTTCCAAGCCTCCTGAAGTTGTCACATAAATTAGGGGAATGCAACATGAGTACAATGGATCGGTGAGAGCGGAGTCGTGACACGAAGAATGAGTTCTGATGATAAGACGGTGCGGAGGTGCCAGAGGAGTAAGGGTGGTGCAAGCTCGAACACGAGATAATGTTGGATACGGGCAGGCTCATATCTAGAAGATAATGCCGTACGGGCTATATTCGCCTTCTCAAGTCCTCGTGCCATTCAATCCGTTATTGATTGAATCAGCAGCAAGACTGTCCAACGAGGGCTACATGCCGAAATCGCAAAATGATGGTATATCGTATCCCGATCTTACACGTATTCAGACGTTTAGGCTGTATGACCAAGGCGCTCTGCGAGGCTTCAGTTGCCTTCTTTGGACGCCTCGTCGGTTTCAGGCGTACGAGATGTCGGGACCCACCGCCCTGGCTGCTGGAATCGGGTCGGGTATCTATCGAGCGTGGAGTTCAGCACTCCGATACGGCAATGATGGAATTATCGAGTTAATTTTATCATGGAATTGAAGTAGCAAGGCTGAACAATCTCATTGTAACGTTGGGCTGCCACGACTACCCGTCTGACGTGCATAAAGGCGTTGCAAGCACCCTCGTTCATTGGCGAGAGCCCATACCAAAAGATTGTCCTTTGAACACAGCTGCCTCTGGCATACGCCAACACATACCGATCATGAGAATAGGCTGTCGGTGGCCCCGATCATGGGACCAGATAGCACATGTCTACCTCGTCCGACGTTCGACGACATATTGTCCGCCCATACCCCGATTCGAACACAGACGTTTGCCTAGCCATCGCCTTGGGGGTGTTTGGCTGGTCTAATAGTAACCCAAGCCGTCTTGGTTTATCGCCAAGTTGGAATGAGTTTGCAAGACTTTTGAATGTCTGTTGAACAGAGAGATATCATATTCTGCAGTGTGGAGGGAACGCGATTTAGTAGCCGAGGAAAGCTGGTTAGACTAGATCCAATCGGATATTTCCTGATCAATATGTTCCGACCCATGTGGGATCCGTACATGAAATAACCAATCGACGGGACATATGGCCATCCTTGGACATATAGATCTACGAATGAAATCAGATCAATATGTAGTAAAGGTTGCATGAATGAAGAATGCATGAACTGAAAGCGAGCTTACCACTTGTGTACCTGCGAAATTTTGTATCCAGGAGTGCCTGGCCTCGATATGGCCTGAGTCTGCTCCAAAACCATCTCATTTTGTTTGGAATACCATGACGGTTATGGACATAGTTATCTGAATTCGGCAAACCATTTTCGGCATGTAGCCCGCCAGAGCCGGTTGAAAAGTCTCCCCATAGTTTTACCGATACGTTCAGGGTCACATAACCTCTGCCCTTCAATCCATTGGTCCCGAAAGAGTGAACAAGGGTGGGAGCACTTGTCTGACTTTGTCCGTCATCCAAGCCCCGATTATAGTGTTCCATGCATAATACATCTTCATCCTCGCACCCGACTGCCATATTCTCAACTAAATGTTGTTTACACGAGTCCGGACGGTCGAACTTGCACACGTGTTGTGCTACAGTAGGGGCATCGAGCGGATCCACATTGCGGACATCCCGCGCTGGATATTGGGATGTTGGAGGTAGAGCACCTACACTAGTTTGATCAACTAATTTGTCGCCTGTCAAGAGTGGAGCACTTACACATCGCCAGATGAAGACCTGACGCTTCTTGGCCTAACAGAATAAGCTTGCCAGGCCTTGAATCAATCTATAGGTACTCACGAAGGTCTGGGTAGCCGGCCTGGCGGGCATAGGTGGCCTGTAATTCAATTAGAACCGATGAAATAATTAGAGATTACAGGAAAGCAATTACCTCTCATTTCTAAGGCCACGCATTGGCTATTGGGGCTCAGTGTTGCCGGTTCAATGGACGAAGAAGAGATGTCGAGAAAATTGCCATTGTGGTGCGTAGAAGAGGGGTCATCCTTAAATAGCTTAGACTACCCCTTATTACATGCAGGTAGTACTGTGCAGGTAATAACGCTTTCTCACAGTTGCTATATCGCTGTCGCGCTCGGTTTCGGCATGCATGGGAGTCCTCCGTCGTGGTACCATCCGTCCGAGCTTCAGGGTAACGCTTTCTAATTCTCGTGGTAGCTCAAGCCAGAGCGACTAAGTTTTAATGTCAACGATAAGTGTCCACTAACAGAACATGAATGGAGGAAAGCTTAGGGGCCGTGGCAGGATAATTAGGTGACGATAAGTTGAACCTGTCCTTCATGAGCAACTTGCTCGAATTCCACTTGACAGCTAGCGGCTGTGGAGACCAGGTTCGTGTTCCATCCTCGTACTTGTGTAATCTGTTACCAAGCTCAGATGTATGCAATCAGAAGGCGTAACCGCGGGGTCGGAATAAGTAAACAACCGGGGGAAGAGGCTGGCTCTGGGACCGTGCTAAGAGTAGTGATCCTGGGAGGAGGATCCCGAGTTTTTAGATATTTGGCATTTGGAAAGAGCTCTGACAGAATGAGAAGAAATGGGGTAACGCGTTCACCGGCTGGGGCCTGCGACATCCTGGGCAACCGCGGGGGCGGGGGCGGCTAACAAAGTGCGCTTACCCGAAATTAACCAGTCGAGATATCGCGTAACTGCTACCACGTCAGCAGCTGCGTTCTTCTTAACAACCACCAGCGCCGGGCTGAGTAGCAGGTTTCACTGCCTTTGCACTGGCACAAGAGGCGTTGAGGATGGTCAAAAGGCCCCTCCCTTGCGCTGAGGTCTTGGGTGAGCTCGTCCCTACCAAGTACGCAACATTCACATCGAAACACGGGCAGTCGACCACATGAAAGCGAATATAAGAGACTCATAAGCTAATAAATGCAATTGAATTGCTGAAGACGCTTTTGGTGCATTCATACGGAGTGCACTGTCTCAAGTTCTATATCATCTGCAACCGTTAGCGTCTCTCCCATACCACACAAAAAGAAGAACTTTACCTAGATGCTCTGCTGGCGGCTGTTCATTCCTTTCGTTAGATTTATAAGGCAGTTTCCAAGGCCACGCTCTGAGCAGAGAGCTTGCATGCTCGAACACTAGAGCTAAGAGCCGCAGTATCAACATGACGACCAGGGTAGCCAACACGAACGTCTTTGGGTTCCGGTCAAAAGCAAAAATGTCTTTCTCGGACCCAAAATATTGCAGGACCATCCCCAATGGTGTAGTGCACAGAAGTAACTTTTTTTGTGTCAGTACCGGTTAGAGGCATTGCTAAGGTATCAGTGCATACCTCAACATTTACGCGCGTGCTATTGCTTGTCTTTGCCGCCGCAGCCAGATTGGCACATGCTGCCTCCGTGCTCGTTTCGTTGAGTTCCCGGATTTTGTCGTTGAGAATGCTGGTTCGGACATTCAGCTCATGCGTCCGCTCGCTGAGGCTGTGGCTTTCCATGCTTAGCCTGTTGCTCTCCTGGTTTAGTTTGTTACTCTCAACTGTCAGACGGTTGCTCTCGAGATTCAGAATGCGTCCGAGCTGCGCAGATCGTTAGCATACCACTGCAGTTGCTTAGACTACTTGCTAACTTACGTGAGTCGAAAAATGCTTGCAGGAAGCATCAAGTAAGCCCAGCCGGAGATGGAGATCTGCAAACTTCCCAAAGGATTCTCTGATGCTGATCTCTGTAGATGTATGGTCCGTGATGTCTGAGAAGTAACATTTGTCCCCGCCGGGTTCGTCGAATCTCTTGTATGCGCGTAGCGTCGTCGAAAGAGCGTCGCGAAGTGTTCGCAACAGTTGCATCACTTGGATGGTCCGATCCAAAGAGCTGCGTACAGCTTTTGGGTCTAAGTCTAATTCTCCGGTGCTGCCGCTGCATTGATCCTTTGTTTGCTGTCCGATGATGAGCTGAGTCTCATACCTGATTATCAAAGCAGAAAACTTACCCAGGCTTCGATTCCTTCTTCGATAGTATAAACTAGATACTGCCATTCTTTGAGAACCAACTGGCAGCGAAGTGCGACGATCCGTAACCAGTATCTCCGTGCGTCCCACTCGGCGCAATTAGCATCCGTAGCATTGTCGAGCCCGCTATCAGCTGAAAAGAGATCAGGCTTGAACAAATCGTAGTCCTCTTCGTCTCCATCCTCGTCCTTGTCTTCCTCGAGCCTAGTGTTTGCAAATGCATAACCCGTCCACTGGGTATTACTCCATCCACATGTGACGATACTGACGTCAGCTTTTTGGAAGAAGTAACGAGAAGCAGAAGAACCAAAAGAGGATTCCAAGTCAAGGAATGAGATATCGATCGATGAGTCCTTAGCAGTCGTTTTGCAGCGATCATCCTCGACCGTCGTCGAGGGTGTAGAATCTGTCTCGCGTAATACCAGATAGGCCAGATGGAATCCGAGATGGAAAGTCGGGAAGCCGATCATCTGTCCCAGGCGTAAACAAACATATTTCTGCACATTCTGGCGCTAGTGAACTCTTCTTACTTACTGGCACATGTACCTGAATAGACGTTTCCATCATAATATGTTTACACACTGCGTCGCGTATAGCAGTGAGCTGGTGCTGCCAAGCTGTCGTAGCAAGTACTCGGGCGAAGCTCGGTGTGAGCTTTGAGATGTAGCTACAAGATTATGAGCCCTCAAATTATGAAATATAACCAGGTATTAAGATCACCTACATTAAGCGCCGGTCGACATCTGGAAAGTGACAGATTATATCGCTGAGTTCAATTAGATGAACACTTTGAGTTAAAAAGATAAAAGAAATACCGGTTGGTTCAGGGTTGCACGCAATTCCAAATCGCTCATTCTCGATGCGTATTCGCCAGGAAGGTCAGTAGAGTATTCGCGATCGTCCAGCCAAGCCCAAGCTTGACTATCATGTTGCGTAGATGCCTGATCATCCTCGCGTGCGAAAAAGCGTCGTACGACTTTTGCTTCCCAAGAAGGGATAGATCCCTCCCAATCTTCGAGGAACATATCGATCAGCTCTTCACTAAACAGTTCATCGACTGCTTGCTTTCGGGACGACTCGGGCTCGGTTTCCGTGGCACTCTCGCTATCAGTGTTTTCTGAGCATGGTACCGAGTCGCCTTTGCTATTGTCGTTTTGAAGAACTGGGTCTCTGTCTTCGGTAACTCTCACAAATTTCTCTCCAGTTCCCTCGCCGCTCCCTTTGTCATCACCAACAAAAGAGCCGAAAACGTTAGAGAACTCCTGAGAAAGCGCTCTCTGGCCAAGAGAACAACGCTGGGAAAAGCTTGGGTTCCAATATTTTCCGTGTCCTGAACGTTTCCTGTCCTTATCTTTCTGCCGTGCCGCGATGCTCACTCGTCGGGATGAGCGTTGCGCTGGCCTGGCCGATAGCGTACTATTCGCCATCGAGGATGCCTGTGTTGTGGGAATGGTATTTAAAGATTTTCCGAACTTTGGGGAACAGATATTGTTTGATCGTACTTCGGATAGCAGGATGCAAACGTAGTGGCGTGGTATAGTTTCGCCTCCCCGGTCGAGTTCAGTTGGCATATAATCTGGATGTATGAGAATGTAGCAGGTGGCTGAGCTCAATGTGTCATACCACTTCTTCTATATCAGATGCCGGGACAACACTTGGCTTACACTGGCTGTATACTTCAATCAGACATGGGTTAATGGGAGAATGACTGATGAAATACTCGATGGTACAAATACGAAGTGCTCTGGTCGGTAGGGGGCGGCCTCTGAGAGCAAAAAGTGCACCGCTGCACTTCAATTTGGGGCTAGCCATACGACAGGCCTTGTTTCAGGCTTCTACACTGCCTGTCTTTCCAACCGCGCGGCTATTGGATTGAAACAACGTGTTCGGGAACGACTTGCGAATCACCTGCAGCGAAAATCACTTGTCACAATCCAGCCTTGGGCTCCGAAATCATGCTCGTAATGGCTCAGGATCAATAAGCTTGCAAGGTAGTTTCTGCTGGCAAAGCCACAGTCCTTTAGAGTCTACGCCGATCATGTCGGGCTGACGTATTTGTTTCCAATCTCTTCGCCAGTACGGGAGTTTGCAGGTTTCTCAGCTGTATCCGAAGACTTTTTCATTAGCCAGAGTTGCGGTCGCTGGCTTCTTGTGTCACTGATAACGGGACAAATGAGGCGTGCAGACCGGTATGCACCTTTACCATAATTTGTGAAGCATACGATGCCGCCTTTCCACAGATCCAAGCAGGCTGCATTGTGGCTGCATTGTGGCTGCGGTAGTGAGTGTTTGGTGTTGTTCAAGCGATGTCATGCATGAGTGCGGAAAGAGGAAGTGGTGAGCAAGGTCGGCGATCGTCATAGGCGGGCCGGCCGAAGCTCTAAGCTTCGCAGTACCAAGCTATCCAACTTTCCTTGGTACGGAACAAACCAAACAACAGCCTCCAGTTGAGGCCGTACACATCATCGCAGCCCCCAAAATGATTCTCAGAACCCTGTCCATCATCTCTCTCGCGCTCAGCGCCCTCGCCGCTGTGCCGCCCCACTCTCCAGCCGCCGACCCCACCGTCCTGGAGCCCTCCGCCTCCAAGGAGCTCCTCTACCTACACCGCAAGCTCGTTGAAACCGAATCCATAACTGAAAACGAGAAAGACGTCGGTGAATGGCTTACTGAATACCTGCGCGAGCACGATTGGACGGTGGAACGACAGGAAGTGTCTAAGAACCGATACAACCTGCTTGCGTATGGCAGCAAGCGCGAGACCACTATCCTCCTATCATCGCACATCGACACCGTACCGCCATACTGGCCATACTACTACAATGAAACAACAGACATAATCGGAGGGCGAGGAAGCGTGGACGCAAAAGGCAGCGTCGCGCCCATGATCATCGCAGCAGAAGCTATCAAAGGACATCTACAAGACGATATATCCCTACTCTTCGTCGTAGGCGAGGAGACAGGCGGCGACGGCATGCGCGCATTCAGCGACTGGTCCAAACGTCCCTCATCGCACGAAATCGTAATCTTCGGCGAACCCACGGAAGCGAAACTCGTCTGCGGACACAAGGGCATGCTAGGCTTCTCCGTCAAAGCGACGGGAAAAGCAGCACACTCGGGATACCCATGGCTAGGCGTGAGCGCCAACGACATCATGGTCGAGGCGCTGGGCGAGCTGCTCAAGCTACGCGACCACCTCCCTTGGTCGACCAAGTACGGCAACACGACCATGAACTTTGGTCGCGTGCAAGGCGGTGTCGCAGCAAACGTCGTCGCCGAAACCGCAACCGCAAACATCGCTACGCGCCTCGCAGCCGGCACCCCTGCTCTCCTGCGCGGCCAGATCCTCGACGCGCTCAAGGGCGTCAAAGCCTCTGCGCAGCAAGAAGGCGGCGATCTCGACATCGAGTGGGCAAGCGAAGGCTACGGCGTCGTAGACATAAACTGCGATATCGAGGGCTTCGAAACAATGACTGTAAACTACGGTACTGACGTGCCAAACCTGTCTGGCGACCATAGGAGGTACTTGTACGGCCCTGGCTCCATCTTCGTCGCGCATTCAGACCACGAGGCGCTGAAGCGCAAGGAGCTCGAACAAGCTGTCCTTGACTACCGCCGCCTGATTATCAAGGCTACGGAGGTACGCGAGAAGGAGCAACGCGGTGAGGTTGAAGAGGCACAAATCGAATTGTAATCAATCGAGTTCAATAAAGAATTGTACATAAGCCAGATACCCATAGTCACAAAGCCATGATACATAACGAAAGAAGAATGTACCCCCACATTTAGTCTACCAGGAGAAAAGTCTCGCTCATAAAATTCAGGTAGGTCTGAAAGCAGGTGCTGTCGTCTTACGCATCAAACCCCTCTCTTCCCGAGTCCCCCATCACCCCATAACAAGGCGACGACGAAGACTGGGTAGACGGGAGGGACACGGCGATTTTTCTTGCGCATTTAAACACCCCATTTTGTGGGAAAAAAGGGGTAACAGAGCCAACCAGCAATGGGGGAGAAATGCATGGGTGTCTGTGAATTTCTGTTCGTTGCGCTGGTGTGGAGGAGGAAGAAGGGGAGAACTATGGTTGTTTGTAGGTGAGGCGGTGGGAGCTTGGGCCGCAGGGGCGATAAGAGATAGAGATTGGGGAGTGGGGAGATGGGAGATGGGATGGTGAGAAGTGACGAGCGAAATTAAAAGAAGGAGGTGAACCGCGGTATGCATTCTACTAACTTCAGTCCGCTCAAATACAAACGCCCCGATAATGCTAGTCGTCGCCTCTATATCATACAAATACTATACATGATCATAAAGCCATAATGCTGACAGGATTTAGCTGGCGATGGCTGGGACGTCGTCTTCCTTCTGCGGTACGCCTTCTGCTTCCTCGGCTGCCTTGGCCGCCTCAGACATACCCAGATCCCTAAATTGCCAGCCGTCGGTTTCCTTGACCCAGTCTTTTCTTTCGCCGAGAATGGCGACGCTGCTCTCTTGAGCGCGCTTGACCAGGAATTCGTCGGCAACGGCCTGCACTTGCTCGGCCGTGACGTCGAGGAGGCGTTCGCGTCTAGCTTGTAGCATGTCGTCTGTGATGCCAGAGAGGAACTCTCGCATGCCTTCCCGGCTGACGCTCTGTGGGGCGTCGTGGCCCTGGAAGGCGCTGAGCTTGGCTTCCTCGAGATCTTGAGCCGTCCATGCGCGATCGCGTGCCCAGATTCCGGCTTCGGACATGATCTTCATGCTGTTCTGCGGGTTGGGGTCGCGGTAGGAGTACATGCCGAAAAGACCACCGAGGCCACGGGCGTAGGCGCCACCGCCATAGGCACCACCCTTTTCACGAATCTCAGGATGCAGCTGTTTGAAGGTAAGGAGTTTGGAGAGGATCTCGAGAGGCGCGCTGGAAGCGTCGGTGTAAGGTACTGTTGGAACAGCGCGAGCGGAGTAGTAGACTTGGTAGGGGAGAGGGAAGAACGACTTTGCGTTACGGGGGTACTGCTTTTGCTGCGTCGTTGTTGGTACCGAGACGTTCTTTGGTAGTGTGTTCAAGAAACGGCTGAGTGCTTCTTGGTTGGGCGTTGAACTCTCGCTACCACAGTTGAGCGCAACGCGGAGTTGGTTGCTGTTGGCGATTGTGAAAGACTGGATAGCTTTGAGCTTTTGAATGACATCGCTAAGCGACTCTTGCGATGCCAGCGCGATCATGAGCTTGATCTGAGTAAGACCCCCTGTTTCCTCGGTCAGACGGCTCACGGGGCTGATTCCAGCTTCAGCGAATCGCATGGCGAAAGAATGACCAGATTCAGCAATAGAACTGATCGCGCCACTTGCCGAACTCTGCAACAATTCCCGAATCTTATTCTCTGCTTCTGGCCCATCGAAATCGGTCTCTTGAATGATAGTTCTAAGAAGCTCGTACATGTCCGGAATGTTGCGGTCAAATGCATAGCCTGAGAAGGCCATGCCCTCCTCGTAGGCGTCGAGCGACAACGGCGACGGGGAGGAATGGTGGCCTACTGAGATACCGCCTGTCTTGAGTTTGATCTGTTCCTCGAGCTGTTCCATCGTCTTGTCCTTGGTACCCAGACGCATAATGGCGCTTGTGAATAGCGGGATCATCTCGCGCAACTCATCTGGGAGGTCCTGCAGCTTGTGTACAGCGCGGAAATATGTGAGACCATTTGTAGGTGCCTCACGCCATTGAACCTTTACGCCATCCAGATCAGTATGGCGTAGTGGCTTTCTCTCCTTCTTTCTTGGAATGTCTTTGACGTGGACAGTAGGCAAGCAGCTCAGATCTTCGTTCCTCGCTTTCTCTTGGACTTGTAGCAGTTGAAGCTCTCGCTCCTCCAGGTACTTCTGGGCTTCTTGCTCGCTTGAGAATTGCTTGGTGGTCTCTGCAATCTTTGCTGCTAGTCGCTGGTTTTCCTCGTCCACAAGCTCTTGGCTGAATGTCTCCGAAGGCTGCATGGTGAAGGTCAAAGTGTTGTTGTTGAGCAAGTATTTTTCAATGAGACTTTCGAGGTAGTCTCCTTCGGCGTACTTCTTCTGGAAAGCATCAACGGTTTCTTGCCATGCGAGAGCCTCCATTGGGTCGATGCCATTGAACCAGCTCGGCTTGAGCCTTTGAAGGATGCCCATGCCGAAGCTCGCTGTCTTGTGCTTCAAAGATAGCTCCAGTTGATGCAGAATGCCATCTACCTTGATCTTGTCGAACCCGCTCTTTCTTACCTCCAGGAAGGTCTCAGCAATGACTTCACGGACCTTGGTCACATCTTCTGCCTTGACGGCATCCAATCCTACAGAGAAAACACCTCGTCTTCCTGCACTGTCATAACCAGTGTTTGCGCTAAAGTCAGCTCCAAGTCCAGATTCAACAAGGTTACGGTACATGGGCGATCCGTAACCGCTCATTAGAAGGCTGCCCAAGACGCCAAGCGCAAAGTTCTCCACAGCATCAGCGGTGTCGCCCATCATCCAAGTGACCGAGGTCTTGTACTGCCTGTCCTGGGGTACGAGTGGGTCCAAGGGCCCGGGAACAGTGACATGCTTTGGGCCATCTAGAGTAATTGGCGCCTTCACTTCCTGGTCCACAGATATCTTGCTGAAGCCACTCAAGCGGCTGTCCACCTCTTTCAAGTGCTCGGTTAATGGCATATCTCCGTAGGTAAGGATTTTGGCGTTGCTGGGATGGTAGTGATCGGCGTGGAACTTCCGTAGCTGCTCCCAGGTGAGGTCGGTAATCTTCTGCGGGTCGCCGCCAGAGTTGTTGATGGCCGGATAGAAGTGGTCCTGGAATTTGGTGTAAAACAGATAGTTCGCATCCGACATCTGGCCTTTCATCTCATTGTATACCACACCCTTGAAAACTATGCGCTTTGCGTTGGGGTCGTCCGACTCTTTGGCTAGCGGGTTCTCAGGCCCCAACCGCCACCCTTCCTGGGTGAAATCATTCTCTTTCAAAAGCGGATGTAGCGTCGCATCGAGGTATACGGACATGAGGTTCTTGAAATCTTGGGCGTTGGTAGTGGCGAATGGGTAGCCAGTGTGGTCGCCGAATGTCCAGGCGTTCATGAAGTTAGAGAGCGAACGGGGGAGCATCTTGAAGAAGGGATCGCGGATTGGATACCTGGGTTGTCAGGGTTTGGCATAATACTCAGAGGGTATTGTCTCACCTTTCGCTACCACACAGGGTGGTGTGCTCGAGAATATGTGGCACGCCGGTGGCATCTGGTGGGTTGGTCTTGAAGCCAATGGAGAAGACATTGTTTGTATCCTCGCGGGCAATGTGCAGGTAGTCGGCGCCGGTCTTGTCATGCTGAAGGAGTAGCGCAGTCAGCTCAAGCTCCGGCACCTGCTTGACGCGCTTGAGAGTGAAGCCATGAAGCTGCTCGCCGACGTTTGGGAAGTTGGAGACATCGGTGACGGCGGCATAGCCACGGCGAGTGATAGTTGACAGCCTGTGCGGGGTTATGGCGGCATTATGAGGCGCTGGGAGCTGCCGACCAACGGAGCGCAGCATGTTCGAGTTTGAGGATGGATGACAGAATGTCGCAATGCCTCAGACGCGGGACCAGAAATGTCAAAAGCACCCGCTATCAATGACGCCTGTGCCGCCGATTGGCCGAGGGCGGCCATGTACCAAACGAGTCTAGCCCGCAAAATTACTAAGACGCAGGCGTGTGCCTGTATGGGATATGGATGCGTAATAGGACGGGACGGCATATCGGATTGGCTAGGCCCGTAGTCTCTCCGTCTGCTACTGTTTGATATTGAAGCTCGTGGGCGTGGTGGAGACTAGATCGTTGTCTTGAGCCTTCCGCGATCGACGAAACCACCGACTTCTGCTCCCCTCCTTCCTCTTCGACACACGCCACGAGACATTGCCCGACCTGATTCCGACGACTGCACGATCCTGAGACGATAGACATTGCTGCACTAGACATATTGACGTCCCCCTTGGCCGCGCTGGGGGCCTGTTTCCGACTTACGCAGTTCCGAGACGTCAGCGGAAGACGGCCACCGTCACCACGCGCGCATTGGAAACAGGCTGCTGCTGCTGCACGACGGATGCGCGACTCGACTGCGTAAACACCCGTTCCGAGGATACATGGGCGTGGCTGCATAGGCGGAGGATCCATCAGAAGCGACACGAGGGGGTCCACAAGCTGAAGCGCTCCATCGAAGAGTCACGGCTTCATGGCAACCGTTGCCCAACAGCGCCAGCCGACGTCTGCCCAGTCCCGACCGCACCACGAAGCAAGCCGCAGCGCATCTGCCTCGCCAGCGAACATGGCGCCCGCACAGCACAATCCAGCGCCTGCGCCGGCCCCAGCGCCCGCTAAGAAGACCAAGGGCAAGAAGGCAGCCGACCCCTCGGAGCAGCAGAAGCAGATCCAGGCCAAGATTGCCCAGCTCGAGCTGGACCAGGCAGGAGACAAGGAGCAGGAACTTGAAATCGGTGCGTCTACATGTTGAGATTACCGTTGTGGGGGCGGGGACACTCTGGGTTGCGCAGGGCATGTCTGCATCGCATGGAGCCCGGGCTGTATGATATGAATCGCTGGCTGACGATGGCATGGACAGAACGCGAAGTCAAAAAAGCAAACCGCGAACTCTCCTCGCTCCTCTCCAACATAGATGGCCCACTGTCTCGCCTCGAGGTTGTGCAGAAGCGATATACCGAATTGTTGTCCGACATGAAGCGCACGGAACGCGAACACCAGAAGGCGAAGAAGCGTGGCGACCAGTTGCAGAAAGAGAAGGATGCCCAAAGATCGGAGCTGAACAAGGTCACTACAATGAAGGACAAATTAGACAAGCTGTCGCGTGACTTTGCAAAAGAGAATAAGAAACTCAAGGACGAGCTGCATAAACTCGAGACCAGCGAATCCACCGCCCGCCAAGAACTACACGACCGCCTCGAGCATCTTGTACACGATGTGGGCGACTGCATAGCCGCTGCGAATGGGCCAGAACCGCAGAACCAAGCAGAGCAAGAACTGGATGAGCTGTGAGCATGCCTAGTTACGCACCCGACACTAGCTAACCAGCCCAGGTTCCGTCAAAAGTTTAAATCATTCATCGATCAGTACGAACTACGTGAGCTGCAGTATCACTCCATGCTTCGCCTCAAGGAGCTCGAAATACAGTACCATTCCGCCCGTCTTGAGCAGCAGCGCAAACAACAGGAAGCCGAATCGTCCAAGTCCCATCAGTTGACCCGTCAGGTGTCGACCTTTTCACAGACAGAAACCGAACTGCGCACGCAACTCAACATATACGTGGAAAAGTTCAAGCAGGTACGTCTACCCCCATAACCCCTAGCTGGTCTGTATCATCATGGTTAATACTGACCAGATGCAGGTCGAGGAAACCCTCAACAATTCCAACGACCTCTTCCTCACTTTCCGCAAAGAGATGGAAGAGATGTCCAAGAAGACGAAGCGCCTCGAAAAGGAGAACCAAAATCTGCAGCGTCATAAAGACATTACGAACCGCAACATTGGCGAGATGGTCGAGGAACGTCAGAAGATGCAAGAAGAGCTTGCCAAGCGGACGAGGGAGAGCGAGGATCAACGTAAGAAAATTGCCCGATTAGAAACATTATGTCGGGGGATGCAAGCACAAGGTCGCGGGCAGGTACCCATGCACGAGCTGGAACAAGAGGAGCATGACGAGGAGGACGAAGAGGTCACAGAGAGCGAGTACGAATATGAAGACGAAGATAGCGCAGAGTACGACGACGATACGGAGGAAGATGGTGTAGAACCGGCACCTGAACGTCGGCCCTTTGGACCTGTGCCACCGCCGCCGCCGCAACCACAGCCCGTTGCGCAGGGTAAAGTCAACGGGCACAAACAGGTCAATGGGCAAATGAATGGAGTCAAACGCTAATAGCAATATCAGCCATTCACGTTTCGTCCTTTTCACAGTCTAAAATGTTACCCTGCAACCTTCGACTGGAGACCAGTCCGCCGTATCCCCCAAAGACACAGTGCCCGGCTCGTCTCGTTCGTGTTATGAGCAGACTGAGCAATCGTTGAAAACTACTGATCTGAGTGGGAATGACCCATACATTCGAGCATGCACAGAGATAGATTGGAACGCTTTATACGTATTAATACGAGACTCGAAGTCCAAAGATGCATTATTAGAATAGTATCAACTATGGACTACGCCGTCGTTTTCGATGGCTTTGACGACTTGGTACTTGGTGAATTGCCACTCTGACAAGAAAGCGAAAGTTAATGCCATCAAAGAAGAGGTCGGCCGAAGCGGGCATTTATCGGCAGTGGCCATGTACAGAACGAGTGGGCGAGTCGAAATGAACATGCCTCGGCCCATGCTCCAACCTTTTCCCCGCAACACCCTTGTCGTCGAGCAGCCAGGCACATCCGCTATTTAGCATCCACTTCCCCAGACTCGTAATGGCATCGCGTATAGCTTCAGTTCTTCTAGCCTTGCGCTCTTTATACGTGCATCATATCGATCCAATTTGATCGCCGCTTGTCTTCCAAATCTTCCACGCGCAGCTCAACACTCGCGCCAACATGTCACCACCAGCATTGCAAACGCCGCTGTCGAAGCTGCTGGGGATCAAGTACCCCATTATTCTAGCCGGTATGGCACGCACGTCTGGCGGCCCTCTCGCAGCAGCCGTCTCGAATGCCGGCGGCCTCGGTGTCATTGGCGGTCTAGGCTACACTCCCGAACAGCTCCAATCCATCATCGACGATCTCAAGTCGAATCTCAGTGACAAGAACCTACCATTCGGTGTCGACCTAGCGTTGCCCCAAGTCGGGGGCAGTGCCCGCAAGACGAACCACGACTACACCCACGGCCAGCTTGACGACCTCATCGAAGTCACAATCAAGAACGGGGCAAAGCTGTTTGTCAGCGCGGTTGGTGTGCCGCCGGAGCGGACCATCAAGAGACTCCATGAAGCGGGCATCTTAATCATGAACATGGTTGGGCACCCCAAGCATGCGAAGAAGGCGCTCGATGCGGGCGTGGATATTGTATGTGCGCAGGGCGGAGAAGGCGGAGGCCACACGGGCGACATCGCAAACAGCATCCTGATACCGTCCGTGGTGGATGTCGCGCGCAAATACAAGAGCCCATTGACAGGCCAGCCCGCTATCGTGGTAGCGGCAGGAGGCATATACAACGGTCGCAGTCTGGCCAGCAGCTTGATGCAAGGCGCACAGGGTGTTTGGGTCGGCACACGCTTTGTGGCCTCAACCGAAGCCGGCTGCTCACAGATGCACAAAGAAAACGTCGTCACGGCTGACTTTACAGATACAGGGCGCACACTGGTTGTTAGTGGTCGCCCATTACGGGTCAAGTACAACGACTATATCAAGGAGTGGCATGAGAGGGAAGACGAGATTAAGAAATTGACCGAGGCAGGCATTGTTCCGCTTGCAAAGGACATGGACGACGGAAAGGATGTAGATATTCCGTTCTTGATGGGGCAAGTTGCGGGGGTGATTGGAGACATCAAGCCGGCGAAGGAGATTGTTGACGAAATGGTACAAGAGGCGATTGACATGCTGAAGTTGGGACAGACGTATATCGGAGGGCCAAGTAGTAAGCTGTAGATGTGACATTCAAACTCTATCTCGTTTCAGATGGTCGAGATTATTTGTATCGTGTTGTCAACTTGCGGTCGCGCGGCCGCGTTGCTTGTTCGTATTTCGGTCCCTGGATTCCGGGGTATGTTTTGTGCAACCGTCGACGTGGAGAATCGAGCAACTCGCCATGGGCCGCTTCTCCGGCTCTGGACTGGTGAGGAAATGGCACCGCGGCGATCAGGTTGACGGTTACGAGAAAAAACAACACATGTTCCCAGAGAATAGCCGTCGCAAAGGCGTGAAATCCGGGGCCCTTTCCCAGGTGAGCGGCTTCTAGATGATCTGCGACCAGGATCGCGCTCCCCGAGCCCATGGCAGCACCAGCGACCAAGCTCAGGAGAGATCTGACGGCACCCGTCCAGTTCCCCTCAGCGATATTCACGGTCGATACCTCTCTTCAATTTCCCGCCGGCCAAAGTTAGTATCCTTATCCTCGTCTGTCTCGAACGCACTAGGCCCCTGGCATTTGCCGTCGTCTTCGCCTGGTTCCCAAACGCCTCTATTGCATCTTTGTCGCTCTCTTCCGCGGCGCGCGCTCGCCAGACCACTCTCCTGCCCATAGATGACGCTGGTTGCGCAGTCGACCCCACGGAGCAGCGGCGCATCATTCCATGCAGTCAAACCTCAGAGCCCAGGCTGAGATTCAGGCCCAGAGGAAGAAGGTGAGTCTTATATGCCCTGTTGCCAGCCGCAAACGCTTGTGCGTCGCAACAAGCAAATCCGGAGCGCAAATTCGAGGGACGAATGCTAACATTTGCATGACAGCAGCTTGCAAATTCGTACAAACAGCTACTCGAGTACGTCTTGCTTGTCCTATTGCGCCCCGGACGCGCGTTTCACATGCCGTTGTGTGCTGACCCCGGATAGTGAATTCGCCGCGACCGATTTGAAGACCGTCGGGAACTATACGCTTGGAAAACTTATAGGCAAGGGTAGTTTTGGAAAGGTCTACTTGGCGTCGCATAAACTCAGCAATGGCTCCAGGGTACGTTCAGGGAATTGTCACATGCATGCGAAGGACAACAACGCTGACTACGAACAGGTCGTGCTCAAGAGCGCAAAAAAGGACGACGCCAACCTTGCGCGCGAAATCCATCACCACCGTCAATTCATACATCCGCACATCGCTCGGCTGTACGAGATCATAGTCACGGAACAACTGGTCTGGCTGGTCCTCGAGTACTGTCCGGGCGATGAACTGTACAACTACCTCCTAGCCAAGGGCGCACTCGAGCCCTCCAAAGTCCAGCGCATCTTCACTCAGCTCGTCGGCGCCGTCACTTACGTCCACAACAAGGCTTGTGTCCATCGCGATCTCAAGCTCGAGAACATTCTGTTGGATAAACACGGCGACGTCAAGTTGGTCGACTTTGGTTTCACGCGCGAGTACGAGGGCAAGTCGAACTACCTGCAGACATGGTGTGGAACAATATGTTACAGTGCGCCGGAGATGCTAAAGGGCGAGAAATATGCTGGAGAGAAAGTAGACGTGTGGAGTCTGGGCATCATCCTTTACGCGCTTCTGGTGGGCGAATTGCCCTTTGACGATGACGACGAAATGGTCACGAAGACGAGAATCCTAAAAGAGGAGCCGAAATTTCCGGATAACTTCCCACAGCAAGCAAAGGAATTGTGCCAGTCACTCCTCTCGAAACGGCCGATTCTACGCCCCACTTTGGCAGATATACTTCAGAACCCTTGGTTATCCGAGCATGCGCCGCGTCAGCAGGAGATTTTGAAGTTGCAGCAGCCGGCTCCCTTTTCTACCGAATTGGAGAAGGAGGTCTTGCATCGTATGCGCGCCGCTGGAGTAGATATTGACATGGTGATTGAGAACGTACTGGCGCAACGATGCGATTCCTTGGCTGGCTGGTGGGCACTGTTGCTTGAGAAGGAAGAACGAAAAGCGAGGCGGAGAGAGCGCAAGCGAAAAGAAAAAGAGGCAGAAGCGAAAAGTCTCAGACGATTGAGTGCTGCGAGTAGTCGTCTAGACAAGCTCGCGCCGACCATCAGGGAGGCCGACGAAGAGGGTCTGCATACTCCCCAGACCCCCAAGAGTCGTGGGAGGACTGCGAATCGCAGCAGCTTGCATGGTTTGTAAAGACAGTGTCCACGAAAGAGCAATGCTGACTTGAACAAGGCGCGCCAGAATTACCACGCCTGCCAGAAATGGGCACCTCCCCCAATCTCACCGTCGACGACAAGCCTCTCCCACCGATCGATACCCACCGTGGTCGCAAATCGCATTCCACGTCACGACCACCACCTCCCGCCAAAGACATAGACCGGCACAGATCGCGAAGTAGCATGCTACAAGTCGTGTCCACTAACCCCGACCTCCTCTCCCCCAACGGCTTCGTGCCCAAGCGGCGTCGGAAACAGCCCTTTATCAATCATCTCCTGTCACTTCGAAATTGGATAAAAGAGACATCTAAGCGAGCACGGTCTCCAAATTCGAAGGCGAGCAGCGGCCAGTCACCAAAAATACCGGAGAGTAAATCTCCAGATAGCCGACGGAGGCAGAATACTTCGCACAGATCGTCTTTGCAGACAAATCCAAAGTCTCCGCCTATGCCACAGGCGCCGACCAGACCGAGAGGCTCGACACACGGCTCAGGCTCCATGAGACGACTGTCCGCGTCCCCCGCCCCATTGACCCCACGATCGTCATACCGTCGCTCCTCCGGCGGTCTGCGCGGCCGCAAATCTACTTCTTCATCTGTATCTTCTATTCGCAGTATGCCGCACCACCACCACTCGCACAGCAAAGCGTCATCCACATCCTCAGCCTCCATCGTCTCCCCCGCCGTCTCCACATCCGGCCACTCACACAAACCCTCCAAGTCCCCACACAACAGCATAAAAGTGCTCCCCGCAACCCCAACATCCTCATCTTTCCCGTCGAACATCCGCCTCGTCCGCTCCGGCTTTCCCCCAGGCCTCACCGAATCCAGCGCCGCCTTCGGAAACGGAAACGCCATTCCCCCTCAATCCCCGGGCCTCGTCTTCGCAAAGCGGAAACGAAGCGTGTTCAAAGGTCCCATGCTGAACGTCAACACGGGTATGGGCGGCAGCGGGAGTCCGAATGGGTGGCGCAGTCGCTCTGGCGACAGTGCAGGTCATGGGAGCCGCGGCACGAGCGTGCAAGGACGGCGCAGCGGAGAGATTCTGGGCATCACAGAGGAAGACGAGGAGGAAGAGGAGGAAGTTGAAGAGGTGGAGACTTTTGGGGGGAGGCTGGGTGAGGGCGAGTTTGTGGAGGAAGAGGGGCCTATGACGCCGCCTTTGCAGAAGGAGAAGGAGAAGGAGACTGCGTAATGTTGATGGTATTTGTTGCAAGTTGAAGAAAAGTACAATTTGGGTGAGAGAGGGATTGGTGATTTATCGGTGAGATTGGAAAAGAGAAGAGGATTTTTTTGGGCTGTGAGACGGTTGGTTGATTTCGAGGTGTACATTTTCTTCCCATCTTCTGCCATGGGTATCTTTTTTTCATTTGTTTTCCTTTCTCTTCTGATTCTTATCTTTGATTCTGCTGCGTAGTGAGCGTTCTACTTCTTCCTTCATTTGAGTTTCCATCGTTTGTTTCCTTGTAGCATATTTTTGCGGCGTTGTTCTTGGATTTATTGACTTTCGATACCTAGACACATACACTCTTATCTCATTGCTGTTTTATTTTAATCTCATACGTATTCCTGATGGTTTGAGCGGAATGTACTGTGAGATTATGTTGTTAGATGAAGCGGGTAGCAATTGCGACTTGACACTACAGTACTACGGTGCAGGCAGAAGGAGAAAATACGTTCTTGCGGCTGATGTTTTGTGGTACTCGTGCGCACAACTGGATGCGATCGAGGGGTGCCGCGAGAACAAACTGCTGGCACTGACAATTAATCTTACCATGGATTCCTCGCTTACTTCGTTCTGCCTTCGCGGTCCTCGATCAAAGCGTCAGACAATCTTATCTTCTCTAGCTGCCATCACTAGGCGCTCGCTGTGGCGAATCGATAAAGCAGGACAACCTCGCACACGAACACGTGTATGCATATACGAATGCAGGTACAGCAGACGAACGAGTAGAGATTTCCTCTCACCTAGCGTAAGCCTCCTGTCGCACATTGGCGTTCAAGAGGCGGTGTGGTGCACACCCGGCGTTCGGAATCGAGATTGAATTGGGACAAGTAGTGTCACAGAGTACTGCATCTGCCGTGGGGAAAGGTCCGGACATGATCTTCAGTGCAGTAAAAGTACCGACGCTGCGGCTGACTAGACTCTGGATGGGAGAACTTCATCGGGGGAAAAGGCCGTGAGGAACTCTCCATCGAGTGTGGGATTGTCAGTGCCGTGTTGATCGCTTGAGGTCACTCGTTTGAGCAATGGCCGATGAGGAAGGTTGGGTCTGCGCATTGCGCAATGTCTTTGCGCACCGTGCGAGAGATTTGCCATGTGACACGCACGAGGCAGATGTCCAACAGCCGAGATGTGGGAGATGGCGCATACAATGGTAACGGCTCGGTAAAGCTGTGCTACATAAAATGCCGCAAGGACCATGACGGTCATGGATTTGGCAGCTGTGCGTTCTCTCAACATGCACATGATCGGCTCTATGAAATGCCGATGTGTTGCGCTCTGTCAATAATCGTAGATTGTATCGATAGCATGATGGTTGGCCAAAAGGTGCGGAGGGCAACGGCGTGTAGCGCCACTTGCGACGAGCTGCTTCTCCGGAAAATGCAAGGTAAGCCGGGAAGATCAGTCTGTGCATCAATGCATGAATGGGATGGCTGCATCGTAGAAGCGCAGTGGAATGAAAAAGCAGATGTGATTGTCAGTCTGTCCTCGCCAGTTCCTGTGAGTGGATGCTAGTGACATTTTCGTGAGCGGTTTTCAAACCTCTCACGTGCGGACTTGGTTTGCGAGATAGTGCCGTGGTGTTATCGCAAGACTCAAAGGAGACGTTGCGATAGTGTGGAGGCGTCGATGGTGGCTTGCCTTATGCATTGGGGCGTATCCGGACCTTACCGATAACGGAAGGCAGGCACAAACGGTCGCGTCCAGGTTATGCGTTCTTACCGAGGGAAGATGGTTACGTGGGATGTCGTGATAGTAAAATTATCTCATCTTCGTAATCGTAATGTCAGCAGACACTATCATGACGTTGAAAGCCGTGATGATGGTAAGACAAATGGTGGTCTAGATGGATAGGCGGATGTATCTGACTGATGCAGGAAATGGTACGCAGCTGGACTGTTACACCAATGTATCCCTCGTCGTAATGAGCGAGCTTGTGCCTTTGGTGCGAGGACATGCGGGGCCGGAGGCGGAGTGTACGTATCCTTCAATACGGGCCGTCGTCGGGCGTACTGAGAATAAGGCGGGATAGATTGCGGGATGGTGTTGGAATATGTATTTGAGAGATGGGCTCAGGGCTAGAAGTGGCAGCTAAGGAAGTGTCGAGTGTACCTGCATGGGATGGAGATAGAGTTAGATTGTAAGGCAGGAGCATACCTGGTCGCCCCTGCATATGGCAGGAGCTGACGATGAAGGGCTGTCAAGGGAAACGGTTCGGCAAGATGCAAGTGATTTAGCCGTACCACCAACACGTTCATCCAATTTGCATCGTGAAGGCGGATGCGCATATTCAGGTCTATGGAAAATGTACATGCAATGTGGCGCCGTGAGCTGATTGCAGGAGTGATTTGCTACGCAGTCTTTTTCGTCGAACCATCGCGTCGCACTCCAGACGATGCAGCTCAATCCCTGCCGGGTATTAGTTTCGTCCATGTTCCAGGCCAACCGCGGGCTTGCATTGGGTTTGGAGGGGCAAGGCCTAAAGCAGCGCGACGACGCTGCGCCAATGCAGCGGCTGCGGGACGGGTCAACGGGTGACTGTGAGATGTGAAGACTCAGATGACGGCCAGTGGACACGAGTTGTCCATGACGTCCAGCAAAGAGCAACGACAATGCAACGATGCAACGATACAAGGGCCTGCAACTGTTGGGTCGGAGGGGCAGGTCTACATGTTGGACGTGGGGTGGTAGTGGTGGTGGTTGCATGTCTTGCGAGCACATGCCGCAAGAGTGCTGGTGTGCATTTGTGATAAGCGCGGCCCAAGCGTCGTTGAACTTCGAGAAGGCAGGCGCGACCAGGCGGGCAGGACTCGACACCGAGGCTGCCCTGAATAGCGCCGGTAGCCACTGCCCAAACCCGTTACTCACCCCGAAACGCAAGACGCAAATCTGGAGTAAAGCCATCAATTGAGTTACGGGACCGAGAGTGACAGTTTTGGCGTCGTTTACTTGAACCGTTGGGGCTGGGGGGCGCTTTTGTCGGTGCACGCCGTGTGAGAGAGTGGAGGCGGCGGAGGCGAAGGAGCGAAGGATCGCTTGTGCGACATTATTACTCCGTCCATGGATAAGGGTTGGCAGCTCACCTCAAGGTCAAGCCTCGCAAAGGGCCAGTGAGGCCGCCGCCACAGCTGTCTACGAGTCACATCACACTCTTGCACTACCCGGTCTCGATAACGGCCACGGCAATACGCACTAGCCGACGCTGCCTGCGGTCACTCTCATTCCATAGACGCCCTCGCATCTTGCCGCGATAAAGTCGCTCCCACACCTTAAGCCGGATGCGGCTGCTTACCCCGGCCGCTCCATTGACCTAACCTACTAGATAGTCCCAGCAATCTGGGCCTGTCCTTGACCCTTGACACCTCTGGCTCCTTGTTGCTCGCCCTCAAGAATAGGCCCAAGCCCGACCACCCTAGACTTGGACGTCAGCAGTCATATCCCTCCCCCCTGCGCTCATTGCACGGGAAAAAGTAACTTTTCTTGACGGCCGCACTGCAGCGACATCCAACGACGTGCAGGGCTGCTGCACTTTCCTCTCTTTTTTGTTCTCTCGCGCCTGTTGTTATCGCGCCGCCGCCGCGCTGCTCGCCTACCATGACAATAGACGACGACATGTATGGCACCGAAAAGAGTTTTGGGAGAGCCTCGCAAGGGTCCGACTACTATGGCGAATCATCGCGGTACCAGGAGGGCTTGGGTCGGCGCGTTATCGAGAGTTTCAAGAGGGATCCCAATTTCGCCATGACGATGACGCCAAAGGCTGCTATGGGTGCCGATAGCAACGTATTCGACCCGGAAGCTGCAGCTACGAACACGGCAAACTCACCACTTGCCCGGAGGCTAAAAGGTCGCCATCTGCAGATGATAGCGATTGGAGGTTCCATCGGTATGGTTCTGCCATGTGTCAACCAAGTGACGATCTCTGCAGCTAACTTTCAAAAGGTACCGGTCTGTTTGTCGGTTCCGGACAGGCGCTAGCAAATGGTGGTCCAGCATCACTCGTCATATGCTATTGTCTCGTCGGTGTCATGCTGTACACCACCGTTCACGCTCTGGGGGAGATGGCGGTGCTGTTCCCCGTCGCTGGTTCTTTCTCCGCATACTCGACTCGCTTTCTGGATCCTGCTTGGGGCTTCGCCATGGGTTGGAACTATGCCTTGCAGTGGCTTGTCGTGCTACCACTGGAAATTGTCGCGGCGACGTTCACAATCGAATACTGGAACAACGGCTCTGTCAACAACAACGCATGGGTGGCCATTTTCTTGGTACTGATAATCGTTATCAATCTTTTCGGTGTCAAAGGATATGGTGAAGCCGAATTCATCTTTGCCATAATCAAAATCACTGCGGTAATCGGCTTCATTATCCTCGGAATCATCATCAACATTGGAGGGGGTCCAGATGGCGGCTACATCGGCGGCAAGTACTGGCGCGACCCAGGCCCCTTCAACAACGGCTTCAAAGGACTCTGCAGCGTCTTCGTCAATGCAGCCTTTGCCTTCTCTGGAACCGAACTTGTTGGTCTCGCTGCGGCCGAAACAGCCAACCCGCGCAAGTCGCTTCCTACCGCTGTGAAGCAAGTCTTCTGGCGTATCTCTCTGTTCTACATTGTCTCCCTCACCATCGTCGGACTGCTGGTACCGTACAACAACAAACGGCTGCTCCAAGACAAGAACGACGCCGATGCAGTGGCCTCTCCCTTTGTCATCGCCATTAAGAATGCCGGTATCCAAGGTCTGCCCTCCGTCTTCAACGCCGTCATCATGATTGCTGTGCTCTCAGTCGGCAACTCTTCCATCTACGGTTCTTCCCGCACGCTCGCCGCACTCGCAGAGCAACACCAAGCCCCCAGGATCTTCGCCTACATTGACCGTCAGGGCCGCCCTCTCGTCTCTATTGCATTTGCCTCCTCGCTCGGTCTCCTCGCTTTCCTCGCAGGCGCAGAACGCCGTCTCCAAGACGCCGCTTTCAACTGGCTTCTCGCGCTGTCCGCCCTCTCAGCCGTCTTCACATGGTCCTCCATTTGTCTAGCGCACATTCGCTTCCGCCAGGGCTGGAAGGTCCAAGGCCACAGCCTGAACGAGCTTGCTTTCCGTTCCCAGCCCGGTCTCATCGGTTCCTACGTCGGCTTCACCTTGAACATACTAGTGCTCGTCGCACAGTTCTACGTCTCCGTCGCGCCAATCGACATGGCCGTCTTGAACACGTCACAACGCCTCCAGCGCTTCTTTAGCGTCTACCTCGCCCTGCCCGTCACACTCGCCTTCTACTTCCCCTACAAATTCTGGTACCGCACTTCTGTCGTGCGCTCGCATAACATGGATCTCGTAACCGGCATAAGAGAACTGAACATCCAGGCGCTGATCGAAGAAGAGCGTGAAGAGAAGAAGAAATGGCCTAGATGGAAGAAGGTGTACAAGTTCTTTTGCTGACGCATTTCCTTTATCAACTCTTTTTGCTTTTACACTGCTCTGTTACCTTAGCGACGGCGCTCTCTATCTCTCCTGTTTGCGGGTTCTCCTTTTTTTTCTGACGTTTCTTTGTGATACCTGACGGCATGCCATCTAGGAGTGCGCAGTCTCCTCTGACTTTTTATCTGATATACCTGTATGCTTATTAGAGACCATGGTAATGGTGGACACGGCACGTTTGTGTTGTAGTTGTAGATAAGGAACAATGTTGAATTGAACTAGAGACATAATCACCCACTCTCCCTCCTCCATTCTCGAGTCCAAAAAAAGATGCGCAGTGATTATTTATTCGTTCATGAAATATGATGAACAAAAAGAAATGAGGTCTTGCCCGGAATCGAACCGGGGTTGCCGGAAGACACTGACGATGAATCAGAATCCGGAGTGATAACCGCTACCTGAAATGGTTATTAGCGGGGGCAAGCGAGAAGTGTGGAAGAGATTTCAACGTACACTACAAAACCGATGGGATAAAACTGAAAAATAATGTATATATTGTCTGCAAAATCATGAAGCGCAAGGAGCATTGAATTCATTCAATATACCTAATGTGATGAAAACTAGTTCATGATCGGTAGAGGTGTGAAACGATGGTCGCGAAAATTTTGACGGTAGGAGGGGTGGCGGGGTAGTGGGGTTGCGTGTTCGGGCACCATGATCACATGCAAACTCCAGTCATCTAAC
Source organism: Stemphylium beticola (assembly GCA_029100535.1). Classification (NCBI taxonomy): domain Eukaryota; kingdom Fungi; phylum Ascomycota; class Dothideomycetes; order Pleosporales; family Pleosporaceae; genus Stemphylium; species Stemphylium beticola. The sequence continues at coordinate 255,693 of JARBXR010000012.1, read as the reverse complement.
TTGACTACCTAGGTAATAGAACATCAGGTCACCACAAGTGAGCTTTTACATGCGACAGAAGCTCTCTAAATTAGTGGCTAATGTAGTACTAACAGCCAACTAATTCACGCGTGATTAAGAAAGATCCAACTGTCGTGAAGTCCAAAGTGCAAGTACAATCACCAGGCTGATAGTCAGTACAGCAATCTGTTCTACAGACAGGAACACAGCGAGCAGAGCAAAACATATCCACCACTGCTTGCTCTGAAGCATGTCCCACTAAGTCACGGAATTCTGGTCTGGAGCGACTGGCACACGGGCGGCGTAATTCCTTTCCAGTATTTTGCGCATTTGCTTGATTTTAGCAACCGATGCGTTCGCCAAATTTCTCGACCGATTGTTTACCTGCGCCTCTGTTAACGGTGCGCGCGCCGCGGAAAGCTGTTTAAGCATTGCTAACGGCCTGTACAATAGCACCATCTGCGCCTTGATCCAGACCGTCTAGCTTAGCCATGTCCTCCTTGTCCAGTTCGAAACCGTACACGTCGGCGTTAGCGACAATGCGAGAAGGCGTGTCGCTCTTAGGGAGAGGTACGAAGCCCTTTTGTAGGCTCCATCGGATGAGAACCTGGTTGGGCTCTTTTCTGTGCTTCTTGGCGATACCGGCGAGGGTCTGGTCGTTTGCCTTCTCGTTTCTTACGATGGGACAATACGCTTCAACGACAATGTTTCGCTTTTTGCAGTACTCGACAATCTCGCGCTGTTGGCACCAGGGATGAAGCTAGTAGTATTGGTTAGTTGATCTATGACTGAAGAGATGGCGGGCGACAAACCTCAATCTGGTTGATGGCAGGCAGACATTCCTCGCTGTCGATGCTGGAGAGCTCATTGATATGTTGAATGCCGTAGTTACTGACACCAATGGCGCGCACCTTGCCTTGCTCTTTGGCCTTCTTCAGCGCCAGCCACATTGTCTTCCTCTTATCTGGGCCTCCACTCGGGCTATGAATGAGGAACAGATCTGCATAACCGCCCTTTCCAGCAAGCTTCTCAACGCTCTCAACAACCTTGTTGTATGTAGATTCGACGTCATCTCCCGGAAACAAAATCTTGGATGTTATGTAGACTTCCCCGCGGGGAAGCCCACTCTCAGCTAAGGCTTGCCCGACCTGTTCCTCATTGGCATAGTATTGTGCTGTGTCGATGTGTCGGTAGCCCGCCTCAAATGCTTTCTTACACGACTTGACGCATACGTCCGTGGATGATTGATAAACCCCGAAGCCGATTTGTGGGATCTTGTATTGCGAGTTGCGCAAGGCAAGAGTCGAATTGATACTGAGGGTGCTGGCCGACATGATGGATAGCGGGGTAGCGATGGTAGAAGAATACTTTGATAACGATGTCAGCGATGGACGATTGTTGGTGAGACGAAGGGCGGTGCGTGAAGCGCAGAAAATTTGGGGTAACAGGAGCATACCAATGGTTCAGGTTAGGTAAACAAAGTGCCATCATTCATTCCCGTGTAGCTCTTGACGCATAACGCAGCTGTCATCGCAGTGGTGATGTCACTGCCTGCAGCTCTCAGTGTCGCACGGTGGGTCTTTCCAATAACCTGTGGGGTCCAGGAAGGGTACATGACGGGACCATCCCAAGCCTGGCTATGAAAAGCATGCGAGAGCGCCAAATTGCTTGGTGTGAGTTAGTAAAAACTGGTTCTAAGCGGGAGGATTGTCTCAAGCGCCTGGACCTCGGGCGACATCTGGATGCCGTTCACGCTAAGACCCCGCCTAGGTTGCGCCCTTGCTGAACATCAACAACCGTCCCTACCTTGAATTCCTAATTTCCTCTTCACAATACCTAGGTATCATCCCATTGCGATATGGTAGCATCCAAAGAGGCTATCTACATTGTGTGCGAAGAATCAGATTGGTGTAAGAGGCATGGCGTAGTCCTGTGAAAGAGGTGGCGATGGTGTCCACCTTCAAAAATTATTGAAGCCTGCAATACCGAACATCGTGGATGCAGTCAAACTTGCATCTTGCGAGGCTATTCTGTAGACCTGGGCTCCTGACATTGACTTCCGTTGAGCACAAATCGCCCACGTCTTGTTTGCCTTGCCTACAGTCATCGCTGCCGATTTATTCGCAGAAGTAGGCTATTTGGTCGGACCATTGGGGTCACAAGGCATCCCGATCACCAAAAAGAGATGTACATTTGGAGGCCTGGCCCGATTAACTGTGTCTTTCAACGGGTAACGGATATGGAGCGATTGATGTATGGCAGTTCGGCAGCGATGGCGCGTTGCCCGACGTCATCCCAACTCCGTGGACGGATTAACGTTCCCTTTGATTCACGATTTATGCGGTGTTATAACAACTAAGGCAATAAAGGCATAGAAATGATGCTTTCCAGCCAGTGGCATCATATGGTAAGATTTAAGAATGTCCCAATAGACGTGCACCGTGTTGGATGAAGCTTTGGTTGTGTAATTCGGCTCTTGTGATGATGTATCTCAACATATCAATCCAGGGAAGAACCCTGACAACATTTGCTTTGCCACTCTTTGGGGGGATATCTAATTACCATCGTTGGCGTCTTTGATGTCTCTCATATATCGCTCTTCTCGTTTTTCAATGTCCGTTGAGGCTTCTTCCGCTAGTCATCCATCCCACCTTGGTCTGATTTTCAAACCAGTAACATAAGTCAGAGCGTATACATGCTACTCTTATACTATAGTCAAAACTGAAAACATCATGAACCACAGATCAACCCATCTTCACATCATTCGATCGGAGCCCTCGAAATTTCGGCATCTCCTTGTTTATTTTGGCCCTTGCTCTTCCAGCCTTGGCTTGCATGTGCAACTACTTGTCACACCTCCTCAGGGTCATCCCTGCCAAAGTATACTTGAAAAAGGCCCGGGTTAGGGAAGACGTTGAAGGTAAGTGCTGACCTCGAACCACATTTGAACTTCTCCTTATGTGTTGATAGATGTAGAAACTCCCACATTTGAACTTCTCCTTATGTGTTGATAGATGTAGAAACTCCCGCACCTTAAAGTCACCACTAGCTCTTCCTGGCTCGTTTTCTTTGCGGATGTTTGGTGCTTTTATGCTTCGATCAACATCATACCATGAATTGTACTCCCGGTATCACTTGATCAGTTGAATCAGATCTGATGTATTGCATTTGTATCAACAATCTTGCGAAGCCTGCGCAACATGAAGATACTTCGTCGTACGTCGGTCACAAGTATTATCCTCTTTCGCTACTTCAGCCACTCTCATCGTGCCATTCATATGACATACCATATGGTTCTCACAACGTAAAAGATGAGAAACTCCATGAAACGATGGTTCTGGCGATAGTTGATGGTAAAGAAGAAGAGGGTCGAAGTAGGTACCTAATAACGCACCTTATTGAGCTCACCCTTAAAGGCTTTCGAAGAGCAATGCGTCTCGGAAGCCTCCGAAGAAAAAACCAAAAGATGCTCCATCTAGCAAAAAACTCTGGGATATGCAAAGAGTGGTGTGAAGGTCGCATATCAGCTGAAGACGGATCACGGCGTCGCGCTGATCGTCCCCCTCCACCGCGGATACCGCGAAGAAGCAACCACCCAAGACGGCTTGACGTAGGCGCAATCACGCAATCCCTCGTACATGCAATTCACCCACCCGGAAGACCCAAACAGGCAAAGACGTGCTCGATCAATTGGCCACCTTCGTCGTACTTGCCCAGATTACCTTGCCCTTGCAGGATGCATGAGGCTGTGCACCGACGATCCAGACCCCACCCCACCACCCCACTAGAAGCTACCCCTCCAACCGACCCTGCTTCTCTCACCCATAAACAACCCTTCCCATCCTCCACCTTTTTTTTTCTCTCACTCCACACATGAGAGGCCTCTTTAACTTGTCCTCTTTCCAACGCGTCACCACTCGAACTTTTACCTCCACAGCTCGCGCAATGGGTGTTACCAAGACCACTATCCAGGAGGGCAACGGCCCATCCCCCACCAAGGGCGACACCGTCACCATGGAATACACTGGCTGGCTCAAGGAGTCAAACGGCAGCAAGGGCAAGCAATTTGACAGCACCACTGGCCGTGGACCCTTCCAGACTCCCATCGGTGTCGGTCGCGTCATCAAGGGCTGGGATGAGGGTGTTGTGCAGATGAAGCTCGGCGAGAAGGCTACCCTGGACATCACCAGCGACTACGCTTACGGCGACCAGTAAGTGTAATCACGAATGTGTATATGTTCATCGATGCTAATATCTGTGCAGGTCATTCCCCGGTCTCATTCCTCCCCACTCTAACCTCATCTTGTAAGTCATCCCTTCTGACGTGGAGTTGGAGCCTGATGCTGACATTTTACTAGCGAGGTCGAGCTCAAGAAGATCAACTAAGCGACGGTATACCCTTCGGAGACTTTGATCACAACAGTGTGAATGCGTAACAGCTGGACCTGGATATATAGGGCACACGAATGAATGATGAAAGTTTCAACGGAGCAAGTCGAGCTTCTCGTTTTGAGTTGTGCTTGCTGTGGAGTACTTACCCTTCGCCCTTTCGCCATTCGTCATGGCGCATATGCTCTCCACATGATTCAGGAATAGCCGTGACCTCTGATCCGTGTCAAACATCATCATCTTCCAAGCACGTTTTCGCAATACCCGATGGTGTTTCCACGTTTATCATTCACTCGGTCCATCCACCAAAAATGCCCAGATGTTATCATAATGCATGCCTACCCATGCTCGAAACGCCGTACTTATGCGGAGGGGAGATATCGTACAGCCATTCACACTCAAACCACTAACACACCAGACTAACCAAACCATCCCTGATTCTTCTTCGCTTCTTTCCTCGCGGCTTGCTGCGCAGCTATTAGCGACCATCCATCAACACAAACACGATCCGTAGACGTGAGCACTAGAACTTGTCGCAGTACACGCGCTGCACTTTCGTAGAAAACAACGTACCCATTGTTCTTTGCAATCGCGATATGCCCTGTTCACACACATATACATTAGCCCACATGCCCATGAAATCCTGATCTTCCAATCCAGAGCATCAAGCTCCCCAACCCATCCCATACACCACCCCAAACAGAGCAAAAAAAAAACTCACTGGAAGAAATCCGAGCACATGGCCCTCTCACCCCCATTCCTCTTCAAGCACTTTAGACTCTTGTCTGCCGCCTCCTGACACGGATCAAAGTACTCGCTATACGCTTTACTATATTACCATATCGATCAGCCATTGTCTTCTTCTCCTTGATATCATCTATCCTCCTTGTAACATATTACGCGCTCGCGTTTCGACGTATCGGAGGAGAAGGGGTGTGAGTGGGTGTGGGTGGCGTACTTGTCGAACTTGGTAGCTTTTGTGCCGGTCCATTCGTCTGCTTTCGAGGGCGTGGGTTTGTCGGCGGCCATGGTGGGGTTTTTGTGTGTGTATGATGGGAATACAGCGGTAGAGAGAAACAACAGGGCGGTCGCAGTGGGGGTTTGCGCGGACACGTTGGTGTGGAGCGCGGGTTGGGAGGAGGGTTCTTGGGGTCGTGCGGGATTGGATTGATCGTGATGCGGATGAGGCCGCGGAGATGCGTTATCGATAAGGGGATACTACCTACTGCTTCGGTGACGATGCGCCTTCCTGCTCATTCAGCAATAATCATGACTATAGATACTTCTGTGAAGATGACATAGTTATTTTGACGCTCTTGGTCGATTAGCAATGGCTTTCGGGCTACGGTACTGCGATCGTTCTGTTCGGATGCCCTTTTGGGTGAAGAGCCTAGGTCAATTTGCATAACGGGCTTTTAGCATCATCTTCTTGTGCCGGTGATGCAATACAAGCTTCACATTGTGCACTTCTTTCCCAACGAAACAATCGAATATTGCTAGCTAGATCTACGATTTAGTTGCTTCTTGTATGTAAAAGGGTCTCGGGATTGCAGTAGAGCAGGTGGTGTCGAATGATATAAACGTTGGATGTTTTGAGCCACCTGACAACGAGCTGCACATGCAAAGCTCAGTGTCCATTATAACTGCCGATCGAGATTTTACCCGTAGATCAGATTATATACTACGAAATCAGATGACCATACCTTACACCGGTTCAAGACGATGTTGGTACCTGCGTTCTTCCGTACCTAGGCGGTTGAGAACCACACCGCCTTGCCGTAAAAAGCAGCAGCCGGCGAGAGCCCATTTCCAAGAAAGGGCCTAGACAGTTCACAATAAGTCTGGGCTCGGTTTCCGGAAAGAGGGTGGGGAAAAACGGTTTTTTGTTAGGGCGCTAGGCGTCTGTCGTGCATGGTGGAATGAGAGTTGAGGTTGGGCAACCCTAGCGTCAGATATAGACATGAGGGGATTATATCCAAGATCTTTTATATATAGTTGTAAGTTGCAATTATATTGCTGTACAGCTTCGTGTGAATTAGCATATCTCGAGATCCGTTGTAGTTTTCTTTGGGGCGGGTTGAAGGGCGCAACTGTACAATGTACCCAGTGAGTTGTTGTTGCAAGACCACTTGACCTGGAACCACGAGATGGCCAATATTCCGGATCGGAATTTAAAGCAGATAACGCATCGAGGGTGGGGACTACGTTCAAGCCTGAGACCAGACTTGTCAACAATCAAGCCAATCAAACCGATCTAACCAAATGTAGTAAGATCCTAACCTATGTGAGCTAGTGAGTTACCACATTAGGTTAGCCCGGCTTGATTGGCTTGATTGTTGACAAGTCTGCCTGAGACATGGTGATATCCAGTCTTTGGTCCCAAGATGCGCCTTGTTTATCAACACCAACCCTACATCTTGGCTACGGATGATATTGAACTCTTCAATGATATTGGCATATTGTCAGTCGCAGTCACCTATCTTTTCGACTCTCTATCACGAAGACAATGCAGAAGATAGGCTTGGAAGTCACCAACCCAGCTGCGGTGAAGAATCGTAATTTCGGCAGTGCTATTGGTGCTAACCAGATCCACGGTTACGCCCACAGAGATGCTTCATCTACCTTCTCTTCAGGATAGCAGTCAAGATTCCATCGTCTGAATGGCGGCGCTTGGAATGAGGAACACTATGCAGTTCCACCCCTGTATGTTCTTCACTATTGGAAGGAAGATTGATTGTACAACTTCGTCTTGTCGTACCAGATCGGTTGTAGTAAGCTTAGAAACAGTGGCGATCGTGCCGTGGTGATTCTAAGCCGCGTACCCAATAATCGGCTAGTAAGCATGCACAGTTCTCGAATGCATGGTTAGCATGATCATGTGTACCTTGAATCAGGCATACATTCTTATGCCCTTTGGTGTGTATCTTGACAACGTCTCAGACATGGGCGACGAAACAGCTATTGCCACCGCAGACGGAGATGTCTGAATTTGTAGCCCCTTCAAAGAGCACAGATACTTCTCGAAGATGGCTACCTTACACACCAGGCGCTCCGTGCTCTCGGTATAAAGGAGCGGATCACAGCATTTACAGCTTGGCGTCCGCGACTACCTTTGGCCAGGGACGGCTCAGAGCTGTGCACGGTCCGATCAGTGTCGGACTTGAGCAAGCCTCACTATTACTTTACCAATTATCTTCGTTCGAAGCTGGGAGAGTGGGTTCCAAAAGCTCGCGAGGGTATGCGGGATCTTGGTGCCGTGGCGAAAAGTTGGACACGCTGGAGTAGACGTCGTTTTTCGCTGAAGTGTCCGCATACGTGCAGCACACTAACCAAGAACTTGTGGAGGAGATTCGGGTCGGAAAAGGCGCTATGGACATGATAGACATGTCGAAGTCGTGGTAAGCACCGAGAAGCAAGTCCGGACAGGGTTTGGCCTTGAGCTGGCATTTGGCCGAACCAGTTCGATGGGACGCTTCATGCAGCATGCTCAAATGGCAATGTTTGCACTTGAAGGAGATATGTTTGAGGAAGCGCGGTAGCCTGGGTCTAGTTGGCGATGCAAACTGATAGCAATGGATGTGCTCTGCTGTTCCTTTCATAACCGATTTATTCTAGGGTTCCGGTCAAAATGGAGCAACTACAAGGCAAAGCTACGAGTCGCGTGCCCACGTCATTGGGGTCGCGGGCCCGTAATAAGAAACAAGGAGCGAATCAAAAGGTGCCATGGTATGGAATTGATATGGCTGGTGGGAATGGTTGGCGGTGGTTGATGATGGGGGAGTCGGAAGCTGGCGCTAAAGACGGACTTGGGTGGGTGGGAGCCCTGGAGGTGAACGGCTGCTGCGGCAAATGGTCGGAGGGCAAGGGCTGTGGTGACCGAGCGCGAGCGCCAACATGCTTAGACTAGTAGGCCCGCTCTTGCATGCATAACCACGGCCAGCCATAGTCATTCTCTACAAGGGCAAAGTCCCATGTGAGCAGATGCTCCGTCTTCCCTTCTGCTGCAGCCGTCGTGTGTGAAAAGAAGCAGAGCATCAACGCCCGCCATGGACAATCGAGCGTCACCGACCCCGCCCACGGCTCGCTCCAAGAATTCATCCTCGTCCATCGCCTCGTCCAACACGCCTTCACATGGCGCCACGGCCTCGCAGCCGCCCGGCATGTCGTCGTCGAATTCACGGACCGCGCGCGGAGGAACCCCGACTGCCAGCCGGCCCGCCTCCAAGCTGGGCGACGGCGAGAAGCCGACGAGGGCGGCGAGCAAGGACAGCCTGAAGCAGAAAATGCTGATGAAGAAGGAAGAGGTGCCCCAGCCGAGCAGGGCAGAAGAGGTGCGGTGCAGCACCATCCTATATGCAGCCATTCAGACGACTAATAAACAGCAGCAACTCAAGACCCTGAGGTCCGAGTTTGACAGCCTCCGCAACCATCTCACATGTAAGATCTGCGACCGGCTGCTCTACCAGCCCTATACCATATCGTGCGGACACACATACTGCTACACGGTAAGCCCGGCACACGCTCCATCGCACCCGTCAATTTCTAACTCGCACAGTGCCTCTGCACGTGGTTCGTCAGCAACAAGGCCCGCAAGACATGTCCCGACTGCCGCATTGTTGTCAAGGACCTGCCCGCCCCGGCCTACGTGGTGAGTCTACTCTGAATATACGAGCACATGGCGAATTCCTAACACGTCCCCTCCAGATACGGGACATGACCAACGTCTTCATAGCCCGCGCCGAACTACTTCCGCTAGGCGAGAGCCTCGACGACCACAAGAAATGGCAAAAAGACGAAGCCGACGCCGTGCAGCTGGACAAGGACAACGAGGACCCCCGCGCTGGCGGCCTTTTCAAGGGCTGCTTCAGGCTGGCCCACCACCAACGAGGCCCCTCACTGCAAGTCGTCCGCGACCAAGAAGACGGCGTTGACCGCTGTCCGGTCTGCACCTGGGAGCTGGAAGACGGTGGATGCACACAATGCGGCCTCATCTTCGACGAGACGGGCGAAGTGTCATGGGGCGACAGCTTCACCGGCTTCAGCGACATGGACGAGATGTCCGAGCACGACACCGACCTCGACGCCGAGATGGACATGGAGGACGCTGAATATGACGACTACAACGATGGTCTAGCAGACTGGGGCGCCTATCCCGGCGACGATTCCGTCATGATGCGACGCTTCCTGGAGGCTGGAATCCCACCGCACGCAGCCGCCTTTGCACGACGACGGCCAATCTCGCACAGCGAAGCCGGCAGCCGACGCTCATACACCCAAAGCATAGTCTCCGACGTCTATGGCGACGAGATGGACACGGTCGAAGAGGAAGACGAAGAAGGCCTAGACGAGGACTCTTCCATGAACGACTTCATTGACGACGATGCCCTGCCAGCCTCGAGCTCGCCAAGCCAAGCCTCATCCACACCCGGTCCCATGCCTCAACCATCTGGCAACAGGGCACGCACACAAGCCAGAGCACGTCGTATTGTCGAGTCCGAAACCTCATCCAACCGTTCCAGTGTCGTCGAGGAGGACGAAGACGAAGACGAAGACGAGGAAGACGCAGGCCCCATTCGCAGAGGAGTGCGGCATCCCGCTCAAACGCGCGCTCTGCACAGAGCGAACGGCTCAAGATCCTCCCACGAGACGGCCTCGTCAACATCCACCGACGTCTCGACCGAGGAGCTCGACGAAGACACACAGGCTTTGCTAAGAGAAGAGGGGTGGATGCTGCAGCGGGACGATGATGATGAGATGGGAGAAGAAGACGAAGATGACAGTGATGGAGGAAGGACGACCGTTGGGTGGGAACCGCTTGCGAACTCAAATGACAGAAGCCGAATGGGCGGTTCTCTAACACCTACTGCAGATCGTCCCCGGCCTAGCGCCCCCATACGCCCGCCTTCGCGAACCGGCAATCCTCGTGTCTTGAATGCCTCTCGTGGCCTGCGCCGAAGAACGTCTGTCCTCCCAGCCTCGGGAACCGCTTACGAAGATGGAGAAGCGGACGACGACGACTCGGACCAAGATGGCGATATTGAGTTGGCCATGAACACGTTGCGAACACGCCGGTCACAAGCCCACATGCGAAACATGGCAGCCTTCTCAAACCCCGCCGCTCGCTTCATCAACCGCGGGGCTGTTCAGGGTGATGGAACAAACGAGGCCGACACAGATGACAACTCAGACACGTCGCAAGGGCATGCACGTGGAGCGCCTCGCGTGCAGCGGCGAGATTACGACCCTCGTATTAGTTGGATGTTTGCTGCACATCAACAGGCTCTCCAACAACACCAAATGGCGGGCGCGTTGATAGACGTGGAGCCACGGGCTATTACCCCGCTTGCTCGCCCTCGCACGAGGAATAGGAATCGGCCAAGCCCAGCACAGGCATATTCGCCCTTCTTGCCACCCGCACGCTTGAGGACACCCCTCATGGACAACACCTCGAACCTTGCCATGGACCCGCGGATGCCATTATCGCCGCCTCGTAGAAGTGCCATGTCTCCAGGTCTGCCATCAATGATGAACAACGGAAGCATAAGCCGTTTTGACCGTGCGCCTTCTGTTAGCTCGAATAGCAATGCTTCTCCAATGATGACCCCTGGCTCTTCCACACCTACGTCTCAACATTCCATCGATAATATAGCACAGACACAAGCTGCTGCGGCGATGGACATGATTGATCGGCCGCAGAGCCGTGTCAGTGCTCGTCCCGGCTCGGCGAATAGCAGAAGGAATTCTGGCAATTTCGCCGCTGTCAATTCCTTCCCTCAAACTGGCATGGGATTGCACGTGCAAGGTGCCGCTCTCCCACCTTTCGCTGCCCGAGGTAATCCGTGGGCTGCGTTTGTGCAAGCACGCGGTGTCCGAAATCGCAACTCGCGCCAGCTTCTCCGAAACGAGTCTTCTGTAGCCACTTTGCGGCCGGCGAACTCTCGTGTCAACATCCGCGAAGCTAGCAATCAGCAACAAGGCATGAGGCCACAGCCATCGCGTCTTAATCTCCGGTCGCAGCCATCCAGACGTCAGCTCAACAATCAAGCTTCGACACGTACCCTGCGAGCAAGTGAGCATGGTAGACCGCCCCCATCACCTACTCAGAACACGCAAGCTCCCAGCCAGCCCGCTACCCGTCCAGTCGGCTTGACGCAGGATGAGCGTAACATGCGAGCTCGGGAGCTCATCGAGACGAGGAGACAAGCACTTGGCCAACGCGATACCAGTGGCCCTGCGCGCACCAACCCATTCACCCAGGGCTTTCAGCGTCCAGCGAACCCTACCGGTTCGCCTCAAATGCATCAACCAGCAACTGCACAACACGTGAGAAGCAACTCAAACGAGTCCATCAACTCCACAGGCACGGTGCAAGGCGGCTCCGCATCTCCAGTGCTTGGCAGACGCCGAAGCAACCGCAACATGCACAACCCCGGCTCTCCTGGCCTCCATTCACCAACGCAGGGTGCCTACAACGCCGCTGCTGCACCAGCATACCAAAACAGCTATTATCGTCCTAGACCGGGCTCCTCAAATGGCGCACAAGCACCTTACGAGTCCACGCTTACCGCAAACACGAGGAACATGAGTCCCATGATGGCCGGTCCTCTCATCTAGAAGGCAGCCATTGCCGAAAGACAAAGAAAGACACTTGATTACTCTCTCTCTCTCCGTATATCTTTACAATCAGTTGTTTATTGGCGTTATTGGCACTGGCAATGCACATTCTTTTGGCATTTTGCGGGGTTTTTTTTGAAGGGTTCACAGCACACCACTACTTCCTTTTTAGCAGTGGATGGACGCATGGACTGGGAGACATGATTTAAACGTCCCTTTTTTCATATCACGCAAATTCTCTCGTTTCCATACTGCGCTTTTGCTTTGCTTTGCTTTATTTAGCGGCATCAAAATCTGGTTCCTTGTTCTTTTGCTCCTTGTTTTCAGCGAAGCCTTTGTCCAAGCATTTCACTGGCGTCATTCCTTTTTTCTTCTTCTCTTACGAGGCACTATACCATGGCAGCATTGAGGGGATGGGATTGTAAGAGTGCCCGGTGGGATTATGAGCATGATGGGGGGTATGAAGTGAAGATATGAATTACGGCCAAGGGCAGTCAAATATTTCTTATGGGCAGATCTTTGCATCTAAGATTGAAATACGAGTATTCGATGGGCGCTGCGATGTCAATCTTTGGGCCACTGTGTTATCGATGTTTCGTTTCGTTTCCATGGTGCTGCACATGGTATCGTGGTTCTGATCCCGTACCTACCCTGTTGAACGAATGAGGTATGCGTGATCGACATGCCACGCTCCCTTATAACCCCAACGCCGATCACCAGCGTCATCTAGCTATATGAAACCAAAAGTGGGTCTGATTACGCGTGTCCGCACACCACTACGGGCGAAATCCATGTAACTCATGATATTGCAATGGTATGATACTTCGCTATACACTATTGTCGTGTCTGCAATTTGTTTCGCTACGATGCTTCCTACTGACCACTGTGATCACCTTCCACCTCGCATGACATGCCCGTGAACTCCAGAACCCATGCTGCACTAATATGGCCCCATCGTAGGACCCTGACAATCTGATTTCCATCTTCCAACGCTATGCGCTCGGTCCATGAAGCATCAGTAAACATGAAGTACATATCGCGATAGTAAGCACGCCCGTGAACCTTATGGCGTATGATGAATCGGATGAATAGCCCGATGCGAGGATTCAGAGCTCATGATAAGCCATGCCTGGCTATCGCAAACTCGTGCATGATTTCGAAGCGACCGTGAGCGCTAAACCAAGGATATGGTAGCAAGTACTACCTGACAACGCCGCTGAAAGCATATTGTGACTATAGCCAGCAAACGCCGTTACTGGGTGCATGTTTGGGATTTTTCATGTCTGACCAGAACAATCTTCAAGACCGCTCGATTGCCCATAACCATGGGCGGTACGACAACTATACGGTAATAGGATCATAGGATGTGGAAATGTTCGTTTACGCAGACGGAAGGGTGGTGGTACATGGTCGCGGAATGATCTGACGTCTCATCTGTGAAGTAGATGGTCCTGATAACAACAGACGTCAGTCACTGCGTTGTCATGGGAATTGGTTAGAGAACCTACCGGAGATGTTGAGTGCAAACAATCAAGAACAGACTAGTCCATGTAAAAGTCTCCCTTGAGGATCCTTTCTTGCATGGCATCAGGAACCTTGGGCTTCGGCATCTCGCGGGCCGGAGGTTCCATGATAGTCACGCTCTTAGCACGCTGGTGCGTCGGGCCAGCGGGGCCCCACGACGGAGGGGGCCCGGAAATGGAGCCCCGCTCGGCTCGTGATCGGAGGTTCTCAGCGAAATTGTAACCTTCGCCTGCCGAGGACGATGTTAGCGAGTAGTTTCCAAGCACATCTTCGGACTGCTCTGCAATGGTTGATGGCCAGATGTGGGAAATGGAAGTGGATCGCCGCGAGTGGGAATGAGTAAAGGGACGGAGCAGTGAAGAGGAAGAGGGCAGTGATTGCGACAATGAAGACAGACCTCGACCTCGACCAGTCGGGGGAGAGGAAGCTTTATGGATGGGTGGTCTACCATTTGGGTTCCCAACGCCTCCGTTGCTCTGCCTAACGTCCCGCATTGCACGAGCTCCGAAGCTCAACCGACGGGCGAAGGGTGTTGCTGGGTTGCTGTTGTTTGCAGAAGGACCAAATTCATCCTCAAAGGGACTTTCGTCGACTGAGCCAGAGTTGGCACTGGAGATGCTCTCGGTACGGGTCCGTGGGGTTTGGAGGAATGGTGATGTTTGGCCAGGTGAGGCTCCCAGCCCAATCGTAGTGAGTGAGAGCCGTCGTCGCTGAGCGTTGGCAGCGGCTGTGGTAATGGGGCCCGACGGCTGTCCGCCAGTTGGTTGGCCAGCAATGCTGTTTGACCGGCCAAACAAGTCCTGGAAGGTCTGGCTAGTGACGGAAGCCCGTCGGCGAGAATCCGGCGAGGGAAGGGGGGGTGAGTTTCGGTCGTTGGAAGACATTGTTGTTGGCAGGTGTGAATATGGGGGTGCGAGGGTGTGTGTGTGTGTTTCAAAAATCCAGTTGTTTGGGAGATTGGTGGTGTGGGATGAAGAGTATAAAGAAGCAAGGCAGGGAGGGGAGGATAGTGTTGATATGTCGCTAGGTGCACGGACAGGGTCCTCAAAGTGTCGTACGTCAGCGGGGTTTATGGCGTGATAAGCGAATCACTTTCGCAGGGGAATCGCGTTCAAAACAAAGTCGACTGGCAGCAGGCTAACACGACAGGTCAAGGGATGAAGTTCGATGTGGGAAGAAAAGCAGGAATGATAGACAGGAGAGTAATATCGAAGCAGCAGTGCACGTCTTGGCTGCGCTTCCCAAAGGATAGTCTCGGCGCTAATTCTATGATAGGCTTAGCTTATCTTGCTTCCCCGCAGTCCTTGGGCAATTCATGTGGGTACAGGACGTGGCTCTTTCACTTCACGGCCAACCAGATCAAAGGGTAACTCGAGCCTAACCGCTTGCTCCCCGCAGTCGAGCCAGCTCGACCCACCCTCAGGTGCCCACAACGACTATCGCGATCATCACGGTAAGTTCCTAGCTAGCACAAGCTTGGTACATGTTATCTTGCCACTTGGATGGCTCCCAATCTTCATCCGCATCTACATGGGGGCATGAAGCAATCAGTCGAGGGTACACAACATTCAACTATTTATTTTTTTCCATCTTCTTGTTGTCCCTGGCCTCTGGGCCCTATCAGGATGAGCTGACATGGCTTTTAGCCATCATCTTAGTCAAGTCATGTGCCCAGTCTAAGTAGCCATACCTACGGGGGGCCGCGGAGCTTCTGACGAAAGCATCCTCCTGAAGACATGGCTTACTGCGGGGTGCTTGTAACAAGCGCAAGATAGGCGGATCGTATGGCCGAGAGTAAAAGCTCCGCGTCTGCTGGTCGAGCTCTTTTGTCATGTTGGGATGTGCACACTCTGGTACTATTCAGCTTCCCCGATGTCGATTCGGTCTGGAGATGCAGAGCGACGAGCAAGATTTGTGTAACATCGTGTAAAGAACCGGTCTACACCGTAGTATTAGTGGGTGGATTAGCCGGCCACTTACATGTATCGATGACTGGGTCGTTATGCTACACATGGCCGAGTCGCTGGCGATTGGCTTAAGCAGACGTCCGAGGCCGACTGCCAAAGCTGCCCATAGTGAAATGTGTATGTCCGATATTTGGACCGAGGCGACGCTTGGGGATACGAAGCCGTCTAATTTCGCAGCATGATGCTATAGTCTGTCAAGGACACATTACATGGCGTTTAGCCTCCGCTTTGACCATCCGCGAAGCTCAACTACGGACTGCGCCAGCTCCACATCGTGCGGCTCGGCGCTATCACAAGCAGCCAGCAGCCGTCGGCCAGAAACCCAACTCCCCGGTATCTCTGCATGTCGGAGCTTGGCACTGTACGAATGCGGGGCCTGCCATCAGCTGATAGTCGTGGTCTGGGCTTGACCTAAGATCTCTTAACAGTGGACGCTAAAGAGTTCCACTCACACCCCGTCGATGCTCTGAGATGGCAGAATTAAATGACGCAGCTATCCACTTAATCACACAATGCTAAAAAGTGAACATCTGTTACCGATAAGAGCCATCGGCGAACCAGGCTTAAACTTGTTCTGCTCAAACTATGCATACAAGGAGTGTAAGAAGCAAAATGAACCCCACGAAAAGTAGCCTGTCAAGCAAGCCAGAATGAAAAAGTGTACTGGTGAGCGTCCAGAAATTGTGAAGGAAAGAAAAGGAAGAGAAGATAAGAACTAGAGACATTGAAGAAGAAATTGGAAAGTTGAATCGTCCAGTTGCTTACACACCGAAGTCAGTTGGTCAGAAAGGAAAGATAAAAACGTATGGAACAAAAAGAGGTTGCTGAGACAGACCAAAGTCAGGCGACCCTCCAAATACTGAAAAAATAGAAGTGAAGCTAGCGCTGCGGACAGCCGTAACATCGTAAGGAAAGATGAGAAGTAATCAAAGCAGAGCGGAAGTAAAACACAAGGAATGATTGGAAAAAGCGCAGGAGACGCTGAATACCACCAACGCCAATACGCTGAAAAGATGAAAAGATGATCAAAAGACGCCCCGCTTCATCGAACCTACCCGTGTTCCCTATCGTTGCGACTGTGACGGGATCGTATTTTGATCAATCAACAAGCGTTACTGCATTGTTCTCTTTGGCTCTCGCCCGCGGACCGCAGATCCGGGCCTCTTGCGGTTCTCGTAGACGACGTTGCGGAACATGTACATATATCGAAGGGGTGCGTCGGATTCGGTAAGCTTTTGCTCGATGCCCTGCAGGGTTTCCCAATGGTTGCGATACACGTCCTCTTGTGGCAAAGAGGCAAGTGCATCGAGGACGAAAGGCGAGTCGCTATCGCCAGACGTTTCGATGAGGGCAACATATAGGTTGTTCTGGACGGGATCCGTTGGAGCTTCCCATTCCCATGAGATATTCTCGTAGGCGTTCGTATTGCGGTCTGTGACTCGGTCGAGGATTGTAATCAGAGCTGCTGCTGCACGTACAGCTACGTCTTCAATATCTGGCTGGCTCTGGTAGAAGTCATCGATGGCACTGACCAGCAATGTAAGTTTCTTGGCACAAGTTTCTACGTCGAAGCGTATCACGCCCGGAGATGCAGTAGGTCCCCAAGCAATATATTCCTCCAAGGCGTTGAAGGTCAACATGATACGGTTGTCAATCTTCTCGAAGAAGACACGGCTTTCGAAATCGGGATCGATGATTTTTCGCACCTGGAGGTACAAGCTAGGGTCCCTATTTGCATACTGAGAGATGAGATCCGCGAACTCTTGATATTTTTTTGACCGCTCGGAAGTGAGCGGGGACTCGGGCCATTTGAACTCTCCAGGTAGCGCTTCTTGAGGCTCGAAACAAGAAAGCATGTCGCTGATTGTATCCTTCATGTCTTCGTCGTCTTCAGGCATCTCATCGTCTCGGTAAACCCACTTTAGATCGTTGGCGATATTCGCCAGACCTTTGGTATCCAGTATGTTGTCTGGCTTCACGTCCTCGATCTTGGAGCCGTCTGGTGATAGATGAAGAGGCGTCTTGACCATGTCGTCAGAAGTAGTCGACATGATCTGGTCTCCCACCCAGTATATGTGCTTTGGCATCTCTTTAGTCTGCTGTCTAAAACACGTTTATGAGTGAGCATACCTTGCATGCGAGGCCCTTCTCATTGGCCCCGCAGGAGCATTTCGGTCTCCGTAGCGTCCCACCTATAGCTACCGTAATGTCGTCGTCGAGATAGAAGTATTTCTTGGGGCTACCATCTGGGCTATCTTCATCCTCCGATACAGCACAGTATTTCATCCTGATCTCTTTGCCCTCGAGGCCCTTCCTGGCCCTCCTGCGTAAGTCGTTGTCGAAAGCCGAGACATTGTACTGGAGGTTCTTGGTAGATATGACAAGAGATGGCGTAGGAGAGACAGTTGGCTCAATAGACGGTAGAGGTTGGTCCTGGTTGGAGTGCTCCGATACTGACGACTGTGCGCTGGCTCTTGCTGCCTTTGCGGCCCCGGCACGAGTCGTTACCATGTTCTCTCCTAGAGAGAGCTTTGAGAATTGCTCTGCTGACATAGAAAAGTTTCGTCTTGGGGTACCTCTATACTAGAAGCCTAGTGAGGAGCTATATATCAATCCAACTCTCCGAGCTCCACGCCACAGCCTTAGCTGATCCATCGTGTAGGCAGAGCAAACGGTCCATCTCACGGCGGCGCTTAACGAGTAGGCCTTCCGTGCCCCAGAGCGTTGAGACGTGTGAAGCGGATGTGGCTTGCTCGGGGAGAACCGAAGTAGGGGAGAAAAAGTGTCAACGCCGCAGTACTGCCTGGCTTACTAGAGCGAGTGTGGTAGCATGATGACGGACATTTGCCGCAACTCCGCGTACATTGGTCTCTTTGTCGTGTCAATGACCCGTTTCCGGACAGCATAACTGGCATAATACCCACTTATTCGTGACAATTGCTGGTTATGCACCAATGGCTGTGTGTCAGTCGACGTGATGCCCAGTCTGCTTGCTGCGAAGCGACACAGCCCTAACCCTAGACGGTTAAATTAGGGGCGGTGGGCGAGCGAGGGATTGCCTTCTCCAGAGAATTATCGCATTTTGCCGCCGTACCTTAATCTCTCAAATGCCGCTAAATGGTCGAGCTTAGTTATCGCAGGCTGAGTTGGGGTGATAATGCAAGGCACGGCGTTCGCGCACCGCAGCGGGGGCGAGGCTCGTGATCAAGCTTGCAGCAGGAACAACAACTTGATGCAGACCCGAATGCGTGCCGAGGGGCTATACGCTAAGGTGGTCGCTGCCTGAGTCCATCAACGTAATAGTAAATCTTACTCCAAACTTTGATGAGGTTACAGGCAGCATCGGTCTGCGATGACGGAAAGCTCAGAATTGATGTCGGCCTCGAATTTGCTCAGCCTTGCGGCGCCGCCTAAACCCTGCACCCACCAGTCGTTAGCTGAACCTCAAACTGATATAAGGCTGACTGAAGTGGAAAGAGTAATACACTTCTGGTCAAGCTTCTGACCGCATCAATGTGTATATCATGCGCGGCACACCTTGATGATACCCACCCCGCTGAGGGTGCCTTGGGCCGCACATCGCAGGCCTAGGTGAGTTGCAACCTTGAAAGTTTTTGCACGAGTTGAGATGGTACAAGGCCTTGATTCGTGCGAGTGACATTTGTCTAGGGAGATGAAGCCTTTACGGAGCGAGTCTACGTCATATTCGAAAATGAGTGTTATGGTGGTGTGGTTTCCTCGATTTCGGGTCGTCCATCCACCCAAGCAGGCTCACCGTTTACACGTCGGGCTATGACAGATCAACGGACTCCAACATTGCGATGCATATGCGTTTCGAAACATGCCTTTCGGGAATATTTTTAATTAATGGGGCGGGGCAGACTGCTGCGTCTTGCATGAAGAGATCCGGAGTCGGCCATTCATAGGTTTCGAGTAACCGCCGCGTGCCAGAGAGAAGCGGAACAGCCCCCAAGCAACAACAACGACGATCGATTAGCCATATATCTAGGCCCCAAATTGAGACAAGCCCCCAAAACTGGGCGGCGTAGCAAGCATGTCTGTGGATAACAAGTTGGTGGACTGCGGGCGGTGTCATGGGCTTTCAATATTCGGTAGTGACATGGTAACACCCTGAAGGCACCCATCGTTCGACCTTCGCGCTTACTACGGAGAAACAACATGCAGCAAGGTACTTGGAACTATCGATACAACAATGACCTATGACCCATTCAGTTTTTTCGGGTCATTCGAGATCCATCGCTGTAAGTCGAGGGTGTCACGGTCTTGGAAACCCTGTCTTATCACTGTCGCCTCGAACAGCGAGATGGGAGGCCCCAGAAGCGTGTGGAAGCTGGGATACCCCGAGCAAAGTGATCTACTAGAAGTAGGCCAAGCCTAGCAAGAGGTCAGTATAGGCAAGCGCGGATCTGAAAGAAGCACACTCACACTGGGGTCTCACCTGTTGATCCCGCCTTCTGTGAGGTCTTCATTGTTACATGTCAAGCCTTCAGGCGCCATTCTTGCTGAGCTTAGGTCCTTTTTCCTTCCTTGCTCAACTATGTGTTTTATCGAGATACCACCCCAAGGTAGACCCGAAAGAGTTTCACGTGTGTCGATGCTTTCCGGATCCGGTGGTGCGTACGAGCCTCCAGCTTTTTGTTGATTCTCCAAATCTCGTTCGGCCTCTTCTTTCTGTTCTCTGATCTTATCCCCTGTATGGCCATCAGCGAAAGCGATTTATGTTGGATGATACCACTAACGAAACCTTCTCTGGGCCAATTTGTTTTGTATCTTCCGCCGCTCGCTAGGGTCACTGACATCGAACCAGTCGGCTGGCCTCGCTTCCGGGGGTTTCTCAGTATTTACAGATGACTCACTTCTCATTGACGTCGACTGACGGGAAGTGGATTGCTGTTGCTGGGACATTTGTTCTGCGCGCACGAGCGAGCTGGTACCGTCCGGTAGGAGTTCAGTAGAACGGTTCCCAGCGAGCCGTGCAGCCTGGTGAGAAGTATCAGCCCATCTGTATACTTTATAACATGTCCCATTTCTCAAGACAATTCTTGCTTACAGGGATCGGTTCGACTCTAAGTGGTGAGTGAAGTTGATGAAAGCCGACGCTTCGGCCTCAATCGCTTCGTCGCACTCTGTTTGGCCTGAACCTTGAGATCCAATGAACCTGTAACCACTAAATGAAGTGTCTCTCGTTTTCGATGGATATCTTGGATGTTCGCTCCAAAGCGCATGAAATACACAGCAGGGTGCAACTGTGATGGTTGAATAATACATCTAGCGTCATCTGGTAATGGCGCGTTTGTTCATTAGGCACATGAAAGTCTTTGTGCTTTATTGAATGAAACAAAAGAAGGTTTCAGTTTCCCTCACTTGAGTTTATGTGTACTGACGGCGTCGAGAAAGAGGACATTTCAGTAGAGAATGTTCAGTGTATATGAGGGAGAAGCGTGCAAGAAATACCTAGGTAGTATAGACGTCAAAATAGGCACCGTGGAATCCAAATCTTTTCACAGGCTGCTAGAGTGTAACCGCTTAAGCAGGGCTCATCGCCCTAAGTGCTTACAAGCCCGTCTCAGCTCGGCTTGCCCGTCCCGCTGGTACATGATGCAAGGGTTGTTGTACATGAGTGTCTGCTCTCAGACGCGCAATGAGATAAGGCCTATTCAGTCATCACTTTTGTAACGATTCCTCGAGGAAGGCTGTTGGCAGGTCTGTACGGAGTGTCCGACATGCAGCTGCCGGTCATGGTCAGGGGCCGTTCTGCCAAGTACCTGCATACATCGCTACTGTTC
The DNA here is from genome assembly GCA_029100535.1 of Stemphylium beticola. Classification (NCBI taxonomy): domain Eukaryota; kingdom Fungi; phylum Ascomycota; class Dothideomycetes; order Pleosporales; family Pleosporaceae; genus Stemphylium; species Stemphylium beticola. Next base: position 234,392 of record JARBXR010000012.1, on the reverse strand, counting down.
GTCAGACAAAGTCCGGGATGACTGCATCGTTGTAGCCTTGTTGTTGGGCTGAAGAGTAGAAAATTGGCTGTCTCGGATTAGGACCACCCTATTGGAAAGTGATGACTTCAATGACGCTCGTAATGAGGCAGTGCTCTAGCTCCAAGATCTTGAGGCATTTCAAGTGATGACCTCCTGGATACTGTTGACCAGTCCTTAGCTCTGCGGCATGCGCGAATAGACCGCCAGATTACTAGTGATTAGGGGTGGCTGTACAGGGTCTCTAGGTCATCGCCGGTGATGGGCTTACGAGTGGGTTGAGTTCGAGCTTGGCGCTGTGACAAGGCAGACAGGCCAAAAATACAGGGTCAAAGATCCGTCGTGGGCAAATCTAGAAATATGGGGTGCTACAAAGAGGAACGATGATAGACCACAGACGGAATTGCGGTCGGCACAACGCTCGCTAAGCCTGATCAGGGCAACTAAGGCAGCTTCCTCGCTTTTGATTTGACCGATCGTCACAGCCACATGTGGCACAGTCGCATTGTGACCGCTTTGAACATCGTCTGCTGCCGTTATGCTCGGACTGACATCATGGACTATCGTCGCCCTGCCGCAAAAGCGGAGTGCGACGAAGAAAGCACAATGTAGTTTGTTGTATCTTGCGTTCCCGCACGCTGGTTCTGCCGCACTTGGAGCCTGATCGTAAATTATCGCAGACTCGTATCGAATACGGAGATAGCGAATATTTGCCGACAGATTTGCTGGAGGGCTAGCTCAAATGTGCTCGGGTGAGATTGTTATACACTCGCTAAGCATCATTGACCCTTACATTATGTTTCTGTGCCTGGTAGCCGAAGAGCTTGGCTACTGGTAGCGGAGCTCCGAAAATAATCGACGCGATCAGAAGGTAACTTGCCCATCTGAGGCATTTCTTCACGTAGCGCAACAACATCTGCGTCGTGATCTGCTGTTTGCAACCCTTTCTGCAGAGTCCAGGGTCACGTTGAACAGGACGTGACGCGGCTATCGTGAATGCAAAAGCAATGCGAACCAGAAATGGATCTGGAAGGGATGTATGTCAAAATATAGTCCTACACATCTACGAAGACGGCAATGGGTAGGGTGGAGAAGACACGGCTCTGCTAAAAACCAATATTAATCTCCCACCGAGAGAATATGTTGCTTCCGGGCCATAGAGAGCTGAACCCGGGAGCAGGCAATGGTGGGCTAACAGCATGCATCACGTACAGCAGCGACGACTCCTAGAATGATAGACATGGATCATTCAGCAAAGGAGCACGTGCCGCAAGCAGTACATTGAGGCTGTTGTTGGCGAGCAGAAGAGCGAGCGGCCTTCTTTTGAGGTGATGAAAATTATTGCGCTCGGACCCCAGCTTTGTCAGCTGTCTTGGCATCGCGCAGTTGAAATTCTCGTTGCAGCTCGGGCACGTTTCTCTTCCTTACACACAATCATAAAAATGGACGATTAATCAACGGCTACATCGAGCATCAATCTCTGTAGTTGTCATATTTGCGTCTTAGAAGATACTCTAGTGGCACTTTTAGGCTTTTTGCTTCGATTTCTATGTTGCTTGAAGCCACCTGCGTGACCATACAAACTTTTTTTTTCCATGTCAACATGGATATTGTGACCGTGCATCCTTTTGAGCAAAGCCGACGTGTTTAGTGACGGGCAAGCCTTTCCCTGGACTCGAACACCACGTAACTGCAATATTCATTTCGTTGGCGAAGGCGGAGGAAAGATGCGGTGACTGGTGTGGCTGCCGATCAATGTTCAACGGCCCTTTACGAGGCTTACCGGCACCCTCGGTGGCTTGGGAACGTCGAATGTCGCCTCGGAGGCGTCGTCGCCTCTGCAAATCGTCGTCGGGCTGTCGATAGCTCTATCGCTATGCGTGCAAAGTATGGGACGATGACGAAGCCTTAGTGGAGTGTATCGAAGCTCAGACAGGGGCATGGTGCTGTATATAGACCGAAACGCAGGGTTCTGGAGCTTCGCGGGATACCTTGTGTGAAGGTGGAACGGATGCATTACTCGTCATCGCGTGGGAACTAAAGGACTCTCACGATCCCCTTTCTGTGCTCATGTTTAGTTTTGCCATGGAAATATTCTTCTTCTAGTAATCTTACATACGCGCCACCTGCTGTTCTCAAGCCCCCTTTCCCCCCGCGTATTGCTCTCGTGCACGTTCAGCCGCTCCCCGATCGCCAACCTCCGCCCAAACCGCTTCCTCCTTCCAAACAATATGGCGTCGGCCCTGAATAAACGCCAGCAAGCGCGTAATGAGCGTACATTACAGGAGCTGATCAAGACAGTTGCTGGAAATGGAACCTGCGCAGATTGCGGCGCGCGGAACCCAGGTATGTAACGCAAGCGCATGCTGCTCTACCCATGCTAACGATGGCTACACAGGATGGGCAAGCTGGAGTGTGAGTCCTCCCATACTACAAGTCCAAGACATATCCGTCTATGACGAAGCCAATACTGACATGCGCTGTAGCTGGGCATCTTCCTGTGCATGCGATGCGCAGCCTTGCATCGCAAGCTGGGGACACACATCTCCAAAGTCAAGTCCTTGAGCATGGACAAGTGGGATAATGCGCAAGTGGATGTAGGGACTCTTGCAACGCAATGCTTTTGGGTGCGTTTGCTGATGACTGCGTAGAACATGAAGCGCATTGGAAATATCGAGTCGAACAAAACATACAATCCGCGCAACGTCAAGCCGCAAATACCCATCGACATCGACGAGGTAGACAGTGCCATGGAAAGATACATAAGGGCAAAGTACGAGCAAAGGCTATACATGAACGATTCGCGCCCGGGCACACGACAGAATACGGGCAGCACGAGCTCAGAAGACCGACCGCCGCCGTTACCACCCAAGCCGACCGGTCGTTTTGGACTTGGGTTGCGTAAAGCAGCAACCTCCCCGCGCAACATCACACCTCCCATATCTCCTGGTCTGGGAGGATTTAGTCAAGATGCCTCACCGCCCCGGGTGAACAAGGCCTCGAGGGTTTTCGGCTCAAATATACATACATCAAGCGACGGCATGGACTCGAAGCTAGCCACACTTCGGGATATGGGGTTTCCAGACGACAAGCGCAATTCTACCGTACTCAAGGGTCTGAATGGAAACCTGGACCGAGCAGTAGAGGCTCTGATCCGGCTAGGAGAGCAGAATCCGGTCAAGTCAAGAGGTAGCACGCCAACCCCGCCTACGAGACCTACTACCAACGGCATCTCTTTCGAGAACGTCAATAGCGCACCTCCTTCGTCATCTACGAACCCGTTCGATGCCCTGGACGCACAAGCGCACGCTCCTCAGCAGCAGCAGCAACAACCGCAGCTCGCCCCGCTTCAAACACAACCGACGTCTTATGGGGGCCTGCAAGGGCAACAGCAATACCCTTCGAATTCCTATAACCCATTCTTATCACAAGCACCCCAGGGTTATGCTCAGCAACAAATGCCTCAGCAGCAGCAACAGCAACAAGGTTATAGCTATCAGCAGAACCCTTGGGATCAACAACAACAAAACCTAGAGCAATCTTTCCAGGGTATGCAAATCTCGAATCAACAGCCTCAACAACCCTTGTTTCCCAATCGAACCGGTGGCTACGCGCAATCGCAACCCTCGCACGCTCAAACGAACCCATACCACCAATCTTTCACACCACCCCCTATGCCCCAGATACCTGAACAGTACAACTCCTTTTTCGCTCCACAGCAACCGCAGTACCAATCCATGTCCAACCCTTCGAGCCCAGGAAACCCCTTCTTAAGATCGTCCCGAAGCCAGGTGTTTACACCGGCAAATATCGCCAACTCGAATCCTTTTGGACAGTCAGCATTTCAGCAGCAACCAGCCCAGCCGCAGTCAGCACCGCCTCAGCAACAAATGCCTAACCCGTGGTCGCAACAACAGCAGCAGCAGCAAATGCAACAACAAAGTCAGGTTTCGACACCCCAGACAGCAAACCCTTGGCCAAGCCAATCGAACTACCAGAACCAGGATCCGCACCAGAACTACCAAGCCCAACAGCAAAACTTCCAGAGCCAACAGCAAATGTATCAGCAGCAAAGCTCCAATCCATTCGACAAGAACGCTTCAATTCTTTCATTGTACAACCAGCCTCAGCAAGCACCTCAGCAAGCACCTGTGCAACAAGCACCTGTGCAACAAGTTCAACCAACTGCTGTACAAGCTTCGACACCTGCTGCACAGGCACCTGGTCAATCAAATCCTTTTGCTAGTCTCTCCGGTGCGCCGCAGGGCCAGCCGTTGTCAGCTGCACAGACATCAGGTGTGAGGCATGTTAGCAACGAGAGCGTAGACTTCTCCGGGTTGATGGGTGGACGCCATTCGCCTGATGCTTTTTCAGGGCTGAGTGCCAGCTTCAGACGTTGAAAATATTTTCTAGTTATCTCAGCACTTCCATGTACAGCTGGATTTTGTCTTCTTTCTTTTTCATATTGGTGGAATTAACTTTTGAGTATGCCGAACCGAGGGATTTGAGCAAAGATCCCGTGGGTAATTTGAGGGACACTGAGGCTTGTTGCATGATACCTAGGTAGGAGGTGCGCCGCATCACTATGATCATAATTATTATCTCATTCTATCATTACTAAGCGATTCATGGCTGATGTGTTTCGATGTTTTGGTGCTCTCTGCGGTATTCTGTTTGTCAATGTGGTAGTCATTAATGAATGTAATTTCTCTATAGAATCTTCCTTCTTGATCTGGTTGGGACTTTGCATTGCAGTGAATGTTATCAGAATCAATCGTAAACTTCGATAATGTAGGCTTGCCTTGTAGAATTCGTAGGAGTCAGCCTTCACGTGCAAACGTGGCTGAAGTGCGCGTCTACGTCATTGCTCTCTGAGCCGCGTACCTGACCCTGAACTCGCACTGCGCTGAAACTTACAATCTACCACCCTCTATACCTCAGAATCTGCTTATCGCCTTACTTCCCCTGCTTCGCAACTAGCCCTACACCTTCTGCTGTTGAAGTGCCAGACTTTTCGAGCCAACCAGCATCATGGGTGAGCTATACAACAGCCCGACAGCCAAACTTCCAGCTAACACTCCACAGCATCCCCAGCAGACTACTGTAAGCGCATACACAGGCACGGCCTGATTATTTCAAAAACTTACACCTCGGCACAGACAAGATCCTCGAAGTGGACTCGAAAGCGTCACAACAGCAAATCCGCGATGCCTACAAGAAGTACCTCGCCCCCTCCCACACCCACAAACCTCCTCGCAACCGCTCTAACAGCACTTTTCTCACAGAGCAGCTCTAAAACACCACCCAGACCGCGTCCCATCGGACTCGCCCGAGCGCGCAAGCCGCACAAAGCGCTTCCAGCAGATCAACGACGCCTACTACACGCTCTCCGACGCCACACGGCGCCGCGACTACGACGCCGCCCGCACCTACAACAGCTTCACGGGCAGCACGGCAACGCCAGATTCCGACTTTGAAGAAGACATCCCGAATAACGCGGGCGCAGCAGGCAGCGGCGGCGGTGGCTTCGCTCAGGGCTTCCCATGGTCGGCCTTTGGCTTCGGGTCCGCGCCCGCCGGCACGACAGAGGAATCGCACAACCGCTTCTCGGACGAGCAATTCGGTGGCATCTTCGAGGAGATGCTGCGCGAAGAAGGTATGGCTGAGGGCGCGGAAGCGGCGCCCACGGGCAAGTTCTGGAGCCTTGTTGGCGGGCTGAGTGGTGGCGCCATGGGCTTCATTGTTGCCAATTTCCCTGGCATGGTCGCTGGTGCGGTCGCTGGAAATCGGTTGGGTGCTGTGAGGGATACAAAGGGCAAGAGCGTTTATGCTGTTTTTCAGGAGATGCCGCAGGCGGATAAGGCGAGGTTGTTGAGTGGGCTTGCCGCTAAGGTTTTTGCTAACGTGGTTTCTGCCTGAGATGGAAGAGAGTGAGGGTGTATCACGATGGTTCATGATGGGGTCTTGATGATTGTAATGATGACGATATCCCTATGAGGTTCTTTCGGACCTTTTCCAAGGCTTGTTTGTACCTGATTGTATGTGTTTGAGGATACATGATACGTATTAGTACCGTGGTGCAACATGTTTCTTCACATTGAGACACAAGAGTGATAGCAAGTAGGCAGACGAGGAGATGTAGTAGTAGTAGTAGTAGTAGTAGTAGTAGTAGTAGTAGTAGTAGTAGTAGTAGTAGTATAATAGCATATTTTTGCAAGTGCGCCTCATACACCAATTGTAGGTCAAAAGCCTACCTATCAAAGGGGATGGATATCTTTAAAGCCTGTAAAAGGAAAACCGAAAAAATAAAGAAGGGGGAGCATACACACACATCGAAGAGTAGTCGATGGTGCAACGCTCACCCCGATCGTAAAAAGGAAAACACCCGTCATAAATCGTTATAGAAATAGACATATCCCACCTCTTTTTCCGCCGTCCCACACGATACGCCAAACACACACACACATATATATAATCCCAAGCTCTTCCTCAAACACACCGCATGACCCATGACGAAGTCCAAGTCTCAGTCTCAGGCCCATCAAGGCCAGTCACCGCGACTAAGCGTGCCCACGACCCTAGCAATGGTAAAGAGATTCTCAGCCGTTCCTAGGGGCACACGTCAACCCATCACGCTTCCTATTCCGCTCAGATGAATTTTGACGCCATACTCGCCAAACTAGCCAGGCCGCCAATACCGCCGGCCACCTTTTCCATGTCAATGTTTCCGAGACCAGCCATCATGCCTCCGCCGCCGTTTGCGTCGCCGCCGGTGCGAGTGCGAGTGCTGGAATATGTAGTTTCACGGCCGTAGCCCTGACTGCCGTAATAGCCGCCGCCCCCGGAGGTGCCGGTAGAGCGCGGATTCGAATGCCCGGAACCCGCGTAACCGCCTCTTGGGCCGGCACCGCCCATCTCGGGCAGATTGACGCCGAACTGGCGGGCGAGCTTATGCAGGACGCCGCCTGAGACGAGGGGCATGATGACCATGAAGAAGACCTTGTAAGGGTGGCGTTGGGCGTAGCGCCAGATTTCGCGTAGGAAGTGTTGCAGCTTTTTGTACAGGTGCTGCATATAGCTGTCGCGTGGCGAGCGTTTGTACCGCGACGTGGAGCTGTGGTGTCGCGATGAAGACGAGTACGAGGACGAGGCGTAGCCCGGTCGGTACGAGGATGAGCGCCGCGAGGGCGAGCCGGCCGAGAAGGGGTTCCAGCTGCTGCCCATGGTGCGCGTGCGTTGGGGAGGTTGCAGGTTTGCGTACGGACACGAGGTCGTCGACGACGAGGTGAGGAGGAGGGTTGGTTTGGGCTGGATGTGTGCGCTCAGTGGTGGAATGGTGCTGCTGCCGCGGCCGTTGCTGGTTGCGTGGTCTTTGGCTGTGGCGTGCGCGCGAGCGACTGAGGCCGGGATCCGGTGGTTTAAAGTGTACTTCTCAGCCCAGCGCATTCAAGCGCAAAAGTCAATGTGTTCTCGGCTATGTGTTGTGTGTGTGTGTGTGTTGATGGTGGAGATGAAAGTGATGTTTTGTTTTTTTTCTCTCTTGGAGACGAAACAGTTGTCGCTGCAAGTATGACTGTTGTTGTTTTGTTTTGGTGACTTGTAATGTGCGTTTGTATGAGTCTTTTTGCAAGGTGGTCGTGGCCAGCGCGAAACGACTGGTACTAAAAGTCTAAGAATTAAAGGACCTTGTCGTCACTGTAATGTTGGCTCCGGTGAAGGATGTGTGGGTCCTCCTTTGGGCTTCAATCCCTCTGCCACTCTCTGGCTGTATGCCTTTTTTGCCTCCTTGCCTTGTTTTCTTCCCTCTTGTTTGCCCAATTCTCCCCTGCTCTTTGGGCGTTGATTCGTCTTTGGCTAGCTAGCCCCGTTTTGCTCACAAGGCGACTAAGTAACAACGAAGAATCGGTGACAGCCCTATCGTGGCCCAAAAGCAGGTATCGGTACCAGCTTAGTGTCTGTGCGTCGTGGCAAGGGTGGGTAAGTAGGTAGAAAGGTAAACTAAACAAGGACCACGGGTACGGGTAAGGCAAGGAAAAAGAAGAAGCTCGGGGACGTGGTATATTTGTGTAACTCTCGTCGCACGGTTGGGGTAGCAAGAACAATGGCTCTGGATTGTTGCGCAAAAGATGGGACGGAACACTTTGGCCAGCTTAAAGATATGCGCGCGAACTTGTGGAGCGGAGGATTGATCGTCGCAGACTTGCAGCAGCGCTTGGGAGGGCTAACTGACCGCTCTTTGACGACTCGGAGCGTCTTGGGCGCTGCACATGCGCGTACCCCTGCAGGTACGTACCCGCCCCAGCACGGCATTCTGGCCCAGCTCGCCATTTGTGCCTATACTTGTGCACATGCACATGTGCGATGTTGTGCGTGAACCACCATGTGCAAGTCCCGCTATTGGGCCTTTGACGCGACGAGAGATGAAAAAGTCAGATGGCGAAAAGCAAACAATCACTCGGAACCCTTTAATTCTCGCAAGATTAGGCATTCCTGCAGCAGAGCCTCACATTTGTGCTCGGGTTCCTGGCGGACGAATAATTCCCTTGTGCATCGGCAATGCGCCCCTTGCGTGCGCGCATATGTGCATACATCCCTGTGGCATAAATGTGTCAAGATCGCAAAACGACGTTCGAGACCAAACGTTGCAGCATGCAGGCCCCCGCAATATGGCATTCAACAAAACGTGCATTGGTCTGGATCCAGACGACAGACGCGTTCTTGCATGCCACCTTTGCCTTCTTGAGACGTATGTAAGACCGTTTTCAGTGTCGAATCGGATGACTGTTCTGGACAGCACACAGGTAGTGGAGAAAATCAATGATATAGCTATCGAGACAACATCAACACCAACGGGCCCACTACATACGTGGCTGCTACCAAGGCCAATATCCAATGCATTCCTATGCAATATTCATTGAAAGAGACAACACGATTGGACCAGAAGCGTCAATTACAGATAACAAACATGTATTGACCGGTGTAAGGGCTGCGGGGGACTGACAATGCATCATACCTTCTTCCTACTTTTACCTGACTTGCGCCTCCTCTCTTCTCCATGGCCACCTCCACTGCTCTTTGTAGTTTCCTGAGATTGCGCTGGAGTGGCAGAGCTGGTTGCAAGCGTGGCCAGGACCGCATTGCTGTGAGCGCCTTGACCAACGCCAGCATTTGATACTCGCTGTAGTGGTATTGGTGCAGGAGCGGGGGTAGGCACAGGGACGCGGCGGGGTACTGATGCGTAGCTGGCTTCAGACGGACCCGAGCTTACTCTGCGGGAGTACTGTGGTTGGGGCGAAGTCGGCGATGAGGAAGAAGATGCACTGAAGTTGTGATACTGATAAGGCTCCACGGGAAACGGAACCAGGCGTGACTGGATAGAGGATGATCTCGTACGGGACCCAGACGGGAGCTCGGCCTCATAGGCAGCTTGTCGAGACGACATCTCACGACCTGACCGCGGAGGCGTTGAAGGTCTGTAATTAACCACGGATTCTGGAAACGAGCCTAGCATGTTTCTGGGTGAGGGATACTGTGAATGCATTCCCAGGTGGTGACTGGTTTCAGAAGCTGAACGAGAGGCTGGACGCAGAGGCTCTTGCTCGCGAGCTAGAGGCCCCTCGTATGCATTGATAGGCGCATACATGGCCTGTCCGTCGGGGCCAGGTATAACGAACCCTGGTGGCGACGCATGACTCTCCGCTGTCGATTGGGTGGATGTACGTTTGTGGCTACTATGCTGCTTTTCTTTCTTGGACTTTGAGCCGAATAGCGAGCTTCGTTGTGGATTCTTCTTTGAACGTGAAGAGGACCCATGCTTTCCAGGCGTCTCATAGCTCATGATGCTAGCGGCATCGTGGGGTAGTGAAGCACTGATAGGTCGAGACTGCGGCTCGGGACGTACCGCAGATGCTCGTGCACCATAAAGGCGTGATTGATACGCGTCGAGTTCTTCTGTACTGAGTGAAACATCTGTATTCCCTGCTGCTCTTGCTACCCTGATCTTGTCGAGAACCCGTCGAAAGAGTATTTCCTCGAATTCGGCCGAGTCAGTTGTCTCGCCTGCCCCGCCAAAGTACTCTTCATGATAGCCCCGATAATCAGGCCCGTGCGTGGGCTCCCGCAAAGCTGATGCCCTCTTCTCCCATGCTCTAATATCCATATCATTAAAGTATAGTTCATCTGGATTAATGTTCCTCCCGTTCAAAGCCGGTTGGAACGCCTGGTCTAGTATAACGCCGTCCTTTTCATCCTCGCTCCCCAATTCTTGAAACCTATGCACGTCGTTGCCCTCACCCTCATAGTATCTCCCCACACCCGACGAGCCCCCTGGTGGTCTTCCCCAGTGGGGCATAGTGTAAGGAGTTCGCGGCCGACCACCTAGACCGCCTCCTCGGAAAAAGCTGACTCGATGGGCTTGTCCATGAATGCGGCATGGCCCACGACTGTGACACCGGAGGCTCCGATGAGCCAGAGAACGGTGGTGAAGGGCGAGGCCCAGAGACCGAGAGGAACTGCAATGACGAACAGCGTAGTGTATAGTTGAGAAGTAGTTGCGCGCCAGCTGCCGAGCTCGAGATCGTTGCCCTCCAGCTTGCCGATGCCGAACATGCCTCCGACGACGAGGCAGATGACGAAGAGCAGCATCAGGTTGGTGAGCAAGCTGTAGATGCTGAGCATGACGAAGACAGCGGCATAGTTGCTCGAGAAGTAGCCCAGGTTGTAGTTGACTCTGCTCTGGACTTCGCTAAAGTTGGCGGGCTTGGAAATGCGCTTGAAGTCGAAGAACTCGCCGACGGGGCGCAGATTGGCAAAGCGCGAGGAGACGGAAGTTGAGCGCAAACTGTCGAAGCGGCCGCCCAGGTTCATCCTGGAGGTGAGGGCATCGATGGGGATGTTGAAGCGCGACATGATGGAAGATGTGTGGGGTGGGGATGTCTGAGTGGTGATTAGGGGTGGTGTCTGGTGTCTTTGGTCGGGGGTAATGAGGGTCTGTTGCTGTTCTTCAAGATCTTTGGGCGAGGTCATGGTTAGCTGGGGATAGTATGGGGAGAGAGATGAAGGGCTGGAGATGTGTCCTCAGGGCAAGGAGAGGCGGAGGAGGGCAATGGATGTAGCAAATGGCTGCCTTACGGGGTCGGAAAGAGTCGCGAGAGAATGAAGAAGGTGACGCGGCCGAAGTGAGGGTAGACTGAAGTGAGAGTGGTGTAGGAGGGAGGGTTGCGTGTCGCCTGTCGTATTGGAACTTTTGTTGGCGGCCCCCTGCCGCGAATCCCGTGGTTCAGGGTCGCGCTGCCCTCAACCAAGCCACAGAGCGCTCCGTCTCAGCCCCCCTTAGCCGAGTCTCACATGCGAGGCGTTCATTGGAGGCCACCTGGAACTTTTGTAGTAGGATTCGAGTACTGTACGATAAAAGCAGTGAAGGCGAATTAGTCGCAGCTCCGTCCAGGGAAAAGAGACTCTTTATTTCCTCGACCCAGCTACATACGTCTCCCTTCATAACCGGTCAGAGAGTGATTGGGCCACGTTCCGTCTCTTGAGCGGGCTCAGCGCGCTACCGAACATCTGGCTGCACAAGCCTACTGCAGCCTCCCTACCACTCGCAAGCAACTTTCCAGGCACCTCCTCGGATCAACCGTTCCCCCCAACCATGAGATCCCACGCGGTGCTTGCGCTGGTCCTGTGCATCTTTGCAGCATTCGCAGCTGCTTGGACAAAAGAGGGTGCGTTAGTCCTTCCAATTGCACTTCCGTTCGAGTGCATGCCTCTGGCCACATATGCTCCTTCTACACAAGGACGCAGCCAGCTAGCTACACCTGCGACCTACTTGCTAACAACCTCCTACAGACCACGAAATTTTCCGCATTCGCGACGAGGTCGTCAAGGCAGAGGGCCAAAATGTCACCTTCTACGATCTCCTCGGTGTCAAGCCCAACGCGTCGCAAGACCAATTGACCAAGGCCTACCGCAAGAAGTCCAAGGACCTCCACCCTGACAAGGCTCGCCACTCGTTCGTTGCCAACTACGCGAAGAACAACAAGAAGAAGGGAAGCTCGGTTGGTAAGCAACCGTCCAACAAGGAGATCGAGGCCCATGTGCAAAAGGTCACGGTCGCATACCAGAGGCTGTCTGTCGTCGCCAAGATGCTCCAGGGCGCCGAACGCGAGCGTTACGACCATTTCCTAAAGAACGGTTTCCCTGTGTGGAAGGGCTCTGGCTATTACTACGACCGCTTCCGCCCTGGTCTTGGTTCCGTCATCTTCGGTCTTCTCACCGTCATCGGCGGAGGTTTCCACTACTTTGCCCTCATGATGGGCTGGAAGCGCCGCAGGGAGTTTGCTGAGAGGTACATTCGACAGGCGCGCAAGACTGCCTGGGGTGACGAGAGCGGTCTCCAAGGCATCCCTGGCGTCGACGACACTCCCGCCCCCGTCAATGCTCAGCAATTCGAGAACGATTCGCCCGAGGAAAACGAGACCCCTGACGAGCAAGTCCCCAGGAACCGCCGCGAGAGGCGCGCCATGGAGAAGGATGCTCGCAAGCCCAAGAAGGTCCAGGCTGTGAAGAAGGCCCGCAATGAAGGCATCAGCGAACCCATCGAGCCAGAGATCGTTTCCGGTCCCCAGGGAGCCAAGAGACGCATCGTCGCCGAGAACGGCAAGATTCTAGTCGTCGACTCTGTCGGCAATGTCTTCTTGGAGCATGAGAGTGAGGATGGTCAAAAGGGCGAATTCCTTATTGACGTACGTATACCCTGTATATTGGAGAGTAGAACGCAGAACTAACAACGACCAGCCCAACGAAGAACCCCAACCTACCATCTACGACACCCTCCTCTTCAAGCTTCCCAAGTTCGCCTACAACCAATCCGTCGGACGTGTTCTCGGAAAGAAGGAGATGATTGATGAGCCTCTCCTCGACTCATCTGATCTTCCCGAGGGTGACGCTGCCATTCAGAACGCCACTGCGCCCAACCTCAACGGCGAGGCAAGGAAGCGCAGGGCCATTGCCAGGAAGGCAAGGTAAAAAAAAACTTTGACATTCTACAATATAAAGCACTGGTAGTTTGGGGAAAAGTTTCGCATCTATGCTCGGCACTTGATAGACAAAAAGGAGTTGGCGAGCAAGGAACTTTTTTTGCAATGATGACATGTACGATATTGAAAAGCAGAACAAGAGAGTCTCTATTCGCGACGCATAAAAAAGTGCATGAACCGTGTTTCCCTTGACGTACGCACCCTAACTCTCTCTTTGTCACACCATGGCACGAGCCGAAACCACGCCTATTCCCCAGCGTATTCTTCCTGCTTCCATCATGTTTCTCCACTATCCACGTGCTGGTAGATAATGGCTTATCACACTCGCCGCTCGCATTCCAAAGCCGATGCTCTCACGGCACAAAACATCCGCGAACTAAAACCCATAGCGCAGCGGATAAATCCATGGACGACCTAGCTAGCTACGTGACACGAGATAACGTACCAAGGAAGGAAACATGGCATTACGACGTCATCTTACATGCGCTTTTTACGGAGATGAACGCAGCGCTGCGCAGTGCTACTAGAACTAACACTTACTTGCATCGCACTACACTGCACTGTTGGGGGGCACCTCGAACTTTCTTTCACTCCGTCTCACCTCAGCTCCACAGCACCGGGTGCAGAGACATCTTATTGTTTATTCATTCATGATTTCGATTTCATTAAAAGGTGGGTGTGGGTGTGGTATTTACATGAATCCTCGCAGACGTAGAAGAAGAAGAAGAAAAGAGAAAGAGCAGGAATGCCAGCTATACAAACGACAGCACATATTTCCAGCTCATGCAGTATGAACAACGCCCTTGAAACCCTAGTATTTTCATCAGGAATTAAAGAGCAAAAGAGATATAAGAAAAGGGGTGGGGGATAATAAAAGATGATAAAGGGCCCGGGGCGCATAGGTATCGGTACGGCACCCCAACGGACAAACAGCAACAGCAACAGCGGCAGCAGCAGAAGAAGAAGCAGCAGGTATGTCTGTCTGGTACGACCGAGTTATGCAACGGAATAACATGTTGAGATCATGCAGGGACTGCAACGGGGACAGGTATCACAAAAGCAAGGGCCAAAACAGGAAAAACAAGAACAGCGCATGCGATGCAAAGACCAACGACGGCAAGCGACAGACTTCCTTGGTGGTCTCTTTTTCTTTCCACAACTCTCTCTTTCTCTTTTTGTCTTCTTTCTGTCTTGTTTCTCTTCAGACGCGATAATAGTCTTCCATGGTCAACGTACGAGGTATCGCGGATACATTCTTCGGTCGCTTAACAACGACGCCCGTCATTACACGAGAACAACGATACACGTTCGACGATGTTATCTCGCGCCCGCTCTCAACGCTCACAGTGTGCTGCTGTTCGAGATTCAACTAGAATCGCTCCCTGCCTCCATTACCGTGGTGTTCGAACAAGTCTTCCAAATAGCCGCTCGGTGTACGCCCTCCAGGAACATTTGTGCCGCCGGGTACGTTGAGCGACAACTGGCTAACATTGTTGCCTTCGCCGTAGACACCGCTTCTTGTGTTGCCTGGTGTGCCGAGGGTAGCGATGCTGTTGCGGTTGTACACGGAGAGGCCGTCTCGTGATGGCGGGGCGCGCGGGTATCCGCCTCGGGAAGGTGGCAGTGAGGGCGACTCTGGCGGCGAGATACCGGATCTTGTGCTGAAGCGGTTTCCTGGTGTGGATAGCGAGAGTGCAGACAGGTTGTTTGGGTTTTGGCCACCAAGATGCATTTGCGGCGATCCCGATGCGGGTGCTGCATTGCCAGAAGCGTAGTATCCGGCGGGAAGGTAAGTTGAAGAGCGGGCTGCTACCGACTCCCGCATGCCCGCCGCCCCACCAGCGGTAGGGGAGAAGAACAGAGAAGTCTGCGACTTTTGGGCGGCGTTGTTGGCGCCCGCAGCATTCTTCGATGATTTGCCAATGGGTGCGGCGCTCAGGTGATCTAGGGACATGGTGGAACTTGCCCCCACCACGTTGTACATCCCCCGCTTGTTTCCAGGCATGGCTGGCATGGATTTGACATCAGCCATACTCTGGGCCATAGCCGCACGCTTGACGGAACGATGCAGCGACCATGCAACGAGACCACGCCAGACCATCACAGCCGCACCGAAGAAGGCGAGGATTGCGCCAACACAGATGAAGACGGTTCCATCTGGCAGATCCGACTTTTGCATAAAGTCAGCACCGGCTGTGTCTGGGACTTTCTGGTCAGGTATGCCAACACCAGCTATTGTTGGTGCTCCTGCGAGGTTGAAGACACTTGTGGATCCAGTCTCGGCGGCCGTCGTTGTCGCAACCTCGGTGGTCCCGGATTCGGCGGAATCAGTGGTTTGCGGCTCGTCGGTCGCTGTTGTTGTAGCCTGTGTGGTCTCTGTGGTATCGGTTTCCCGTGCGGTCGTTTCCGCAGCGGTGGTTGTTGCTGCCGCCTCGCCGTTGGGTTGTGACACGGTCGCTAGGTCGGGCGCATTTTCAATCTGAGCAAGTACGGTTGGGGCAACTACAAGCAGTAGGCCCACGATGCCTGCTGACGGACGCATCTCGGACTGCGGTGTAGAACGTGCAATGGGGAAGATTTGCCGCTGCAATGGGCTCGGGAGGGTTCAGGAGACCCTGCGGATCAGTAGGCGTCGCGGTCGAACAGCAGCGTTTCGGGGGTCGGTGGTTGCAAAGTCAAAAAGAAATGCAGACACTCGAGCCGCAGATGGTATCGATAGGATGGAGAAGCGCCGAAACGAGTGACGGGGAACGCAAGGAGAAGACTGTGAGCAGGTTGCTGGCAGAGTGGGTTGAATACGGGGTGACAAGGGGCGGAGTCGAAAGGGACCCGCAGGGGCAGCGCCCAAGTCTGAGCGCCTGGTTCGCGTGATGTTTGACCGTAGACTAACGATTACAATGCAAAGCGGTAATAATTGGACCCTTTAGAACAATTTCACAGAGAAATCTGACATTAACTGCGTTCAAGTTCTTTGCTGCCTTGCACCGTGTTGACGTCGTCTATACTCGTTGCTGGCTCAGGGATGCGCGAGGAAAAACAACGTATGCAGGGCAACGTTGACATCTGGCCCCAGGAGCCAGGAACGTTGCTGCTATTCTGGGACCTGCGTGACTTCTTGCCTAAGCCCGGTTCTAGGGCTTAGTGGCGTATTGTATTGAGAAATACGATACATGACCGTCATTGGCTGTTGTTCCGATGATTCCGAGCCTTTCCGACAGCTCGAGATCTTGGCATCAAAAAGCTGGGAATCACGCTAGCACCTGCTGCTGCGAACACCACCATATCTCACTCCACGTACCAGCCCGGCCATACAGACCGAGACCTTGCGGTTCTCCATAAAATCGAGTAAGAGAGAATTGAATACTACACTCAGCGCACTCTCCCCCACGTATCAGAAGGGTACCTTCACTCTGCGCAATCATGGGTGTCGCAAAGAGGACTCGCAAGTTCGCGATAACCAAGAGGATTGTTGGTAAGTCCACTGTCACACTTCAAAAGAAGATCATTGCTGATTACTCCCCAGGTCAACGCGATGCAAGACTGTATGCAACCACGCGCCCCGCCACCCCTCCTCCACAGCCAGACTGACCCGCCACCCAGGAAGAAGAACCAGATGGCTGGCGAAATAGAAGCCAAGAAGAAAGAAGAAGAATCGAAAGCAAAGCGGGAAGTGTACATCATCCCCTCCCTACTCATCCCCGCAAAAACACAGCTGACCAACTACCCACGCACCTGCAGCCCGCAAGTCTCCTCGGCCCTCTTCTTCCAAGCCAACACCGCCCTCGGCCCGCCCTACTCAGTCCTCGTCGACACGAACTTCCTCTCGCACACGGTCCACGCAAAGCTCGAGCTGGACAAAGCGCTCATGGACCTCCTCTACGCCAAAGCCACGCCCATAATAACCTCGTGTGTCATGGCCGAGCTGGAAAAACTCGGCCCAAAATACCGCATCGCCTTGCGCATTGCGCGCGACGAGCGCTGGCAGCGCCTCAAGTGCGACCACAAGGGTACCTATGCTGATGACTGTATTGTCGATCGCGTGCAGAAACATCGCATTTATCTGGTTGCTACGAATGATCGCGATCTCAAGAGGCGCATTCGTAAGATTCCTGGTGTGCCCATTGTTAGTGTCGCAAAGGGCAAGTATGTTATTGAGAGGCTGCCTGATGTGCCGGACAGTCATTGATTGGGCTTTTGTGGTTATTTGCATAGCGCGAGGCGTTTTTTTTTGGAATCAAAATTTTGGGTTTTGGTAGTATGACTATATGCAGCGGGGCTGCTGAAGATAGAGGGCAGAATGGATCTCGATGAGAGCCTGGATCTAGTAACTCTTCTTGTCTCTTCCCGTGAGGTAGTTTTAGGGCGTGAACACCGAGTACTCGTGGTATAGCACATCCACAATGATACTATAGACAGAGATGATAGCCTTTCTGCACGCATTAAAAAGAATGGCAAGTTTATGTTGAATAGTAATATTGGTTGGAACTGCTAGGGTGTGAACACCCGCCAAAGATCCAAGATACGAAAAACCAACATCAACCCTCAATTCAGGCAAGTGCCTAATCTTACCTCCTATCCACCCAAGCCCCAAAGCTTCTATCCACCACATGCGAAGAGTCTATAGGCCAAAGCCTTTGTGCAAATGCAACGGAACCCGCTCATCAATGCCAAACGCTCCAAATGAAAAGAAAGACGAAGAAGAGAAACAAGGAGAAGAAACGAAACCACGACACTCCATCTAGTACACAGAACAATTTGACTGGGCGCGAGTGAGTGCCTGGGTGAACATGGTCTGCATAGCCATGTAGTGGAAGACGATACCGCCCAGTACAGCGACATGCCAGATGTTGTGCGAGCAGCCCACGTAATCGAAGAAGCCGGGGAAAAAGCGCTCCGGTGTCTTGCTAGCGTAAAGACAAGCTCCAGTGACGTATACAAGCAGACTCTTTGTAACAGGGGCGTAAAAGTACTGTGCCCATTCCACTCCGCGCGTGTATGCGAGTTGGCCAAAGGGGAGGAAACCCGTGAGGGCGAGGGAGCAGTAGAAGACGACGCGAAGCCAGGCCATGTCGGCGCGATTGAAGGTTGGGTGCCAGGGTAGAATGACACCGCCGATGCCAAGGAGTGCTGTTACGCCCATGTACGACCAGCGGGAGACGGGTTCGCAGTAGAAGGCTGCGTATTCTGTTGTCATGATGGAGGCGGCGACGAGGAGAGAGATGCCGGTGTAGTCTACGCAAGCGAAGCGCTCGAGGAGCGTTTGGTGTGAAATACTGTTCATGGTATGCCAGATGGTCGAGCAGGCCAGGCACTTGCATGCAGCGAAGAAGAAGACTGCTGCTATGAAGATGTCGGCTTTTGTCGACATGCTGAAGTTACTGCTAGAAGGGTAAAAGTAAAAGGCCATGGCGAGAACCATAATGAAACCGAGCAGATGGGTCCAGATGTTGATGAGCTCATTATGAAGACCGAAAATGGAGCGGACGCATGCCCATTTACCCTCTTGGAATCGGTAGCCTTTGAGAATGTGTGGGTTGACTCTCCAGGGTTCGGGAAGGTCTTCGTAGTGTATGAGTCCATGTGCTTTGGCTCGCTCGAGGGCTCTTTGTACGGCGTGCTCGACTCGAATTTCGATGGTTTCGCGTGCCCTTCGTGCCTTGTCTAGACCTCCATCCACGACTCCCTTTGCAATCTCTATTCCTTCGTCCATCTTTCTTCGACCTCCCTCGTAGAATTCATGCGCATATGTACTGATGGACCCGTCTCTTATAGCGTATGCGCGGGTCTCGAACTCGGTCAGGTAGTTGTCCATAAGTACTATTCCCTCCAGCACCTTTTCTCCCAGCGTCTCTTTCCGCTCCATCGCATCCGTGTATCGTCCTTCTAGCGTCTCGACAAAGACGGAAGCTTGTCGCCGTCCTGCTTCGATTGCGCCATCGGATATCTTGGAGCATGATTCGCGGACGGCGAGGAGAGTGTTGTATGCGTATTCGACACCGGCGTCGTACTTGAGGTGGCCATAGCCCTCGAGGAAATCCAGGCGACAGTTGAGTTCAGTCAAGAAGTTGCGCAGCTGGCAGTCGGTGTCAGTAGTCTAGCCAAAAAACGATCGGACGCATGCAGGGCGTACAACATACCAAAAGTTGAAAGTTCTCTGCTTCCTGCATGCATGGGCGCGTGTGCCACGAGTGACGTCTTTGGCGTTCGCTAGGGCGCTGGGTAGCGAAGGTGCCGTAGCCTCGGTAGGTTGGCTGGATGGGCTCTTCTTGTGAAGTCATTATGGCGGTACTGACCCCAACACTCGAATTGGAGCGCGGCATGAGGGGCATCGGTATATAAGTCTGGCGCAAAGCTGCGCGGGGTTGGGTTCGAGGCGTGGCGATGTCTTTGGTTCGGCTCGTCCAGTCGATAACGGACCCAGACTACGAGGCTTCTGTAAGGCACAGGGAGGTGAGGCGATTGGCTGGTCTGCGCATGTGCTCAGGGAATCTATCTGGCTGGGTGACCTCCTCTTCTTGTGGTGTTGGGAGCAGCAATTAGTGACGATGTGGGTCTTTTTCTCCGCCTATCGGGGCAGCTAAGAATGGGCGTGGCTGCCGAAAGGGTCGAGGATTGGACAAGACAGTACTGACGCGGCGGATAGTGTCTAGTCGATAGGAGAGGAAAATGTACAGAGCGGGTGAGAACAGGAGGAGGAAAGAGACTAGGAGACTGGGCACCGCGCAACTTGGCAGTGAATTGGCGCCGTGATGCCGTTGCCGCGGTCAATTCACGGTGCCGTGCAGGCGTAGTCGGACCCTGGTTGTGAGTTGCGGCTCTTTGTAGGGCTGGAGCGATTTCGCCTTCGATTCCATGGTTGGCAGATGAGATTTTAAAATTCTTCCCCGTCTTTGCGCATGCAAATGCCCCCAGTCTTTGCCCCAAAACTCACATGGATGGAAACTCAACAGCCCGTCTCTCATCGGCGAACAGCGAAGCTGCTGCCAATATCGGCAGGTGCGCATCGTGGCTCAACCCAGCCGAGGACTGCAGCCACACGTGGCTAGTCTCGTCACGTCATTGTGTGCCGCCATCCGAAGTACCGTGATTACGAGTCGTCGAGGCGCAATATTCCTGTTTATCAGCCTAGAAGCAATATACTCTCAGATGATGTGTTTTGTACACCCAGGGCTTGCTCGAAGACGTGTTCAGGTGCTACCCGGATAGAGCTTGCAGCTGCCATGTGCTAGCGCCAGGGTCCCACGTTGGGGCAATTGCAACCCAACGCTCACCATCTTGAAATTTTCTGCTGTGCTTTTGACAAACAAACAACAACGCAAGACTTTCAAGATGGTGCTCCAAGCAATCAAGTACTCGCGAGGCCAGCTCGAAATCCTGGATCAGCTGAAACTGCCGCATGCCGAGGAATATGATCACATCTACTCCAGCACGGATGCATGGCACGCAATCAAGGAGATGCGAACGCGGGGAGCACCAGC
Organism: Stemphylium beticola; assembly: GCA_029100535.1. NCBI lineage: Eukaryota > Fungi > Ascomycota > Dothideomycetes > Pleosporales > Pleosporaceae > Stemphylium > Stemphylium beticola. The sequence continues at coordinate 213,862 of JARBXR010000012.1, read as the reverse complement.
CATCGCTATTGTTGCTGCCCTCGCTCTCGCAGTCGAGCTTACCAATACGAAGCTCTCGCCAGTAGCTGAGGAGGTCAAGGTTTTCATCACAGAAAAATTGGAATATCTGGTAACGAGCCGGCCAACCGCCGTCAACCTTGCGGATGCAGCTGGCAAACTGCGCAAGATCACAGAGGATGCTGCCGCACAAGAGGGAGCAGACGGAGAGGCTGTGCGAGGAGCGTACGTAACTGCTGCCGAGAAGATGCTAGTCGATGATGTGAGCGACAACGAGAGCATTGGCAAGCATGGTGCAGAGTGGATAGTCAAGAACACAGTAGCCGGAAAGAAGGGCCCTGTCAGCATGATGACGCACTGCAACACTGGGTGTGTATGGCATCCTCTTTTTGTGTCCGGGCTGCTAACATTACAGATCTCTCGCGACTGCAGGATACGGTACAGCGCTTGGTGTAATCAGGTCACTACACGTCAATGGCTCACTGAAGCATGCTTTTTGCTCGGAAACTCGCCCATACAATCAGGGCTCCAGACTGACAGCATTCGAGTTGGTCCACGACAAGATACCAGCAACTCTCATCACCGATTCCATGGCTGCAGCTCTGCTCCGACTACGTGGTGAGAGCGAGAACATTGCTGGTATTGTAGTAGGTGCAGACCGCGTAGCAGCAAATGGTGATACAGCGAACAAAATCGGTACCTATTCATTGGCCATCCTTGCTAAGCACCACGGAGTCAAGTTTCTCGTAGCAGCGCCGAGAACGACAATCGACCTCAAGACCAAGTCTGGAACAGACATTGTCATCGAAGAGCGGCCCGGAAAGGAGGTGACTCTCGTCAAGGGACCAAGACACGACGGTGTCACGCTCGATTTGGGTGTCGTCGAGACTATTAGCATTGCAGCCAACGGAATCGGAGTATGGAACCCAGCTTTCGACGTCACTCCTGCCGAACTTATTGACGGTATCATCACCGAAGTGGGGGTGGTTGAGAAGGATAGCAATGGGGTGTTCCATTTGGACAAGGTCTTCGAAGCGGAGGGTTCGGAAGCGAAACCTTCGACTATTGGTGGTCTGTAGGACGAACGTTTACGGCTTCATTCTCGGAGCGACCAGTAGCTGAAAGACATGTTTTCACTATACACGGCGCTCAGCGTTTGTTTTGCTAAGGAGAGACCAAATAGCATGCCATCTCCTGCATTGTCCACCTGCCCGTTCAACGTATTCGTATCATTCGGCGTGATGGGCATAAAGCGTAATCTAGGCATTTCCTCAGGTACCGAAGCTGGTGCATGAGCAGTCGTCGTTCATGGGGCGCATGGATTCGCCGTCTTCACGAGCCCTTCTCATCCGTCTTCGATGACTGCTCGCTGTCCTCTGGCGTATCTTTCAGCTCTTGTCCCGCTTTCTCTGCCTGGGCAAGGAGGGCTTCGATCTTCTTCTCGATTGAATCGAGGTGGGTCTCTAGGGCGGCGGCCGTCTGTTCGCCTCGTTGCAGTTCCTTGAAGGCCTTGGACAGCCATCAGAATCGGCAGTAGATTATTTTGGCACAAATCTTACCTGCGCAAGATCGGCTTCTGAATGCGATCCAGCGCCTGCTCCGTTCTGCTCCGTGGACATGGTGGCGCGCATGTAAGATGGGGTATGGAGGTGTGGTTGGGCTGAGAGGCCGAACGCGACAGTGCTCGAAGATGACGACGGAGCTCGCTCTAGCGCGAACTCACCCTGGAGACCTTCTGGTAACCCGGCACAGCCCAGACTCGTTACCCAACCTCATTACACCTTTCACTATACTCGCTTGCGCGCGCTTCTTGACTATTTCCATTTCTTCCCCGCATGCGCACATCAACACTCCTTTAATCCGCCCGCGAACAAGTCGCCCACCATGTTCTCTGGCTCCAACTCGTACTTAGGGGGCGGCAACAGTGCCCGACCTGGCCAGCCCCAGTATGGCCAGCAGCAGCAGCCGCCATTCCAGCAGCCCGGAGGCTTCCAGGGCGGCCTGATGCCGCAGCCCACGGGCTTTGGAGCCGCTCCAATGCAGCAGCAATTTACTGGCTTTCCGGGCCAGCCGCAGGGCTTCGGACAGCAGCCGCAACCGCAGCAGCCACAGTATACGGGCTTCCCAGGCCAGCAGGGCCAGCAGGGCCAGCAATTCCAACAGCAGCAGCAGGCCCCGCAGCAAACGCCCTTCCAAACCGGCGCGCCGCCTCAGCAGCAGCAGCAGCAGCAGCAGCCACCCCCTGCCCAGCCGCAACGTCCACAGCCCACAGGCATGACTTCGGCGCAGATGGCCGATTCGTTTCGAGGCAATGCCGCCTCCTCAGTGCCGCCGCCTGTTCCCGCCAAGGGCAGCAAGATCCCGAACATTAGGCTCTCGTTCATTACGGCGCAAGACCAGGCCAAGTTTGAACAGCTGTTCAAGTCGGCCGTGGGGAATTCACAGGCTCTATCCGGCGACCAGGCGCGAGACCTCCTGATGCGGTCCAAGCTGTCGGGAGATGCTCTCTCGCAAATTTGGTACGTATAACCAACTGTGTAGCTAGCTTGCTCTAACACATCCAGGACACTGTCAGATACCACCAAGTCGGGACAGCTCCTCTTCCCCGAATTCGCTCTCGCCATGTATCTCTGCAACCTCAAATTGACCGGAAAGGACCTCCCCAATTCGTTACCTGAACGTGTCAAGAACGAGGTCTCAAGCATGGTGGATATCATCTCATTTGGTATTGGAGAGGAGCCCTCGAGAGGTCCTACGCCAAACAACAACGCCCCTACCATTCAGCAACCCCAGCCACAGGCCTCGAACAGCCAATTGCTGAATACATTGGTAACGCAGCCGACTGGATTCGGACAACAGCCAACGGGCATGCAGCCACAACCTACTGGGTTTGGACAACAACCGACTAGTATGCAGCCGCAGCCTACTGGTTTTGGACAGGCCCCAGCTGGTTACAACGGGCCGCGCCCACCGATGCCTCCTATGCCTACTGGTTTCGGCTCAAACCTGACGCCCAGCCAGACCGGCATGGCCCCTCTCAATGCGCAGCCAACCGGAATGCCGGGTCAATGGGGTCTTGCAAACACGCCTGCTACTGGCCTGCCCAACATTGAAGCCCTGGCGCAAAGAATGATGCCCCAGACTGGCCGGGAAGGCGGCAATCATACGACTGCTGGATTGACTGGCAATGCGACGATTCCTTGGGCTATCACAAAGGGCGAGAAGAAGCTGTACGATGATACTTTCAGAGCCTGGGATGGTATGAGTAAGGGTTACATCAGCGGAGCACAAGCTCTTGAGATCTTTGGACAGAGTGGACTGCCCAAGCCCGATTTGGAGCGTGTCTGGACACTTGCTGACTCTGCTGATCGCGGGCGTCTTGACCTTGATCAGTTCGCCGTTGCTATGCATTTGATCTATCGCAAGCTCAATGGCTATCCTATACCTGCTCGTCTTCCCCCTGAATTGGTCCCGCCTTCCACACGCAACATCAACGATTCCATTGGTGCGATGAAGAATCTGCTTCGCGGCGATGCCGAGGACAGGAAGAACTCGGGCGCGTTCCTTCAACCCCAACGCACTGGTGTAAGCTACTTGAAATCTCACTCTTTCCGTGCTGGAAGTCCGCAAGCCGGTGGACGCAAAGATGCTACCGTCTTCCGTAACAACGATGACAACGTAGGTTATAAATCGAGCGCCCGGCATCGTCTCGGTGGCGGTGGTCGTTCGCCTTCCCCAGCGCAACCGGGTTCGCCTGCTTCAGAGCGATCCGACGAGATGTCTCTTGACCAGCTCAGAAAGTCAGTCAAGGAGAAGCAGATTCTTTTGGATGCTATGGATGCCCAGGACGAGAACGCCGCAGATGAGGATGACGCACTTGATCGTCGGGATCGTCGTGAGGCCGAAGACCTCTATCGTCGAATTCGTAGAGTACAGGAAGATATTGATGCTCATCCCAAGGCATCCATGAGATCTTCAGACTCGGATGCTGAGCGTCGCGCCCTTAAGCGCCAACTCCAGACCTTGACTGATCGCTTGCCTGAACTTGCATCCAACGTACGCAGAACAGAGCGCGAGATTGCGGATGCCCAACTTGAGCTTTTCAGGCTCAGAGATGCTAAGGCTCATCCTGGCTCTGCATCCACAGTTGTGGGCACTGGGCCTGGTGGTGCAGTGACTGAATCTGATAGATTGAAGGCTCGTGCTAGGGCTATGATGCAAGCACGCTCTGCCGCCTTGACTGGAAGGCCGGCCCCTGCTAGCGATGACAGTGGTGCAGCAACAGAGCGCCTGGAGAAGGAGAACTCACGCATTCGAGCTGAGAAAGAGAACAACGAGCGCATGATTCGCGACGTTGAGGACAGCGTCAACGAGTACGCCAGGGGACTCGAGTCAAGTCTCAAGGAAGGAGGGCACGACAACACCAGTGAGCACGAGCGACGCAGGTGGGAGGAGGCTCTGGGTGTTGAAGATGACGTTAAGGACTTCATCTTTGACCTTCAACGGAGCAGCCGAGCATCACGCATCCGCAAAGATGAGTAAGTGACTCTACATCTACTCAAACGACATGTTACTAACTCATTACAGCTCGTCCCGTGACAACTACAGGTCCCGTTCAGCAGACAATCGCCCGGCAACGTCCCGTTATGAGAGCCCTGCTTCTCGTGCGGATCCCATTCCTCGCCCTGCAACGTCCACTCCAAGCGGTGGTTCTGCACACAGGACGCCAGAGGAGCGAGCCGCTTTCATCAAACAACAAGCTGAGCAGCGAATGGCTGAGCGTCTGGCTGCCTTGGGTATCAAAGCTCCAGTAAAGGCTGGTGAGACACCTCAGCAGCGTGCTGATCGCGAGAAGAAGGAACGTGAGGAGAAACTGCGCCAAGCTGAGGAGGAGGATGCACGTCGTGAGGAAGAGCGCCAAAGACGCCTCAACGACGAATCAGCCGCGCCACCAGTTCCAACAAAGACCAGTGGTAAGAAGCCAGCACCACCCCCACCAGCTTCGCGCAAGAACAAGAACGACATCGCCCAGCACGATGCTCAGCAAGCGGAAGCGGAGTCGAAGAGGGCAGACAACGACATGGCTGAGCAGGCTCTTCGTGAGCAACAAGAAGCCCAGGAAGCAGAGACGCGACGCATGGAGTACGTACACACCAATATTCCTACTGATGCGCTCACTAACACTCAACAGGGAAGAGGAACGCAGACAAGAGGGTGAATTGGCCAGCGAACAGGAAGCCGCTCAGGCCAGACTCCGCGCTCTGGAGGAGCAGGTTAAGCAGGGCAAAATGAAGAAGGCTGAAGAGAAGAAGAGAAGAGAAGCAGCTTCTAAAGATGCCAAGGAGAAAGAGTCTCGATTGGCCGCCCAGCGCGCCGAAATCGAAGCTGCCCGCGAGCGCGAACGCCAGCTGCAGATGCAGCTTGAGGCGCTCGACGACGACGAGTCCTCGGATGACGACGGCCCGCAAAACATCACTCCCCAGGACACTACACCTACCGCCAGCCAGGAATTGCCGCGCGACTCAGCGCCCCCAGCGGCACCACCGATGCCACAAGTATCCCACAACACACCCCCATCGTCCGTTGCTAGCCCGCCCGCGTCATCGGTAACAAGCCCACATCCTGGACTTGGTGACACCGAGACCAAGAATCCATTCTTGAAGAAGATGGCCATGTCCAACCAGGAGAACAACACAGTCTCCACTCCGCCCGGCCCAACGAGCACTACCAGTGAGGTGTCAACAAACCCGTTCCATCGCCTCACTCAAGAGAATGCCAACAAGGCTGCGTTACCTACGTTCAACGAGCCCTCCGCGCCCTCAGCCCGCAGGTTAGGACGACAGGATGACGATGACTGGTCCGTTGTCGACTCGGATGACTCCTCGTCTGATGATGACGAGGCGCCTACACAGGGCGGAGCCAAGCAGCTAGCTTCTATGCTCTTCGGCACTATGGCACCACCGCGTCCTCTCTCATCCATGGACAACAAGAGTCCTCGTGCTGAGAGCCCAGCCGTAACATCGCCTTCTGCAGGTATTCCTCCTCCTCCACCTATGCCTGCAGGTGGTGCTCCCCCACCACCTCCCGGTCCACCACCGCCTCCAGGTGGTGCTGCACCTCCTCCACCACCCATGCCCAGCATGAAGCCTCCAGGCGGAGCACCGAACCGTGGTGCGCTGCTCGGTGAGATTACTGCCGGTAAGGGTCTGAGGAAGGTCGAAACCAAGGATAGAAGTACCGCAGCAACTGCTGGTAGGGTTTTGGGTTAGGATCGTTATCATAAGCTTAATACGGATGGACGGGTTTGGGTTATAGGATTGTAGTATAATTTCGTGTAGTTTAGATTGCTTTGAATGCCGTTTCGACAGTATCTGCTTTGCCTGTCCGTGTTCCTTATGGTGTGCCCTTCTTCGCGACTCTTTGCCTGGATCATTGCTCCTAGCCCAGATCTGTCGCTGTGTATGTACGTCCATGACACCCTTGTCATGTCCAACATATCCGTCCTTGATGTCCGGAGTGATGGAATCTGTTCCTTTCCGGACATGCACACTCGTGTTCTTTTGTAGATTCCTGTTCCGCAACGAAACCACATTGCCAACCAACACCGAACGACATGACATTTCCATTCTGTCTTGACTCTTTTCTTTCTCCATTGCTCATGTTTTCCACATCCAAGCCTCATTCACCCCTCCTGCTCCTGCTGCCCCTCATCCAACGGCGCCACATACCCATCAACCATCCAACTCCAAATATTCAACCCAATCTTCTCCCCCTTTATAACCGGTAACCCCGCATGCCAACTCTCCGCATAACCTGAGCCGTCCTCGCGCATATTCTCCCAATACACAGCGTTCCCCGGTATCGGTTTGAAAATAACACCTTTGGTGAGATCTTCCAGGGGCTTTGGAAGCGTCTTCTGTGTACCGCTGGTGCTGGTGCTGGTATTGGTATCGGTGGCCTGCCCAACATCACCAGTCCTAGACGTACCAGTACCAGTACCAGTACGAGAACGAGAATAAGATGATGACGATGACGACAGCCCCCCATAAACGCCCTCAATATCACACTCGATAAACTCGCACCACCGTCCCCCCATCCCTACCGGCCGTTCCAACCGTGGAAAATGCGTGCCCCCACCTTCACACTGCCCGTCCACGTACACCATGAAACTGCTCACGCGGCCGCTCTTCTTCCCTGCACTACTCCAGTCGTAGTGGTATGTGTAGTGACCGCCGATGCCGTAGCGTTGGCTCCACAGCTTCTCGATGAAGGTGTTGGGCCGCCAGCCTTGGAAGGTGCGGGCGCGGTCTTCGATGCATTGTACCGTTTGGGAGCGCGGTAGGGGCGCTTTTTCTGAGAGCCGGATTGAGGGTTGCAGGGATTCGGTGCCAGAGGTCCAGATTGTGGAGGGGGTGAAGTGTGGTTCGCTAGAGGGGGGTTAGTTTGTTGATGTTTTGCTAGAGTGGGTGTTGATGGAGTGGTGGATTGAGGTAAGATGGTATGTCTCTTGCTGATTCTGGTCATGTTTTGGAGTGAGGGGAGATGCGATGTCACGTGTTCTTTTCCTTGGAGAGAAACACAATGCCAGCTCTTGTCTTTTTCATCTTCTTTCTTACCCTTCGGCTCTTGACATGTACGGGCAGAAATTAAGAAAGAAAGAGAAGAAATGTTATCGAAATAATGTCATACATACCTCAACTCAACAACCTCCTTGCCCTCGCCCTCACCCAGGAATCCCTCAATATACACAACTAACGGATCCCGACTTAGCACATAAACCCCCTTGTACTGATGCTCTTTACACGTCATATTCTTCTCCGGTATCACCAGACTCTCCAATTTTCTCACATCCACCACTTTCCGCTCTCGTGCACTGGCAGCAGCGTTGCCATTGTCGGACAAGATAGATAACAACGATGACGATGACGATGAGGAAGGAGAAACGAAGAGAGAAGACAATGGCGCACCGGCCAGAATATACGCTAAAACAGCCAAGAAAGCATATTGAACGATTGCGGATAATGATATTTGAGACAATGCCGATGGTGATGTCTGTGACGATTGTCGAAGTGGGGACGGGGAACGCATATCCGCAGGGCGCAGGACGACCTCGCGAAACAAGTTCCGACCGTATCTCGTATTCGGACGAGGAAAAATTAGGCCAGACGCGTCAAACACGGCCAACGAGTCGCAATCGCAATAAAGTCTATAGTCAAAGCAGTATACCTGAGATAAACAACAATAACAATAATCTTTTTAGATAGAAAAAAAAGACAAACACCAACACGACCAGAACGAACGCGACACTAAAAAAGGAATAGGACCGAAACGACTATGGTGTGTGTAGAGAGATGTCTAGAAGCCTTGTCTACAGCAAAGCAAAGCAAAGCAAAGTAAAGGAAGAGAGAGAGAGAGAGAGAGAACGGAACAAGAAACATCCATTGTCAAACCCACATAAAACACGTCCCCTCTCTTTTCCCCCTAGATAACTTATCGTCATCGATGAATCAATGAATCAATCACCCGTCTATTCGACCGTCCGCCCGCCCGTCTCATTTTAAAAAAGAAGGCAAAGCAAAGGGTAAATATACACGTCGTGTCATGTCCCTGCCTGCCCATCTGCACACGACAAGCTGTGGCGACTTGGTATGTGCGTATTTTTTTCTTGTCCAATTTGTGTGGAAATGCAGATGCAAACGCCAATGCAAGCACAATGCAAAGCCAGAACATTTATAGATACATGGCGAGCACCGAGGCGGCTGAATTGCTTTCCCTGGGCTTACATAACCCTTGCACTTGGATATTTGTCCCCGGGCGTCGGCGTCGGCGGTGGTCTTGTCGGCGACGATGGACGGCGGGCGGCTGAGCCTGGGAGACAGGGTGCGTTGTTTGTCGGAGTAGGGAAGGTGGGAAAAGGGTATCGGGAAAAGAAGTGGGGCGGTGTTTTGTACCTCCGAGGAGGTAGAAAAGGGAATCCAGGGGGTTCGCTTGTGGACCCTGGCTTTTTTTGGGGG
>JARBXR010000012.1:22839-204830 GCA_029100535.1 Stemphylium beticola | reverse complement strand
TTCTTTGCTTCCTTGATACTCTTCGCATTGCTTTGCCTTGCTTGTGCGGCGTTTGCCCAGGCTCTCGGCGTGAAAGGGTCTGGGTTTCATTCTCCCTTCTGTTCGGGCGAGCGACGTCCGGGGTCAGGGAAGGTGAGACGAAATGAGGCGGAACGGGGCTTTGGTTCTAGAATCGGTATGGGCTGTATTGGACCCTTTTCCTTTTTCCACCTTCTATTCTCGGTGTCGGTGGAAGCTTTGTCGTGCCCCTCATTTTTTTCCTCTGGTAACATGTATCTTGTCGTCATCTATTTCACCGACTGGACGACAACGGCTTGGGATGTTGATAGTCAGCCTCACTTTTTTTTAAACTTGCTTTCTGCACACCGTAATAGTGGGATTCATGCATGCAGAGTATCAGATGCAAAATCAAGAAAAAAGTTTCAAGTATTACCCGCGCATAGCATTTAATAGGGAGCGAAATATTCAAGAAAGACTTCCAATGGTTGCACCTCTATAAACTCCATCCTCAAGGGTTTCCCAAAGGTATCAAAAAACGTAAAAGGGCAATGGACAACAAAGCTCAACCAAATGAGACTTTGTTGTCATGTCATGAAATTTCTCTTTCTCTCTCTCTCTCTCTCTCTCTCTCTCTCTCTCTCTCTCTCTTACGAAAAAACAAACAATTGGTATCCCAAAATCTAAGCACATCTAAGGAGATACTATCGCCCCGCGCGTACCGACTCGAAGAGACCAAGGTCCAATACTAAGCCTTGAAGTCCCCGCTTTCCTTCTCTCAAATTATTCTAGAATGCAAAGATTCTGACTGCTGAAAAAAACATTGCAATTCGTACAGTCGATGAATCGCTTCTTGTCCGCACAGAGCTAATATCGTCTGGCACTGGTTTGTCGTATATGGTCCCCCTGCTTATCTGGCAGTACGCTGTGACGCCTACCTTGCTCCTTCCAATCGTGCCTGCTATCCCAATCGTGCTGGTCGTAAAGGGAGTCTTCGAATTGGTTGTAGAGTTAGGTTTTGATACCGTTCTCTCTCTCGTGCTGTTCTGCAACTTCACGTGCGTAGAATTCTACTAGCATTGTCCCGTAGGCCTCCATCTCTTCCAAAGGAACAGCAAGGCGGAAATCGTTCAAGAGTAGGAATTGCAGCTCCAAGTGGTTCAGTTCGACCAAAGGTAGACCACCAACCTTTGAAGTGTTAGCAACATCTCACATGATAGGTATTTATACACAAACCTTTGCGTATCTCGAATTTGTATAAAAAACATCGGAGAAGAACTTGCTAGCGCATGTGACGCCCGCTATGACGAGACGATGAATGTTGAAACTATCAACTACGAAAAAGTGGGAGAGATTCAATGCAGTATCTGCATTGAGATCTTGCTGGGGAGGAGAAGACGGCTGGGAACCTTGAACTGGCGTATCGGATGGTTTGCCTAGAGACCCTGAAGGCGGAGGCGTTGCGGCTTGGGCCGAAGCGGATTCGGGTCGCACAGAATCGGCACTAGTCGAGTTCGCTGACATTACCGATTTCGAGTGTTCCACAGACTGTTGGTTAGCCTTACGAAGACCAGACATTGGGCCAGCATTTACCCTCTCAGTCATTCTGTCAAAGTAGACTAGAAGACTTAGGAAGACCTCGTAAGTGGTGGGACAGTATTTGTGGATTCTACTGAGATAGCTGAGGATGGAGATGCTGGGAACGTTCTTCCCGTGGAAGGCCAGGACGCTGGTGGTCTGCTGGCTCAGGCCCGAGGTGCCTTCTGGTGGTGGAATTTGGCGATGTAGGTGGTCGTGTTGGCGGTCATTAGTTGTGGTGATCTTGGTCAACAAGCCTGCCACCATTTCGATGATATCGGAGACGGGCATCTCACTAATCTCGTACTGAGGGCCGACATCTGCAGGGTCTCGTCGCTGCCGCCGTGCCAGCGATCGCGTCTGGGAGAAGGGGCTGGAGTCGTCGATGGCGAAGCTTTGGATGTGGGAAAGGCTCTTGACCTTGATGCGGGTGGGTGAGGCAGCGGGCGATCGCAACGACTGTGCCGGGGAAGGCTGCACTGGAGTTGGCCCGCTCGAGGGTGTGGCTCGTGTGTTTGCAAAAGTGCCCGAGGCGGGGTTTGAGCCAGGGGTCGGCTGCTGTGAGTGTGGGCGGAATCTAGGACTGGGTGGAGTGGCGGCTACTTGAGGGGCCGTGTTGTGATGCTGCGATGGCTGGTTTGGTGTCGAGCTCGACTGCGGGGCTCCCGAATCAGCCATGGGAACATCACCGGACGGAACTACTATACGCGGCGCATTGGCGCTCGACGAGGGCGAAGGTCGTACAGACGGATTATGGGCGGCAGGAGAGTCCTGTGTCTGCTGATGCGTGCTGCTGCCGCCGCTAAACATGTTGGTGTGAAAGTGGTTCCCACCGAAGTCGCTCACCAGAAGCGATCCCATGCCGCGATCGCAGGCGGTGCACGAAACAAAACTTCTGGAGACGGCGGTAGCGAAGAGAATGCGACACGGCGACCGTGTCGTGGGGTGAAGAGAGTGTAGGCCGGGGGTGGAGCGTGCTGGTAAGGCGGTGTCGGTGGTGTAGTCTTGTTGAGCCTTATCGCAAAGAGCCCAAACTTCGAGGCAGCTTAAAGGGGTGCGAATATGGCATGCGAGCCTGCTCTGTCTGCCGTACTCAAAGTGAATTGAACGGCACGCGTCGTGTCAAAAGGCAAAGGCAAATGTGGAATGTGCGCCGGACAGAGACCTGGCGTGTTGAGTGACGAAGTGTTGTTCGAGAAAGGCGTGGGGAACCTACGGAACGTCACAGACCAACGACTGGCTCGAATGGGAGACCCTGGCCGCAATTCACCTGCACAGTCCAGAGCCCATGTGACGACACTGTGCATCACCACACGCCTTTTCCACTCCCGTTGGGCATTTGATGCGTGCGCCAATATGTCGCCAGAACATCTCGACTACTTTTTGCCATGGCCAAGTTACCCCGCCCATATACTGGGTAGAACCTGGGATTTAGCTTTATTTGACTTGGGTGGTAGGATTCGCATTCGGAACAAATGGCAGGGGCTGCGACGGATGGGCTAATGCTGATTGATGATTGGACCCTTCCCGCAACTCTCTCCCACGCCCACGCCTATTGCTAGACGCGCTTGTCTAGTTGATCGTGTATTTCATTTCGCCATCATGGTCATATCATGCCATATCCTACATGGTGTTTTATCCATCTACCACCATTCGCACGGCCAACTCTACTGCCTGCCTGGCCCCTCATAGTTCTGGTCGGGAAGGTACAGATGCCTCTGTGCGCCCGCGCCTGTGAGCACAACCATGCGGATCACACCTCCAGAGCTGCCGTCCCACTTGATCGCCTCTGACAGTGCGCCCTTGACGAACTTGATGCCCTCCTCCTCGCTCATGTTCTCCCTCCAGTTCGCGTCGCAGTAACCGTAGATGTATGTAGATCCTGAACCGCCAATCGCATATGACTGCTTGTGCAGGGAGCCTCCGAGGGGAATCGAGTATACTTGGCCGCCGTGGCGATGATCCCAGCCGGCAATGATCAATCCGGCGCTGTAGGTCCGTCAGTGGCTGTTTGTCCCGAGTCTCAGGCACACTTACGAAAGCTGGTCCTTGTTGGAGTAGCAAAGCTCTTGGAATATAGCGGCTGCCGTCTGTGTAGTCGGTGGCTCTTCGTTGGTGGTGCCGTACATGCCCAGATGGTATTGCACAATGTCTGCCACAGCCTGTGTGTCCGCCGCTGAGCCTGATCTGCAGCACCAAATGGTGTCGTGAACTTGTGTGAGTTTGTCGGTGACTCGATTCGCAATGTATGCTCCCGTCGTAGTCCTGCTGTCGGCGGCTAATATGACACCGTCTTTGAAGTTGATGGCCATGCTACACGCTGTGAGTAACTTGACGGCTGCCACTTAAGAGACACATACATAGACGTTCCGAGGCTAGATGCACTGTTAGCAGTCTGAAAGCGCAAATTGCGGGACAATCGCTTACTTGACCTCGCCCTTCTTGAGGTGGTTCATATCAACGTGAATACCATCTGCGAACGAGTGAGCTTCCGACTTGAGCACAGGTACAGCGGCGCAAGTACCTTCTGCCAGCGCGCCGGTGGACATCATGATTGCAATTCGAGCTGTTTTGGGTACAAGAGGAATATTCGAGAGAGACAGGTGTATTAAACGCGTATCGAGGGTGCGTTGGTGGAGGCGTGTGTCGTCGCTGTAGTTGGTGGTGTAGCAGGCAACCTGAGCTACGCAGCTCCATGTCTTGGCGTTGCGCAACTGGCTCCAACACCCCACCGCAACATGCGACACTCACTCCCATGGTTGCGCATCGGAGGCTCATCTACGCCTCATGTCTACCTTTCCGAATGGTTGACCTTTCTATTCCTTCCTCTTCTTCCTCTCCTTCTGCTTCACCTTCACCCTCGCCAAGGCCGCTGTTTTCAAGAAGCCGTTCGGCGCCTGCAATCGCATCCTCCCTACGCCCCACAGATCCTAGAGTCCGCCCGAGCAGCATGGCTTCGGCGCTCGATTCATTCATGTCCTACCTCCGTGTCCCGCTTCTCGCGTCTTCTGGTGTCGCAGCCCTACTCAGCGGCCTCCTTTACTTCAAGCAAAAGTATACACAAAATTCCACTATACGCTTTCCTCTGCTAACAACAACAGCGAGATCATATATCCTCGCAGCTTTCCGCCAGATGCTCGAACCAACGTGCCCAGACCCTCACAATTTGGCATCTCTGACTATGAAGAGCTGTTTATTCCCACGCCCGACGGCGAATCGCTGAGCGCATTCTTTATTCGTGCGAGCAAGCAACATGCGCGTAACGTCACCGTCTTGATGTTCCATGGCAATGCTGGCAATATTGGCTATCGCTTGCCCATTGCAAGGATACTGGAGAACGAACTGAGATGCAACGTCTTCATGCTACAATATCGCGGCTATGGCCTGTCTTCTGGCACGCCCAACGAAAAGGGGCTCATGATCGATGCACAGACAGGGCTCGACTACATCCGGGAGCGACATGAACTTCGAGACACCAAGATTGTGATATACGGGCAGAGCATTGGAGGGGCCGTTTCCGTTGGGCTGGCTGCTCGCAACCAAAGAGAAGGCGACATTGCAGCTATCATCTTGGAAAACACCTTCACTTCCATGAGGAAGCTCATACCAACGTGAGTGAAAAGCCATTGTCAAATGACGTCACTGACTCGATCAAGCGCATTTCCTCCTGCGCGTTTCCTGGCGCCCTTGTGCCACCAGATTTGGCCCACAGAAGAAACACTTCCCAAGATTACCAATATCCCCATTCTCTTCCTCAGCGGTCTCAAAGATGAGATTATCCCGTGAGTGACTACCTGGTCTCCATCTGTCTCAGCTTCGAAATCTGCACCTCGCTTCCAAGTTACTAACTTTCTATGACAGACCGTCACACATGACCAAATTGTTCCAAGTCTGTAAGGCTCCTAAGGTATGGAAAGAACTGCCAAATGGTAGTCACAACGACACCGTCGCGGAGCCTCGCTATTTCCAGTACATTGAACAGTTCTTGAGCGAATTTGTGGCCCGATGAGCCTGACCGTGGTCAAGATAAGTGGTCGGATGTATTTGTCAAGTATGCCGAGCAAGCCCTGCGCTACTGCTGTCCCTTTGGTTAGGGCGAACTACGGAGCAGAGCAGGAGCTAGAAAGGCGCCGACGGTGAGCGTTCGATAGGTCACTGAACCCCTGCCATTGGCTCGTTCACATCATCTAGGGAACCAGAAATCCCCGTCGCGCTTGACAAGTACGTTTCTTTGAACCTGGCTGGAGAAACGTAATGTGCCTGTCCATCTTTTGGAACATTGGAACAAAATTCTGCACCTCTCGGACTGGATATGTATGCCGCACGCGAAGCTGTACTCTTCAACTACAGCCGCGAATGTGCACATTGAGTGACAAAGCGGCACATTGTTCATAGCAGGCTGCGTCACCTTGCAGTCCGCCCAAATACATAGATCTCGATGGCATGCATAATGCTCTAAACGCGAACGGATGCCAGTAGACTAGGCGTGATTTGTGTTTATGAGACCCTATCAGCTATGTTCCGCGGGTGCGAGTGTGTCGAATGGTTCAGCAGGGTGAAGTAGTAGATTTCTGGTTAGCAAGGGTCCAGGCTTGCCGACCACGTGCAAAGCCCACGGTGTGGGGATATGGACGGATCGCCAAGGGCTACGTACATATTTCCTTAGCCCGCTTATCGGTAGAAAGCCTTGGATGAAATGAAACAGGTCATTGACAGAGGATCTTTCACAGCCTTGGCCGCGTCACAAGCGACGTGCAGTTGGTGGACGGATTGACCGAGAAAGAACGTCGGAGTCATGGGCTACACCGGAAAGCATTCCCACGAAAAGGCCGTGGTAGATACAGCATTTGGAGATGACCAAAGAGTCCCAGCTGGGTCTTTGGACACGGAGAGGCTCCACGGTAGTGCCAACGTGCGCATTTGTGTCCGGCCGCCGATTGACCGAAGATCTGTCGTTGGACCCTGAGCGCGGATACTACTAGTAACAACGCCACCCTGAATATCTGGGTGGAGTCTAAGACTGACATTTCCCATGTCAGAGGCTATCGCAAAGTTCAGAATTGGTTTTCCAGGGCATCGACTTGTTCGTATCGCATTTCGGCGCATCGCTATTCAAGTACGGGTGCACGTCGAGTATGTAGCGATACAATGAAGCAAGGAGAGCGACGTCATGACCAACGAAACCTCCGTCCCCTAGCATGCGATCTGCGCAGTTTATTTTTGTAACACCAGCGTCATTCTTGACATCCTTGCGGACGGGACAAACGCTTCGTTCGCAAACTGCTCGCCGGGTGCCGATCGTGACCACACGGGTGCAAGTGGGGTGGCTGTGCTGTGGCGCGCAGATCTCTGAAGCTCCCAGGGCTGTTGAGTCGAGGTGCGGTCACGCCGACGGCGTGGCAAAGATGTGGTCCCGCAACTTTATTGGCACGGCGACGCCCGTTCTCATGTTTGAGGAAACGGCTGCTGGTTATCCAATTCAGCGGAGCGCCGAGTGCGTGCCGAGTGCAGTCAAACTTGTCAGGCGTCGTGGTGCTGTTGTCTTGAAGCGAAGTTGCTGACATTTTGGCGGCCCACGGTCGCGCCATGCATCCAACTTGGAAGTCACTGTGGCGCTAAGCCTACATGGGTCCCAGAACACATGCCCAAGTGCCCACCCGCTCCATCTTTCTTCTACCCTCGTTTCGACGTTCTTCCGCAGCATTACCAAGGTAGGATCTCCGCCGGTACCGCTTAGGCTTCTCACCCCCTCGAAAGAAAAGCCGGAGAATGCTTTTACCAGGTCCCTTGTCGGCGCCCTAGGCTGGCTCCAAGCCTTGTCATTATCGTGGTGCCCTAACGCGTCCACGCGGCGTCCACGGCTCCTCCCTGTTTTCAGGGCGACCGGAGGCTTCTGGGCGGCTCAGTCCATGCAGGTCGCGTCTGATCCACTGTCAATGTAGCCTCATCAATTGGTCCACCTACCTTGCATGTATTTCGGGCCCATTGCCATGGATGGCGTAGGATTACTACGCCGTCTTGAACTAATCAAGGAGGCTATGGGCCGGCAGTAGCAAGAGAGTTCGCAACGTGGTGTTAGCGCTTCTTCCTAGTCTAATGCTTTCTTTGGCGTTCCAGAGAGGTAGTCCATGGCCAGGGACCCGCCAGCATTCCCTGGTACATGTCTGACTCTCGTTATACAGACCGCATCCAGCTTTCCCGTCCGCCGAAGAATGCTACGGGGGACCCGCTAAGCTTTCATAAGATAGTCCATGATCAGCGCCGTCGGCCCATGGCAATCTAGAAACGGCATCACTCGCCACATGCCATGAGATACTGCTTTCGCAACGCTTATTTTCTACCTTTCCTTGACTTAGGTATCCAGTTATCTTCCTCTCCCTTCGCTCCGGTGATCATTTCGCCTCCAGAGTATCGGTTCAGACCCTGTCGCTCCACAACCCATCCTGACAGCCACAGCCTGCACATCCGACAGCCAATCACAGGCTGACAGTTACTGCGACCAGCGGCGATTGAGGCAGAGGACTCGCGAAAACCCTCGTGCGGCATTCCCGTTCTCACTAGACCGTCCAGTGAGCTCCCCTCGGTGATCCTAGCTTCTGACATCTGCCGTACACACGCTTGCCCTCATTGCGGTCCCTGCCGTTGCGCCGTCAGACCTCACAAGGCTTTACTATATCGCTTCTGTCATCTAAGTGGTTGTGTAATTCTCACCATCATATTCGTTCCGCCTTAAGCGAGCTCCTTCTCCAGGTGTACATCAACCGAAGTCGTTCATCTTCCCTCAAACGGTCTCCCCTACTCTCGGCTTCCATTTTTACAAGCGATCACCTCACAGCCTCGCTCGTTCGTTGCAACATTTTGATCGTCATCTCTCGTAGCAAGCGACTCACTCCCGGTACCTGTCGTTTCCGGCTTGCCACATCTCCCTAAAGTTTGTTGATATAGAATCAGGTATGTAATATTCTCCTATCTTCACGGGCTGGGGATGATATCGGCCCTTTACGCATTCGTTTTTCTCTTGGACTTCACTTTACCAAGTAACATGGACTAACATGGCTTTCGTTTGGGTCCAGCAGTGGGTACCTCTTCCGGTCGTTTACGAGCAACACATGGGCGACGTACCTTCTGGTCCTCGGCCTCAAGCCATGGACAACGCGAATGCGACGGCTAGCTTCGCGCATGACGGCCATCCATCCGCTTCTTTTTCAGCACCGCTCAAATCTCCCGATAACAACTCTCCATTTTACTCTCAGCTCAGCGCCCTTCCACAAGGTCAGCATCGACAAGACTTTCGCTCATCTGCACATTCGGCCGGACACTATCAGCCTCAGGACCACAGCGCATCTTCGCTAAACATGGGCGCAATGACTGGAGCATTTCCAGACTTTGGTGCTGGTGAGGATGCTTCACTCAACACCCAGGCTGTACCACGTTCACTCTCTGGCGCGTCAGCGTCAGCTCTGGCATACCAACTTGGACACAATCTTCAGATGTCAAGCAACATGCCTTCACATTCACCATATGGACCTGGATTCGCTACTGGACCCCCCCAGCAACACTACATGCACCAGCATGGCTCCCAGTATGGTGTTTATCCTTCTTTCACTACCAATCAACCACGTCCAGCTGGTGCGGCATCTATGCAGGCGCCATACCAAAACTACCAACAGGCATCGCAGTACATGTACTATCCAGCTCCATACGGGCCTCAAGGCCATTACAACCCTGGATTCGGAGCACAAGCACAACAGAGCCAAACAATGTACGGTAGAAGAGGAAGCTTGTCAAACTCAGGTATGTAGAGACCAATTGTGCATCGCTCGCATATTGACGGTCTTTATTTAGGTCCTGGAATGTCTACGGCTAGCTTTCCGAATGATCCAGCCTCACTCGTATCGCCTTACGGTGTACAATTCGCCCAATCTCCATGTGAGTTTGCAAAGTCCCCTTATGTATACAAGTTGTGTGAAACTCAAGCACACATGAGCTGATAATGCGTGCAAGGTGTGCCTCGCCCAGGACCTGTGAGCTCTATTCCGCGTGGACCGCCACGAAAACCTAAGCAATCTGGCCATGCCCTTTGGGTCGGAAACCTTCCTCCTGGGACCACAGTAGTCGCTTTGAAGGACCATTTCTCTCGTGATGCCACGAAAGACATCGAGAGTCTGTTTCTGATCTCTAAGAGCAACTGTGCTTTCGTCAATTACCGCACGGAGGAGTCTTGCACGGCTGCAATGCATCGATTTCATGATTCACGCTTCAATGGCGTGCGATTGGTCTGCCGTCTCCGACGCAGTTCTGCCCCGGCATCCGGCGTACCTACAGCACCATCGGCTATGATAGGTCAACAAAAGAACACTTCTCGGCCAGCAACACCTGTCCAGGAGGGTGTCCCTGATGATCTTGAAGGCGGTGCCGTTGAATCGCCGGTGCGCAAGGGCCTTGAAGACGGCAAGGCCTCTGCCGATGTTGCAAGTAAATATTTCATCGTCAAAAGTCTCACTCTCCAAGACCTGGAGCTCAGCGTACGAAATGGTATTTGGGCTACTCAATCCCACAATGAGGACGTCCTTAATAAGGCTTTTCGAGTAAGCAATCCTATATTCTAAGTACATCCTGTAGGACTGACACCCTGCAGTCTGCCGAGAATGTCTATCTTATCTTCTCTGCGAACAAATCGGGCGAGTACTTCGGCTACGCTCGAATGGCTTCATCAATCCTCGAGGATGGCTCTCGTATCATAGGTTCGGCACACAAGCCCGAAGCTATCGTTGATGCGCCAGATGTTCCCAAATCCATCCCCACCGCAGCAACCGAGTGGGCACCGAGAGGAAGGATCATCGATGACTCTGCCCGCGGCACAATATTTTGGGAAGCAGAACTATCCGATGCAGAGGCAGAAGAGCAAGAGGAGGCCAGTAAAGCGGAGAAGGATGAAGCGTCGCAACAAGTCGACGTCGACACCGCAGCCGTCGCACAGAGCTGGGGCAAACCCTTCAAGATTGAGTGGGTCTCAACGAACCGTCTTCCCTTCTACCGCACAAGGGGTCTCCGCAACCCATGGAATGCCAACCGCGAAGTCAAAATTGCAAGGGATGGCACGGAGCTTGAGCCTAGTGTTGGAGAGCGCCTGGTGCAGATGTTCCACCGGCCGACTGCAGGTGCATCTGTGATGCCTGGCGGGCCCGCCGGCATCGTCCCTCAGATGCGGCCGTTCTAGGTATGTGCTTTGCTTCACATGGGCCCATCGCAGAGCACCGGGTGTTCAAAACACATCTCCATCATCATTGTCGCGCCAAGCAAGCCCCGCGAGCTAGATCGACAGTTACGATGCGTTTTCGAACCGGGCGAGCTTTAGTCTGGTGTACCTGCCGGGCAAGCACACCACATCGAAGCTGATCTACTTTCTCTTTGTTCTTTTAATAGAGACGAAGATCCTATGATGGGATGATCTTTAATAGGTGAGACGAGATCAACGAAGCGGACGATGGGTGGATCATGTGGGTGGAGTAGTTTCTCTTTGCCGCATCGCATCGTTTGTGCCTTGTCAACTTCCACATTTTTGCTTTCGTTCCTAATGTAACATATTCTTTTCCGTCCTTAATTTTTCTCCAATTTCTTCTTGTGTGCCCAATCGCTCTCAAGTTACCATACGCATTGCCGTCTTATCCTGAACTCGACCGTTATTCCGTGTCTCACGCATCTACACTTTACATTTTCGAGGCTATCTCTTCCCGGAATCTCTTCTCCGCTGGTTGGTTGCATAAAGATTGACGAGCTGGCGTTCCGTCCCTTACCAGCGTTTAGTCCTGACCCCTCCGAGACGAGCGGATACGTATACCATCGGCGAAAGAAGCCGTAGCCAATTAGAAGAAACGCAGTCAGATGGCGAACTCGGTGTGGAGAAGCGTCATATACTCAGCCCATTGTGGCCCAAAGAAGAAGGGACGTCCTGGCTAGACACATCTGTGCCGTATGCAAGGCTGTCTGAACCATGCTTAAACAATGACAAGTGAGTCTCCACCCCAACTACCCCGTCGGCGATGCACCTACCCTACTTCTGACGAACCCATGCATCAACAACCTTGCTGCACTATCCAAGCAATCGTCCCGAGCTGTTCTTAGAAAGAAGCAACATATGCTTTTACATTTAGGGTCCACACACGTGTATCTGCGTCTTCCATCTCCACCTTGGCAGAACCCATCTAACTGTGATACTCCCGAGAGAATAGAGTGTCGGAATAGTCGGCCGCCTTGAAGCGGCACCACACACTGCGCGGCACAACGTGTCCGAACCAGGGGGGTGGGATGGATGCCGGCTCCGTACCAACCCATCCTTTCCTTCGTACCACCGGCAAAGCCCATCCTGATGCGTGCCACCAGAAAAAAAAAGGCCTCGAGTACCCTCATCTCCATGTTCCGAGCTTGCCATGTGGGTGTCCACACTGCGCAACAGCACAGCAGCAGCGCAAGCAACGAAACGGCCGCGATATCCGTGTCGTGACCTTTCTCTCCGCCCGGGCAGACATCCAGACACTTCTGTCCTCAAACAACGTTTAGTTCTAGACCTGTTACCTGGCTATTTTATATTCCCAGGTGCGAGATCTAGAACATGCCACGACTTTTTTCTTTCTCCAGCTACCCATGGCGATTCGATTCGGCTGATTTGTTCCAACGAGCCGCATCATCCGGCAGCATGCAATTGTGTGCGGTTTCCCATGGGGGACTGTGCGCCTGCGTAGCTCGTCCAAACTTTGACATGCGTATTGCGTGTCCCGTTGTGGCGGTGCTGGCACTAGCACTTTTTTGACTAGTCTTTCAGGGATGTGAAGGGAGGGTCCGTTGGGCTTTCGATGGGGTGATGTCAGGAGGGCAAGGGTGAAAAGTTGACTAAGTACAAGGACGACTCGCAACTGCTACTACTGCTGCTGCTACCGCTACATATGCCTGTCTGTTGACATGCATGTTAACAACGAGTAATGATCATAGTCGCTTGTTGATGCGCGGATATCTCGCTGTTGGGGCCTTCTTTCCGCGGAGATGCCGACACGCGTCTTTTCGCTTTTTCCCGGGCGTTTTGAGCGGTGTGGACGTATCAACGGTTGCACTGGCGGTGGAGAACGGAAAACAAGAAAAAAAAATAACAATTCGTCCATGAGGCTGTCGCTGCTTGATACTACAAACCGGGACGGCTGTCAAGAAACAACAAGAGAAAAAAAGGAAAAGAACGAAGGAAGAGGAGGAGATGTGTAGGTAGGGTAGATGTGCAGTTGCTTGTTTCCATACAATAAGGCTGAATACTACCCTACCCTACCTACACTATCTACTGGTGTGCCAAGACGAGAGCCTCCTGTTGCTTTTTACTTTCCCACTCCCATCGCGCGTTCTTCCTCTTTCGGACCTGTGTCTTGTAACCTCGTCGCGATTACAATTGTAGTAGCGAAACCCGCACGCAAAGTTGCCAGCTGGCCACTTCCTGTCAGCAACATGCGTCCAGCGGGGGGCGAGGGGACACAAGTCCCAAGCAATAACCCAAGCAACACTCAATCAGGTATAATAAAAAAAGAGCATCAACATCCAAAACGGTTCTCGTACCCGACAGACTTCCGCTTCATTTCCCCAAATCGCAAATACAATAAGCGAGGCAAGCCCAGCTTTTCAACCCCACGACTCGCACCCCTCGTTTGCTTATGCTCATATGCCCATCCAGATCTCTCCCTCGAAAAAAACCGCCCGTTTTTCTTTCTTTTTTCTAAGAAAGAATGCTGTATCGGGTTGTTTCCTACCTAGGCTTCTGGGCGTCACCTCTTTTTTGGTCCGGGATATGTGCACCCACCCCCCTCGGGCACCAACAAAGATACAATGCACAACCCAAAGTCTCTCCCCTACCCACACATGCATGCCCATTTGTTTCATATATCGGCGCGATTGTGAAACTGAACTGACGACCCCCTGTACGCACACCATCGCTGAAGTTGACATAGCGTAGTTCAAGCCCTTCTCTTTCCTTTCTTGATGTGAACCACCTTACTATGTGGTTTCTCGGCGCCTCAACAAATAAGAAATAAGCGCCCACCAGCCGCCATGTTTTGATGTGTGGGGGCCGAAAATCGAATTTACAAGGTTTGTTGTCGTTGTCGTTGTCACGATTTGGGGGTTCGGGCAAAAGCGTATTCTCTCTCTTGGGCTCTTGTGGTTGGGCTGGTTTGAGCTGCCGCTGGCACGTGTTTTGGGTTGTGTGTGTGTGTGTGTGTGTGTGTGTGTGTGTGTGTGAGGGCTTGGGACGGGCTGGGCTGGCTCCGATGTCGCTGCTTTTGGTCAGCGGAGGGAGAGAGTGGGTGGGTAGGTGGTTGCTTGGGGGTTGGGTGTGATGATGGCGCTTTGGGGGCTAGGGGAGGAGATAGTGTGGAAGAGAGAGAGGGAGCGGGTGAGTAGGTCTAGAGATATGTGGTTGTGGGGATGGGGAATTGGCTGCATGCAGGTGAGGAGAATAGAAGCTGTGTTAAGGAATGAACGACTATGTTTTCTTTCCCTGACATATCACACATAGTTGCATATGTGTATACGTTTCTGTGTCGGCATATTGTGGAGAAACCAGTCCTCTTGTTCAGTACTTGCGAACTGTAACAGACTGCAAAGACTGGGTATATGCGTCGAGAGATGGTAATTAGAAGTTATAGGCTTGGCTCTCTTGCAGCCTCTTCTTCTTCTTCCTCTCAGAAGTATTTTGGTCTAACAACGTCTAGATAAGTTTAAAACTATATCCGCTGAACCCTTGCCACACATCTCAAAGTTTCAACTCCCTCATACCCTCAACCTCCACAACAACAACCTCATCAACATGCCTCGCGCTCTGCGCAAAGGAAAATTCATGCTGCCCTCTATCCACCGCCCACTTCTTCGCCGCCTCATCAAAGTACGCAAAGTCCTTGCTCGCACACTGTAGCTCCACACGCTTCTCCTCGCCAGGTGCAAGGTAAAGTTTCTGGAACGCTGCCAGAGTCTTGACAGGGTGAAGATGGAGATCTTTCTCTTTCTTGCCAACGTACAATTGTACGACAGTAGCACCAGATACACTCCCTATATTCTTAACCGTAGCCGAAGCAGCAAAGGCGCCAGATGACGACTGAGCGACGTCAGCATCGCTGATGCAGAACGTCGTGTACGAGAGCCCGAAACCGAACGGGAAGTGAACCTTGTCCGCGGCAACACGGTCGTAGTGTCTGTAACCTACGAAAACACTTTCTTCGTACTTGACAGTTAGCTGGCCGTCGGCGTCTCTCGAGCCAGGGAAGTTGCCGTACGCAGGCGCGTCCTCGATGCGTTTGGGCCAGGAGATGGGGAGATGGCCTGAAGGGTTCACGGCGCCAGACAGAATGTCTGCAATGGAGTTTCCTGCTTCCTGGCCGGGGAACCAGGCTTGTACGAAGGCGGAGACTTTTTCTAGCCACGGGAGTGCGACGGCTACGCCGGTTGAGTTTACCACTATCGTCTTGGTGTTGACTGAAGCAACTGCTTCAACGAGCTTGTCCTGTGAGCCGTCGCGCGGCAGGTCGAAACCTACTTGATCTTGTCCTTCGGTTTCCCAGACGGGAGTGTGGCCGGTGAAAACGAGGGCGATGTCGCATTCTTTGGCGAGCTCTTTGGCTTCGGCTGCCATGTCCATGTCGTGTTCCTCTTCGTACATGAAGCCCAGCCTAAAACCAGGAAGTCCATCGAGAATACCCGCATCGGCATTGCCAGCTGGTGGCTTTGACGTAATGTCGATCTTGTACGAAGTACCCTTTGTGAACGGTACGCGGAATTCTTTCTCGGGGTTACCGCCGAAAAGGAAACCCATGGCATCCGGGGAGTTGTGTTTCTGCTCGTAGACGACTTCGTCGTTGATACGTACAGTTGTCGGGCCAATGCCCGAGCAGCCAAGGTAATGCGAACCGGATTCTGTGGGTGTGAATGTTGCTGTGAACTTCACTTCGCTGTGCTTGGCCTCATGTTCGAGAAGAGGAGAGAAAGCAGCCTCGTTGCTGTTGGCAGTCTTGATGGGCTTGGCCGTGTTACCCTTGTTGAAAAGTTTCATCGTCCAGCCGTCTTTTCCTTCGAGATCCTTGCAGCCTTTCGATAGAGGCGGGATGAGACGGTAGGTTGCCGCGCCTTTGGCAAACTTGAACTCCACATCGTCTCCATATGTGGCTTTCAGACCCTCTTCAGGTGTGATGCGGTAATGAGCATTCAGAGACGCACTTCCGCCACCGTGGATGAGGGCCTCCTTGGCCAGTCCAAAGAGTCCGATCTTCTTGCCCTTAACTTGTTCTTTTCTGAGTGGCAGCACACCATCATTCTTCAGGAGTGTGATCCCCTGTCCAGCGACCTCACGGATGAGCTGGCAGTGCTTTGGGTCGACAATCGACCTCTCTGGTGGTATCTCGGGGTTCTCGAACCCACCTACCTTTTCGATGAGTGTCAAGACGTTCCTGGCTCTCTCTGTGATGGTGTCCTCGGTGACTTGGCCATTTTTTACAGCCTCGGTAACTGCATCGACACTACGCCACCTTGTTGGCCCCGGCATCTCAAGATCTAGTCCAGCATTCAGTGAGTCAGCCGTTGAGTTTGTACCGCCCCAGTCGCTCATAACGAGCCCTTCCCAGCCCCATTCGCCGCGCAAAACTTGCTTCAGTAGGAACTGATTCGAGTCTGCATGAGTTCCATTGACCTTGTTGTATGAGGTCATGACAGCGAGGGGGTTAGCCTCTTTGATTGTGATCTCGAAAGGCTTCATGTAGATTTCTCTTAATGCACGCTCGGAGACGATCTCGTTGACTCGCAGACGATCCGTCTCCTGCTCGTTAGCTGCAAAGTGCTTAATGGTCGCTGCAATGCCTTTCTCCTGTAAGCCGCTCACAACGTTGGCGGCCATTTTGCCAGCAAGATGCGGATCTTCTGAGAATGATTCGAAGTTTCGGCCACCGAGTGGATGTCTGTGATTGCACATTGTGGGTGCGAGTCTAGAATAGGCTTAGCAATGACACCCATACCATACAAGGCCATAACATACAGCACTCTTGCGCTCTTAGTCTTAGTCTCCTCTGCTAGAGCATGACCAATCCGCTTCCCATTTGCAGGATCCCATGTTGCGGCAGCGCACACTGCAGCAGGAAAGCATGCAGCTCGTGTTCCTCCTGTAAACGTCTCACCGCGGGCGCCATTCGGCCCATCACTAGTCTTGTTTTTGTCAGATGAGGAACATGCCGACTGCCACAACGAGTACTCATACCTTGATAGCGGGCACGCCTTTCTCTGGGATTGGAACTGTTTCCCAAAAGTCCTTGCCAGCAAGGAGGGAAATCTTCTCTTCCAGTGTCAGAGACTGGAGCACAGTCTCGACTTTCGAGCTCATGATTGCAGTTGTGTAGCAAAATTCGTAGATCAAGACTCCGGAAAACTAAACGTAGTTCGGATCGTAGGTACGATGTACCTGTAGCCGAGGTGACAAATAACACTCAAAGAAGGGATATCACCGCTCGCTTTAGCTTTCCCCCAGAGCGCACCCCTCACCATCTTATGTACCCCAACATCTCTTCCGCTCGTCCCCATTTTGCCGGGAACATTGGCCGTGTCTCCGGTACATACTCCAATACCGTCTGTATCGGTTCCTCGCAAGACAATGGAGTGGAGAAGCACACGTCTGCATCATTGGCCAACATCAAAAGCCACCGTAGCGGCCCTCGTAAGCGTGCCGAAGTTTTGCCATGCGGACTATCTGATTCGCTTTCGGGCTGCGAGGCGTCGTGCAGAAGAGCCGAGGATCAGCCTCTCGGGCGGGAAGTCGCTATCCACTCGGCGTCAGATGATGTGGAAGTGCGGGAAGATGAGTTGGCGCCTCTTAGCAAAAGGCGCGGATGTCGGAAGACATGAATTACAAGTCGAGAGGAAAAAGGAAAGTTGCTTTGTTGGTATTGCTCTTCTTGTCTCTCTTTCGCTGAGTCAGATCTCGGATGCGGCACACTTCCGAGGCTCAATTGCGCAACGGGACCGGCGGGACCCACGTGCTTGGCTGGCACAGCAGCTTTGCTAGGTGAACTTGCTCGACTATACGTCATGTTCTGTATACGCTACTAGAAATCTGTTTTCCGCCCTCACCTTGTGCGATATCCAGTCTTTTTCCATATCGCATTTTCCCGAAGGAGTTTCAATTGCTTTTGTTACCGTGTTCCCCAACAGTTTTCTTGTGCACGACAATGGCGCCTTCTGCTTCTAAAATGTCTGCGGAGATCAAGCCCACGTCTAGCCGCCGGCATCCGCTGCAGCGACTGGACTCTCCATCCAAAGGGTTCTCGGGCGCTCTTCATGTGAGTAGCAGGTTGGAGGTAGTCAATGCATGCATCATGAGCTAATCTGGCGGACTGCAGGTTGCTGGCCTTATCAATTTCTACCTATGTTTCAAATTGTACGTGCTTCTAAACTTCATGGAGTCACCGACCATCGGAAAGAACCAAACACCTACTAACAACCTCCAGTTTGTCTGATAACCCAAATATTTTCGTAAGCATAATATATCCGCGAGAAGTTTCAACACACTTATCTTAATCTCTTACTCAGAACTCCTCATTCGGATGGCATCTCCAATTCCTCACTATAATCGGCATTTCCATCTCGACATTGACCTTCATCGTCGCACTCTTCGCAGATCTCACATCAACAGCCTTGGAGAAGTCCCCTGAACTGCCTTCCGACCCACCTGCTGCAGCCCTATCTTCACACCTGTTCAGGCTGAAGAACTACCTCTCGCTAGTCGCAGCACCGATTGAGATTACTATTTCAGTTCTGTATTGGACGCTGAAGGCTATTGATGGAAAGTTGCTTGTTAGCCCGTATGTACAATCTTTCGTTGGCCTTTCTCTTTTTGACATGATAGTTATGGTACGATGCTAGTACGATTGCTGATATGAGCTATAGTGATATACCATTACCACCAGTACTCTACGACGTTGCATTCCATCTCGTTCCTGCAGTGGTACTTACTATTGATTCTCTCTTCCTTTCTCCGCCATGGCCCACCACGCCCATGAACGAGTCAGCGCCTATGATTACTCTTGCGATCTCTACCATGACCGCATTTTCCTACTGGACTTGGATTGTAAGTCTCCATCTTTCTGAAATTCGGTTAATCCTCGTTTCATCGTTCATCTAACCATCGTCCAGGAAATTTGCTACTCCCAAAACGGCTTTTATCCCTACCCCATCTTCGCTCTTCTAACCACTAACCAGCGCATTGGCTTGTTCGTAGTGAGCGGAGTCATTATGTGGGTTGTTGGCGGGATCCTGAGAATTGCGTATGCTAAAGTGAATGGATATGAGAGTGTTGAGCATTTGGACAAGGTGAGGAGGAACAGGGTCATGGGTGGAAATGGTGGAAAGTGGGAGTAGGGACCAAAGAAAAGCCCGGGATGCAATAGGGGAATGATGTCTGTTAAATGGGATGAAATGAATTGATGCAGAGAAGAAGAGGATGAATGGTTCTTTGACGGCAGGTATGTTGTAAAAGCGGCGTAAGGATGGCGATGGAAGGCAGGAAGCAGCAGTTGTAGCAGACCCTATACTGGAAGCTGACTGCGACATGCGTACGAGCGACATAGTACATAGAGCAATGTTCTGTTAGATGAAAAGTCACAGCGCAACAAATTCGATTCTATCACAGCTCCTGTACTATTGATGAAGACGTAGAAGCAGCGATATTGTACATGCCCACCCAGCCTCTCACCAGCAACCCATGCTCGCGAAAGAAACAGACGGGTAGAGAACAAAATAGGAATGAGAAAAGGACATGCCCGAGTATCTGTCCAGCGATCCCCAGCCTGTCTCTCTTCGGAAATTTTATACTAATCGTATCGAATGCCATTAATCGTAGGGTATATTGTATAACATCATGCGGGAATTGAGAACTAAAAGGTCGTGAAGAGGACGGATTCTTAAGCGTAAGTTCGTAAATGAAGCGAGTGTGGCAGAGTATCTCCTCGAACGTGCCGGTGTCGGGTGGTAAGTGACGCGTGCGAAGAGTTCGTTGTCGTGTAGTGATCCATCAACTCGTAGATGGAGAAGGCGGGGCAGTGATAGTACGTTGGTCATCATCGTCCTGGTCTTGCTGTTGGTAGCCACTCGCTGCATTGTACAAGTGGCTACTGTACTGGAAGCCTTGATGATCAGGGCCTAGTCCGTAGGTGTAAGCAGGGTACTGGTAGCCGGTACTCTGGTGGCTATGGAAGTTACCATAGGCTGTTTGATGAAACGAAGGCAAGACATTCTCCTTGTTTTCGTATTGGAAAGGATCATTGAAAGGCTTATAAGAGTTGAAGGCGGGTGTTGGAGAGGGCGAAGGTTGGCGCGTGAAGCCAGACGTGAGATAGTTCATGCTGTTAGGTTGCGAGAATGGAATGTCATCGTCGTCTTGGAAAACATCGAATCGCTTTCGCTTCGAAACTCGGCTGTTACGAGTTGCGCGATCGTGATCTTCGTCGTAATGGTTGCGATTGAGGAACGGGAACACAGGTCGGTTTGACTGTCTGGTACGACGGGTTGTGTTAACATCGAGGTTGGCGAGAGCAGGGCGCCTGCGCATGGGGGGCGGGCTTTCGGCTTTGATCTCGATTTCGTCATCGTCATCAGACTCAGAGCACGAGATTCTTCGCTGTCGCTTGAACGTTCCCAGAGGAGTGAAGATGAGCTCGGTAGCTTCTACCTCTAGGGAATTGAGCTCTAATTGCTCAACGACGGAGCTATCTTTCTTCTGGTTCCTCTTGCGGCGCATCTCGGGAGTAGCAGAGTCGAATATGTCCATCCCTGGCCAGTATACTCCCTTGAGCTTGGTTGATTCGCTCACAGCCATTGGGTCTGCTACGTCGGCAGGGTCGTCCTCGATAGCACATGAAGCTGCTGCGTACCGGTATGGTCGCCGCCGCTCGCTGGGGTCCGAATACTCACTCGATGTGTCGTAGTCGGGGTTGGTGTAGCTTCGGGAACTGGCGCGAGACTCTGTAGGCCAGTATTGCATGTGGGGTGCGAAAGTGTTGCGATTGCGGAGAACGGGGCCCGCAGGCTGCGATGTCGGCGAGGGAGACTGCTCCAGCTTTATCATTGTATGCTGCTGCTCCGACAGACGGGGATCGAGGAGGTTGCTCGCTGCGGCGCGACGAACGGGACGTGGTATAGGTGCCTCGATCTTGGGCGTAGAAGCGGGACGGGCTGCAGCGGGTGGAGTCAGTAACAGTATGGTGCGCTGGATGGCCGACATGGAGAGCTGTACCAGCTGGCCTTGCCCGAGTGCGACGCTTGTCCTTTTGGTTCATTCGCTCCGACATGAGTTCCTCCACAGCCCACTCAGCATACCATTGGTCGTACGTCTCAATGAGGCGGCGGGATGCTTCCTCATTTGTGGAGCGAACCTTGACCTTGTAGTAGTTGGATAAGTGGCCCTTGCTGGCAATGTGAGTGAGTAAATGGGAAACATCGCTAAAGTTTGGTTTTTTGGGGCATATGTTGCAGTGCAGCGGTATGTTGGCCATCTCGAAGGTCCAGAGGCGACACGGCACTGTGCTGAGGTGAAGCTGCGGCGTTAAGCCGGACGTTTGTAAGGAGCGCGAGTGGAACAGGCACAAGAGCAGCACAGCAATGAAAGCAGAACGTTGCGAAAGGAGCGGGCTGGCAGTGAAGAAGGCGAAGTGGCAGTGTGAGGCCTGCTCATAAGAGATTCAATGCAGAGATGGCTGCCGGTGGCCGCGGTAGCTCTAGCCCATAGCTTGAGCAAGTAAAAGGAAGCGGAAGAGGGACGTAAGCACTCGCAGTCAGGGGACACAGGAAGGCACAGAAAGTGTAGAGCAGGAAGAAGTTTGTTGGTGAGGTTCTAGCAGGCGGAGCACGTGGGAAGCTCGGCACTGACAAAAGAGGCAGCCACCGTCACTTTCCTCCCGCTTTGTGTCTCAGCGCCTATGAAAGAGACGTGAGGTATTAGATAGCGGGAGAGGAGAAAAAGGAGGGGTCGGATTGTGCATGCAGACGAACAACCATGTATCAGCCGTCGAAGCATGCACGTGACCGTTAAAAAAATACCTACCTAGGTACTCGTAGAGAACGGCCTGTAAGCAGAGCCGTCCGAAGACAAGTGTCATGGGATAGGTGCAGACATGCATCTTACATGGAGCAGCATGCTTTTGGGACACTAATGAAGGCAGACTTCATCCATGATATTACTGCTCACTTACCTAAACATCTACGAGTGACGGTTCGAGGCATGCAGCTAGAGCCATGTCAGTGTCTGTTTCCAGAAATAAGAATGGTCGTCACATACTACACCGGATCTACTTCTCCCAAGCCAGGATACTTCAGCAGACTAAGCCCGGCGATACCGAATACAGTGTGGAAGACGTCGACCATATCACCAGGCCGGTCTGCGAGACCACCCAGCTCCGGATCCTACAAAGGTCAGACACCAGTCGTCGCGAATATGAACGACTACCCACCTGGCACTGCAAGATGAAGTTGGTCAACTTGTCTCCGTCGATCCAGTGAAGCTTGTCGAGCATGGCCATGCTACTCATGACCCACCAGCTGTAACAGACGTCTTCCTTCTTTTCTGGTCGCCCGTTCAAGCCTCCATTCTTGAGCTGTCGTTCGCTTAACCACGCGCCGAGTTTTTCCTGGTTGACAAGGTCAAGTCTCCCCGCGATGGTCAGTGCACCGACACACGTGAACACCTGACCAGAATGCGACTCGGCGCCAGGGCTTGTTCCGTAGCCGCCATCAAAGTTGGCGCACGAGTGGACGTATTGAGCAGCTTTTGCGACATCGACTAGGTTAAGGAGTCCCATCAGCGAGAGGGCGTTCAAGGCACCGTACAGGAAGCGAGTATCCTGCTCGCCCCATTCGTCGCCTGCAAAAGTACCCGTCTCAGGGTCTTGCAGATTTGCAATGACTATATGTACTATGAGTGCTGCTAACACTACCACTGCTGCGAATCATCTGCCAAGGACTTACACTTTCCAATCTTCTGGCGACCGCCCGGGATGCGCTCGTCAAGCTCGGTGAAGGCATCGAGCGTGGCCAGTATCTGGACGCCACTAACGGTGTACAGCATATGGGCATCATGCCCCGGAGCAGCACCGAAACCACCGTCTTCGTGCAGACACGAGAATACAAATTCGAGGACGCCACTCCGTGGGAGAGCATCCGGATGTCCCAAGAGGTGCAGGGCTGTTAGCCCCCAGTAGAGGCCGTTGAGGCGCAAATGTTCGGTGAGCCAGTACTCCAGCTCGTCTTTGCGCTGGGAGCGGGTCAGCGCGGCATTTGATGGCTGGGTGCTTGCGCGGCCACGAGGCAGAAGCAGCTGCTACGCACAGTATCGAGGCTCTGGATATAGCGGACGTGCTTGTCGACGAAGAGTTGCATTTCGGCAGGCATGGCGGCCATGGCAGCACGTCCGGGCCCAGAAACAAGAGACATGTCAGATGTGGAGGGTGATAGCGTAGTAGTGGTGGGATGTCAGCTTCTGCAATGGCGTCGGGCGACAGGGGCCCTGGAGAGAGGGTCATCTGAAACGAGGCTTGGCGGGGGGTTTTTCATGGATACCGTCTGCACCTGCAACCTGCACCTCTTCGATATAAGGTGTTGCCGCGCCAGCCTACACGGTGGAGACGCAATGGCGGGCTGGAGAGGGCTCAATAGTCTGCCTCTCACCGCCAGTGCTGCTTCCAGCGGCGGCCGACGCGCACTACGTCGGCGGTGGACACCACCTGGGCACCCGTTTGCGCACGATAGCGTGTGCTGGGCCGAATTGGGGGGTTTTAGCAGCGTCGCGCCCTCGTACCTGGGGCCGTGCGTTGGACTCGTTGCCGCCGCCGTCTTTTGCAGGCCGTGATGCATCTGCCTCCAGGGCTTGGTGGCAGCAGTAGAGCAGCGCAGGCCAGGCCACAGCAGCACCATCCGCACCAGCACCAGCACCCACAGCGCGCGCATCGGGAGCCCTGGGCCCAGCGACGATCACCGCCCACCCTCTGCGAGTCCTTTTTTCGTGCCCCGTCCGCTGAGTGCTGACCAAAGCAGCCCGTCTGTCTCGTAGCGCGCCCACAAACACGCACACACGCACACCCCCCTCCGCCGTGTCCACCGCTCGGTCACCGCACTCGCCCTTGCAACGGGCGACTAAGCCTGTAGTCAGGAACGCACGCTTGCTGAGCCCCAAAATAGCTCCACTTCCACTCCATTCACTGTCTGTGAACCCTTCTCCGCGCGCAGAGGGGTGGTGCTGTCCGTGTCTTTGTCTCCCTCCGACGCCGACAGACAAGCGTTTCCCCTTGTTTGGGTGTGCCTGTGCCTGTGCCAGTGTGAGTGGGTAAGCGGCCTCCAGGGCTCCCTCTTTGTTTCCACTCGTGCCCGCTCCCAATGTCGTACAGCAGTCGCCATAGCGCCGGGCCCCTTTGACGTTCCGCAGCGCTTGCTGACTGAATCCCAGACGCTGCATGACCGCCTTGCCGTCCTCGACCGCCATACTCGACGTCCGTACCGTACCGTGAAGCTGCCAGAGAGCAAGAGGGCCAGCAAACGTCAGGCCCAAACACGAGGGTCACGCGCGACCCATTTGCCGTCCTCTCGGGTTCCTGCATGCAAGCAACGCCTGCCTGTTGCTGACATAGACTCGACCACCTCGCAGCCGACGCATCGAGAGAGAGGCCTGAAGCGAGCGTTGACCAGGGCACACAAGCACTCCACCAGCCCTCTCACGGTTCGTACTACCCCACGCGCTTGCTCTCTCTCTCTCTCTCTCTCCCTACCTGTCTCTTTGACATGTTCATCTGGCTTTCACTCTTCATGTCACGTTTGGGCGCGCAGCTGACAGCCATGGGCAAACACAGGTTCGTTGACCACGCAACTACCCATGTGCCGCGTCCAGTAAAACCGCCACCACTACTCTTACACGCGCCGCACCGCCTGCTCGCATATTCACTCGACTACCAACACATCGGCGCGCTCTTTTCGGAAACTCCCGTCGAGGTATTTGGGCTTTTGATTGATTGCAAGCCTGGCGAGGGACATAGACAGGCATTGCTTTTGGACAAACCTGTACTAAGCTGTTTGTAGCCCTGGAATCGTCCACGGCAAACAATAAGAAAAATGCCTAAATCCTCAACACTGTCGCTGGCCATGCGGGGGAAATCAAAGGACAATGTTAACGGGCCCATGAGTCCGAAAAGTCCGAGGTCACCAGAGATGCCTGAGGATCTTGACTTTGCGACACCGAATGCCGCGTTTCACAACATGCCACAGTCACCGGCCTCCCCGAAGCCTCGCAAAGACTCCAAGAGCATCTTCTCCAACTTTTCCGCCAACAAGTCGTCATCCCGCCTCAACAGCAGTCAGGGGCACTCAACGCGGCAGGCTCCCGAGCAGCAACACTCCCCTAGCCTGTACTCGAATGGACGCAGCGGCGCATCTACACCAGATCTCGGCCGCCCCGTGCGCACTCCCAACTCTGACGGTAAGGCTCCGGTAACCCAGACAAACCCTGTTTCGCTAATTATAGTAGACAACCGCTCCGAGGTCGTACGCTTAGACCAGCGCACAGAATCTGGCATGTCTAATGAGTCTGATCCGCACGCTGACTCCTCCAAACGCAACACGATCAAGCCGAGGAAGCAAGGCATCCTATCGAGATCCAAATCTATTAAAGAAGGCGAAGCCTCAACATCCCGCACGAAGCTGAACAAGGCACCCCCTGGGCAGTTGTCACCGGAAATTGCGGGATCGTGGACGACGAATGGCGACGGTATGCCGCCCAGGACTGCACCAATGGACAAGGGTCAGTCATGGCGCCAGATGGGCATGGGCAAGATGCGAACACATTCGGCCGACCGGCAAGATGGGTCCAAGCAAATACCGCGCGACGATGACGGCGGGTCAAGAAGAGACAAATCGGAGCAGATATCGCTTGCGTCCAACTCGTTCAATGAAAGCAAAGGACATGGCTTCATTTCCAAGCTTGGTTCAGGGGCTCGCAACATGGGAGAGAAGATGGACTCGGCGCGCAAGGGCGTTTTTGGCAAGCTGGGACGAAGTTCAAGCAATCACGAGAGTCAGACGCCCATCACGAACGAGCCTTATGTCTGCAAAGTCATACACAAGCCTCTGATAGAACAGACGAGGTTGACACGCATATCGACACGGCTAGAACAGTCACGCGACAAGACCGAATTCTGGATGCCGGCTCTACCCTGGCGGTGCATCGAGTAGGTTGCATGCAAACGAAGTGGGCCTCAATCGCTAACGGTTTTTGCAGCTACCTAAATATGAGGGGTTGTGAGGAAGAAGGTCTATATCGTGTTCCAGGCTCAGCCCAACAAGTTCGGTATTACGAACGCAAGTTTGATGAGGGTATGTTTACCAAGTCTATTGTAATGACAACTACTGACGACCTAATAGACCGGGATATCGATTTGATCAGCGACCCAAATCTCAACGACCCCAACGTAATCGGCTCCCTGTTCAAGAACTGGCTTCGGCAATTACCTGATGAGATCTTCCCCAAAGCGATTCAAGCCGCCATCCAGCAAGAATGTCAAGGAGCCAAGACAACACCACAAATGCTCAAGGATGAGCTTTCGAAACTCCCCCCGTTCAACTACTACCTTTTATTCGCAATCACTTGCCATATCAGCCTGCTGCACTCTTGCTCCGAGTTCAACAAAATGAACTACAACAATCTGTGCATTTGTTTCCAACCGGCAATCAAGATTGACGCTTTTTGCTTTCAGTTCCTCATCTTGGACTGGCGAAACTGTTGGCAAGGCTGCTGGACGGAGAAGGATTTTCTGACGGATGAGATCAATTTCTTGAACTCACTTGAGATTGAAAGCCAACAGCAGCATCAACGGCAACATCAGCAGCAGCTACCGCCGCCGCCTCAACAACATACGCCCTCGAGGAATGGCCCCCCTCAAAGTGCTGGTAAAAGTAAAGGCAGCTACTCTTCGTCGCAAACATCGCACCAGAAGCCTGTTGCGACACGAAGTCAGTCCACTGATCAAATCAAATCAGCCTCGCGAGGACTTTCTTCGGAGAGAAGTGGACGTGCCACACCACCGAACCCTCCACTGGTCTTGTCGGAACCTTCGAGCAATCCTGCATTACGCATGCGTAGTGGTGGCTACAGCGAGCGTGAGATATCACCTGAACGGGTGATTTCGTCTTCGGACAGCCGAGAGGGTGTTCCCCATAAACGGGCGCCACGTGCACCGCCATCGGTCAGCACCGAGGCGTCTTCGATTGACCTGGACGAGAACGCTACGCCTACGCAGGCAAACCATAGCCGTGGTCCCTCTGAATCAACACAATTCCGACTGGACCTACGTGATCCGCCAGGGTCTCCTTTCAACATCAAGTTCTGAAGAGTTTTTGGGCGCATACAGCGAGTGATTTTCTCGGCGCGCATACATGAGGTGACGAAAAACGGAGGGTTGGATTTGAGCGGCTGTTTTTCGCATCTTCAATTCGTCGTGCGTGGGCTGCCACGGGGTCGCGATACCCGTCTTTTGAGCACTCTGGGCCCATGGCAGCAGTCTTGCCCGGTATTTGTTTAGTAGCTAGCGCTGGAGTTTGGGCTGCGTATTGATTAGCTGCTTTCTTGCTGCATGGTGTTGCATACAGGCGTTGGAAAGTGCCGGCTGGGAAGAGGCAGCATCTGAGCGAGTCTACTTGTACCATAGGAGGATGCAGTGCCCGGCAGGCATAAATCAGCTTTTCCATGGCAGTTTCAGCGTATTCAACATTTTCTTTTGTACCAACTCGATTGCGTTGGCATGGATGCCCAGACCCCGCGCTATTGGATTGTAGCGTTGTCAGGAACGGGGCGGGAGACTGGGGTTGAAGCTTGGGGCAATGACGTTTCCCGCGGGTTGCGCTTGCGGCTGATGTAGTTCGCGACCGCCCACCGCCGATCGCACACGTCTCCAGTTTCCAGGCGCTGCTTCTCTTCTCCCCCAGCTCCCCACACCGAGGGCAATTGAGACCCTCAGAAGCTCCTGCGTATACGGCTACTGGACTGTTTATAGCCCCGGTTGAGCCCGTCACTCCTACATTCCTCTCTCACAATCCTCGTCCAGCTTTCTTTGACTGCAGCAGCCTCAACGCCAGTAGTACTAGTCACTACCTTTTGTCGCGGAAATCCTACAGCACCTATTGTTATCATTGTTTACCCCCAGCTCAGTCTACACGTCAGACGCTCGACACCACCATGTCTGTAGCACTAGCCCACCACTCCAAGTCTTCGGACCGCAAGGTCGTCTATCTGCTGCCGTTGACCGACAATGGCAGCCCTGACGTCGCGGGCACCTACATTTACCTGCCCCCACCAACCAACCCGGCCTACTCGGTTTGCTTCCAGATCCAGGGTACCAGCTCGATATGTCGCGAGGGCAGTCTCTGGGTGAACATCCCCGCCAAGGGAGAGAAGTTTGAGCGCAGCAACTATCGACAGTACAAGTAAGTTTTTCCTCCAACCGCGCCTCACTGCACCACAGGTCACTGACGCCTGCCGCAGACTGCAGCCCAACTTCACGGGCATGTGTGAGATTGAGGTGCCTATCTACGAGGCCAATGCCTTCTCCTTCTACACTACCTACACGCCACTGCCGCAGTGGTCCTTCACAGACGTCGCGTCGCCGGAGCCCACGCGGACAGACACATTCTACATCGACATATGTCCC
This sequence comes from Stemphylium beticola, assembly GCA_029100535.1. NCBI lineage: Eukaryota > Fungi > Ascomycota > Dothideomycetes > Pleosporales > Pleosporaceae > Stemphylium > Stemphylium beticola. Next base: position 176,511 of record JARBXR010000012.1, on the reverse strand, counting down.
AGCCTGGAGCTGAAGGACGAGCACTTGCCGGTCGAGGCCGTCTGCATCTTCTCCTGCCTGTCCAAGTTCATGGGCAACTATCCCACCGACTGGGACAACCATCTGCGGGGCATCAGCCAGCGCGGCTACAACATGGTGCACTTTACTCCGTTGATGATGCGCGGCGCGTCAAATTCACCCTACAGTATATACGACCAGCTCAAGTTCGACGAAGCCATCTTCAAGAGCGGCGAGAAGGACATTGCAAATATGGTCGACAAGATGCACAATGAGTTCAACCTGCTTGCTATGACCGATGTCGTCTGGAACCACACGGCCAACAACAGCAAGTGGCTGGAGGAGCACCCAGAATCCGGCTACAACGTCGATACAGCGCCTCACCTTCGTCCTGCTCTCGAGCTCGATACGGCGCTTTTGCAGTTTGGCAAGGAGCTCAAGCAGCATGGACTGCCGACTACCTTTAAGAACGAGGGAGACCTCGTAAAGGTTATGCAGGGCGTCCAGGAGCATGTTCTTAGCAAGCTCAAGCTCTGGCAGTTCTACGTCGTCGACGTCGAGCGAGACACTAAGGCCATCATGCAGGCTTGGACATCCGGCCAGGTCAACTTTATCGATGGCAGCTTTAGTGAAGCTGGCCTTCGTGGTCTTGATGCTGTCCGAGACTGGCCATTGAAGCAAAAGGCAGACTGGCTGGTCGAGCATGCTCTGCGTGGTGGTGATCGCATGGGCGAACGTTACCGTCGCTCCATGGACCCGAACATCGCGGCTGGCCTGCTCTGCGCCTTGTTCGGTCGCTACGACACGCGTACTAGCAATACACCAGACGATCGTGCGGCACAGGGCACAATCACCGCTATCCTCAACGAAGTCAACCTTCCCTTCTACCGCGAGTACGATGGAGACCAAGCAGAGATCATGGAGCAACTCTTCAACCGGACCAAGTATGTTCGGTTAGACGCTCACGGTCCTAAGCTTGGAGAGGTCAACGACGCGAACCCCCTCATCGAGACCTACTTCACGCGACTACCGCTCAACGATACGACGAAGAAGCACAACCCCGAGGCGCTCGCATTGGTGAACAATGGCTGGGTCTGGGCTGCGGATGCGATGCGCGACAACGCTGGGCCCAAGTCTAGGGCGTATCTGAGGCGAGAGGTCATCGTCTGGGGCGACTGCGTCAAGCTTCGGTACGGCAATGGTCCAGAAGACAACCCGTTCCTCTGGGAACATATGGCAAAGTACACAAGGTTGATGGCCAAGTACTTCCAAGGCTTCCGAATCGACAATTGCCATTCCACGCCTATCCATCTTGCCGAATACATGCTTGACCAGGCACGAAGCGTCAACTCCAACATAATGGTTTGTGCTGAACTCTTCACTGGTTCCGAAGAGATGGATTACAAGTTCTGCATGAAGCTTGGTATCTGCGCACTCATTCGCGAGGCTATGCAATCATGGAGTACCCAGGAGCTCAGCAGACTTGTTCATCGTCACGGTGGTGTTCCCATCGGTAGCTTTGAGACCGACGAAGTGCTCAATGCCGCGCACACAACAGAAGGAGCAGACCAGTCGAAACCAATCATCAAGAAGATCAAACGCAGCCCTGTGCACGCGCTGTTCATGGACTGCACACACGACAACGAGACACCAGCCCAGAAACGCGACGCTCGCGACACACTTCCCAGTGCCGCGCTTGTTGCCATGTGCGACTGTGCTACCGGTAGCGTTTTTGGCTTCGACGAAGTCTACCCCGAGCTGATTGAGCTCGTTCACGAGAAGAGGCTTTACTCCTCGGCCAACTCTACTGGAGCCCCAATCAAGCCACAGGCTGGCGAGGGCGGTATTGGAGGCATCCGCAAGATCATCAACGAGATTCATGTCAAGATGGGCAAAGAAGAATACAACGAGACGTACATTCATCACGACAACGAATACATCACAGTACATCGTGTCAACCCCCACACAAGGAAGGGCTACTTCCTCATCGCCCATACCGCGTTCCCCGGCTACGGTAACGGAAATGGAGGCTTCGGCAAGACCAAGCTACCAGGTACACAAGCCAAGCTCATTGGCGCATGGAATCTGGAGGTCGACAACAGCCCGGAGACGAGAGCCCGTGTGGTCGGCGACAAGACAACACTACGTGGCTTGCCAAGCAAGACCAACGATCTTCAAGGTGTAGACATTGAGTCAGCTGGCGACGACACTACGATCAGCATTCCCGACAAGTTTCCTCCGGGCAGTATTGCCATCTTCGAAACCTGGGTGCCGAGCGCTGAGCACGCAGTGGGCCTTGACAAGTTCGTCACTAGCGGAGCGCGTGCCGCTTTCAGTGATGTCAACCTGACCGACCTGAACTACATCCTGTACAGATGCGAAGAAGAAGAGCGGGACGCTACAGACCACAAAGACGGAACGTACAATATCCCTGGACATGGAAACCTTGTGTACGCCGGTCTGCAAGGATGGTGGAGTGTACTCCGCGACATTGTCAACGACAACAACCTTGGCCACCCTCTTTGCAACCATCTCCGCGAGGGCCAATGGGCGCTTGACTACTGTCTTGGTCGTCTTCAGAAGATCTCTGAAAAGGAGAACTACGCCAACATCAAGGGCCCCGCCAAGTGGCTCGAAGCGAAATTCGATGCCATTCGCAAAGTACCGAGCTACATGCTTCCGAGATACTTTGCCTTGGTCATACAGACTGCATACAATGCTGCAGTTGAGCGGGCCATCGACTTGATGGGCGAGAACGTCCGTGAGGGCAATCAGTTCCTCAAGAGCCTGGCACTTGTCAGCTGTCAAGTCACAGGCTACATGAACAGCGCCTCGCTTTACCCAGAGAAGAGCGTACCCAGTATGGCCGCCGGTCTTCCTCACTTCGCCTACGACTGGGCGCGATGCTGGGGTCGTGACATCACCATCTCAGCCCGTGGTCTCTATATGGGCACTGGGAGGTATGCCGATGCCAAAGAGCACATCTTTGCTTTTGCCAGCGTCCTCAAGCACGGCATGGTACCCAACCTCCTCGGTGGTGGCAAGAACCCACGTTACAACTCCCGTGACTCGGTTTGGTGGTTCCTCCAAAACATCCAGGATTACACCAAGATTGTACCAAACGGCATGGAGCTTCTCCAGGACCAGGTCAAGCGGCGATTCCTGCCGTACGACGACACATGGTTTGCACACACCGACGAACGTGCTTACTCCAAGTCTTCCACTGTTGAAGATATCATCCAGGAAGCCCTTCAGCGACATGCCTCGGGCATAGAATTCCGCGAGTACGATGCAGGCCCTAACATCGACAGCCAAATGAAGTCGGAAGGCTTCAACATCAAGATTTGGACAGACTGGGAGACTGGTCTGATCTTTGGTGGAAACCAATGGAACTGCGGTACATGGATGGACAAGATGGGTGAGAGCGAAAAGGCCGGCAGCAAGGGCGTTCCGGGTACGCCTCGAGACGGAGCTCCTGTTGAGATCATTGGCATGCTGTACAGCACAGTACGCTGGTGCGCCAATCTGTACGCAGCAGGTAAATTCAAGTACGAGGGTGTTACTCTTGAAGACGGCAAGAAGATCACTTACAAAGAGTGGGCCGACTTGATCAAGGCAAACTTCGAGCGATGCTTCTACGTTCCTCGTTCTGCAGAGGAGGACAGCAAGTACGACGTCAACTCGAGCATCGTCAACCGTCGCGGAATTTACAAGGACTTGTACCGCTCAGGCAAGGAGTACGAGGACTATCAGCTAAGGCCCAACTTCCCTGTCATGATGGCTGTTGCGCCAGACCTTTGCGACCCCGATCACGCTCTGTATGCTCTCCAGATGGCGGACAGGATTCTGCTTGGACCTCAGGGTATGAAGACGCTCGACCCCTCCGATCTCAACTACCGCGGCTACTACATCAACAGCGAAGACTCGACCGACTTCCACACATCCAAGGGCCGCAACTACCACCAAGGACCTGAATGGGTTTGGCCCACGGGTTTCTTCCTGCGTGCCCTTCTCAAGTTCGATCTCAAGCGTCGCAAGACGCCCGAGGAGCGCGTCGAGAGCTACCAACAAGTCACTCGTCGCCTCGCCGGCTGCATGAAGGCAATTCAAGAGTCTCCATGGGCTGGTCTGACGGAGCTGACACAAAAGAATGGCGAGTTCTGTGGTGACTCTTGCCCTACACAGAGTTGGAGTGCTAGCTGCATCATCGACTTGTTCCAGGACGCGCGAGAGTATGAGATGGAGGGATCGAGTGAGAAGCCTTCATCGTAGGCTGATGCGGTCGGCAATGTCAAGAACATGTTTCTTCGGCTGACATGAGACGGTTGGGAAGTTGAGGATGGAGCGGTGGTAGAATAGTAGAATAGTGGGCTGGTGTAGATACCTAGACATCCGATTAATGACTTTTGATTCATTTTTTAATGCAGCCATGGTACCTTGAGATGCTCTACCTCGTTATTTATTTGTGGTTGCACCCTTTGCTGCTTTGGATTGATGGTGACTACTGCTCTAGTCAGTATATGCGAGAGGAGTGTCGCACGTGTTGTTCTTGACCTTTCAGCTTGAAAACCTAGGTGGGCATAATGAAGATGGCCTACTAATCCTGCGCTCATTGACGAGTGATTCCAAAGAATCTAGACATTTCGCAGCTGTAAGCAGGCAGATTCGAAGTGATTGCAAGATAGACTGTCACCCTTCCACCCAAAACAAGTAATGGAGAACCAGAGTTGCGAATTACACTTTTCTAACTTCCCTACCATTGTTTACACCCACTCCTCGGTTTCCCATCCACATTCAGCAACGCACCATGATTCTTCTTCCAAGTGATCGTCCCAGTCCCTCCCGCATCCCGCCGCACCGTTATCATTATCGTTATCGTTGAGAACCAAGCAAACTCCCTCCCTTCCTCCCTCCCTCCCTCCATACGGGGCGAAAAGAAACAAAGAAACAGGGACAACAAGCCGCGATACCCGGCCAGAGAGAGAGAGAGACGGCGACATGTGATGCTGAAAGAGTGAACAACGAAAACACCGAACATGCACGTGCAACATGCAACAGCGGCTACGCAGAGCCGAAAAGGGGATAGTAGACAGAGCGAGGCTTGGCTGAACTGGAAACGGCGGTTACCCCGGGTGGAGAGTTTGTACGAGAAAAAAAAATTGAGAGAAAAAAAGGGCGACAAAAGAAAATCTACGGATCTCATATTATTGACGCAAGTGAGATTGGCGAAGGTGGGGCGCCCCGTATTTATGCAAAAAGGTACATGGGTATACAGATTCAACATGAACATGGTATCACGAAATCCACAGTTTATGCACTGTACTGCACTGCATGTGGAACGGGCGTTTTACTCGAAAAGAGAGAGGTAAAACAAAACAGACATGTACGTATGCATCCATGTATGTATGTAGATATGCAAGCACCACAAAACCTCGCGTCGCATCGTAATCCCCAGCCCACAGCGTACATGACCTGCAACATGCACGTCTCGATTGCACATTGCACATCGATGTCGATATCGAGAGTAGGGATGCGTGTTATACGACGGACGCATTAGGAATACGATCGTCATCCAGTGTTGGTTAAGCAGCAGAAAAGGAAAACAAAGAAAAAAAGGGCGATTCCAAAGACGTAGCCAATGCAGTAAAGGAAGCCAATACAGCAAGAAGCATCTTAGCTTGGCGTCGACCCTTGGGATCCCGAACACAGCGTAGCCGACGAAAAGCGTTGATGCTAACAAAGGTGCCGTATCACGGTACCGACGCTCGGTACTCGCATCTCGGTACCAGGTCCGGGTTACGGGGGGGTAAACTAAGCCAACGTTGGAAGTAGTGTAAGATGGAACGGAAAGTGTTTGTTTTTCTTTTCTTTCCCTCTCTCTTTCTTGGCCGTTGGTTTCCTTTTTTCCCTTTTGCTGTATTCTGGGGTGTGGGCTAGGGGAGGCAACGGGGCTGCAGGATGGGTACTCAATGCACCCCACACGCACACACCCACTTCTGCTCTTTGTGTGCATGCATATATGTAAGGACGGACGTATGCATGGGATGGGAAATGGGGCATGGGGGAAACTTAACTAGTCTTGCTTTGCTGCCCACCCTACCACCCACTCTCTCACCCACTTGGAATGGGAAATTCTTGCGAGCTTTGCATGTAAACGTAGGTAGCTCCGTCTCTGACCGTACCGTACCGTGCCATACCGTCCACTACCAGCGTGAGAAGAAAGGAGGGAAAGTGAAAAGAAAAGACGTTTGGCGTACACCGCTTACGTCTGGTATGCAGATGCAGCTTGCAGATGCAATGCAGATGTATACTCTCCGACATACCTATCCAGATCTCACCGTGTCCAACCATAAAAGCAACCTCATCGGCTGTAATCATCCGCGCACCTTCTAACCAGAACATCGCTTTTTCCCCATACCGTTTCTGTACTATCGGTTTTTTCGTCACTCAGCAGGGGTTAGCGAGGCGTGAGAAAGAAAGAAAAGTAAATCAAGGCAGGCGAAAACGCAGACTGTCGGTCGAAGTAGGGTGCAAAGCAAAAGTGCGGGGCAAAGGGCGAGAAGAAGAAATGAGCTTGCGCGAGAAGGAAGGAAGGGCGGAAAGAAATGAGATGCGGCATAGGGAAAAGAGTCGAATAGGGATACAGACGGAAACGGAAGGTGCAGGGAAGCATAAGGGAATACAGCGGGAAAGGTTAAAGCGCGCAAAAAGAAAAGAAACATATATAGGGATGATGTGCGGTCTTTCCGGATTGGGGTTCAAGCCGAGGTTTATGCGGCGCGGTGGGTAGTGATACATGTGAAAGAGTAGGCTGGCTGGCTGGTTTAGGCAATTAACATGTTTACTCTTTTGCTCGAATTTCTTTTCTTCACCCTGAGTGAATGGCGCTGGAAAGGGTTTGGTCCGGCTTTTGCTCTACAACACGCTGCCAATGTATGTCGCTACCTGCAGGTGATTGGCCCAGATACTTGTTGTTTGCGATCTGCGTTTTGGGGACGGAAGGGCGCGTGCGTGTGGGTGCGTTGATGAGTGCGAGGCGGAAAGTAGGGCTGTTGCCTAATCTGCTGTTAGATTGAGACTCTGACAAGCGGAGGCTGAGTATTGCTCGAGACAGGGTCTAACAAGCGCTTGTTCGGCTTCGGTAAGCCATGTCGTGAGAGGCTCAGTGACGTGGCGAAGAGAGTGGACTTGAACGCATCATAGAAAACTTGCGCATGAATTTGGGGATGTGAGTGTGTGTCGTTCTTGGGAAGCGTTGGATGGTGTCATCTTGTCCGGCTGAAGAGGGCCGTGTATACGACTAAAAGCACAGTGTGCCATCTTCTCGCGCCTTCCTATCGTGAGAATGGCGCAGGTGTATGCATTGCTTGATGTAGACGCATGTTGGTATGGGGGTGACCTGCCAAGGCTCAACCGCAGTATATCTCAGCCATGTGATTTGGAATTTGTGTGGGTAGGACGATGCACAATGGTACGGTGGCGACGCATGATGCTATCGAGTAGTCACGATGCCGCTGGGAGTCGCGATTTTGTTGCCGCACCTACATCTGGTTCCCGTCAATTCAGTACGTTCCCTGATCTGCCAGTCCAGCTCTAGTCCGTCTCGAGCAAAGCACACACACGTACTAGGCCGAGGCAAGGAGGGGCTGCTATGACTCGAATGACAAGTCATCAACATGAATACGTGTCCAGAATCCCACCGATGCACCCTTCTGCTAGTAGTCTGTACGAAGTCGATGCTCTGGACACACCTTCATCACGCGCCTACCTGGATACCCTTGCCGTATCAACCAGCGTGTCAGTGAATGGCTCTAGATGGCGATTCACGGACGCATCTACCAACAGCGATACCATGTCGGTGAAAGGCGATTCACAGCGTAGTCTTGGCTGCGAAAGGGTTTGTCCCATATTATCTAAGACCACGATAGTACGACGAGGCGATCACCGAGCTAAGATGAGGTGATGGACACCTGCAGATAAAGCGCCCACGGTTTGGAGGCGGGTGAGGGGCTTTCCTACGAAATGCAGTGGATACGAAAGCGAAATCGAGGAAGGAAGCGGCGCTCGACAGAGTAAAGGCAACGATTGGCGGACAAATTGCGCATATTCGTCGCAAGGTAATCCTGGTGAGAATATTTTCGACATGGAAACGCTCACTCGTAGCACGTTGCGCACGGTAGATGTAGTCTTAGGGCAGTGGCCACACAGATCGACACCAGCGTCGTGACATGCTACCGGTGATCCCACTCCTGAAGCAGCAGCCATGATCACCCGAGGATCAAGTGCTTCCTTTTCAGAGATCTGGCACAGAATGCCTTGCAAATTTTTGAGCGAAGGATTTTGAATTGCGCCGATACCAGTGAGAGGCAATCGCACGCGCGTATGCGAACATGCCCAGGCTCGCTTGCTACCGATCAGAATGTCGTGCATGGAAAGAGTATAGCTAACCGTGTGATGTTCGCGGAGGTCCTGCGCCTATGCGTTCTTGATCCAGTCAGCGTCAAGCCGGACCCTAGAAACCGAGAGGCAGTGAGTGGAATCCCCTAGCTGGTCACTTATCGCGAAGGCGTAATCAAGTCCGATGCTGGATCGTCCGAAAAGCGTGTCCTATTGTTCGTCCCACCGCGGCCCTGGTGGATGCATCCATCAGCTGTGACTTCCGGCTTTCTGCGGCAAAGTTCGAGTCAGCACAGCCGACCATAAATCATTTTCCCTCGCTTCTCTCCACGGATCAATATTGAGTTTTAGAAGTGACGCGCATCCCTCACGGCATGAACTTTGGAAGTTGGATTAAGGTACGGACGCGGCCCGGATGGCGAGCCCCACACCAAAGGAGGAAAGACGTTGAAACGCTTGGTCAATGCGCACGTGAATTAGACACAATTGAAAAGCCATTAATGCGTGCCTTGTGTTAAGACTTTCGCTCTACTTGAAATTGGTTTTGTTGGCCAAAGGGTGAAAGAAACCGAATGAGGTTGCTGTTGCATGCATGTCATGCAGATCGTCGTTGAGGAAGAGTAGTGTCGCGTAAGCGACGCAGCGCAATCATTCTTTGATCCGTCTTTCGCATGCGATAGCCATGCCGAGGTACACTAAGGATCGCCTGAGAATGGAGGAAGCAGGCTCCGGCAAAAGGGCCGATAGACTGTAGAGAGAGCGTTGTCCAGTTGCTAAATACGCATTCAAGACTGTAAGAGCACTAGACCGACCCGACCAAATCGCTAAGGCGTAGGGCCATAGCATGTGCAGGGCAGGGGAGATGATGATAGCTATACGGCGTGCATGTACTATGAAGGCTAGTGACTAGCAAATGAGGTGAAGACAATCACGTCGATCGAATCCATGGCGCTGCCCGATAATGCATGCAGCTTATGGCCAGGCACCAAGATCAAGGACCGAATGCCATATGCTAAAACTGGGCCATGTTGCTCCCAACAAAGCGTCAATCAGCCCTTCCAAAGCCGAAGGATTTGTCCATTACGAGGATGACAGGCTCTGGAACCCGGTATCCCCATTGACAACAGACTGCATTGCTTGCTGCAGTGTCAGGCTAACCAGCGCGGGAATGTTTTGCATTACCAGGTTCCGATGTTTCGATGTCGTGCAGACACGCATACATGCCTAAGCGAAGTGGTACTTGATGGATCCAATTTGCCACGGGCGGTAACGCAAAGAGAAGTGTTAGAGGCTTACGGGTCCAAGCTGCGGCCACGAGCCAAACATTGATTGATCCTGCAGCATGTAGCTCCAATTGATTGGCGCGACGTTTCTTCCACGACGATTCTGTATTGGTAGCTAGCGTGGCTTTGAGGATGCACGCGAGCCGGGGAACTGCTTCCGATGGCAGGGATGTGATACGAGCGAGTCCAAGGCTTAGCCCTCACATGGCTCAACCGCCTTGGTGGACTCGCTAGTTCTGGCGTGAGACCATGCAGGCGACATACGTGTATGGATGCTCGCAATGAACATGGCTACCTGAGACGGCTGATGTGAGCCCCGGGGGAAGACCCTGTCCGAGATAAGACGTGCGTTGGCAACGACGCCGCAGGGCCAGATGCAGACAAGCAAATAGTAGCAAATGTGCATTTACAGATAGAGAGCAATGGCATGATGTTGAGGCAACAGCTTCCAGCTCAGCTTTGGGCCGGTCCCACGAGCGCCTAGACTTGTTCTGTAACTCCGCAGAATGATGACTTTGTATCACGGCAGGAAACACTCGTGAAACGATGTCAGGAGCTGGCTAGACGGACACTGAGTTCATACACTCGGGCCGTTGATCGTCTTCGGCGTGCTGTAGTGTCTCTCGGTCTCTGGGCAAGCGCATAGCATGCTTCCGCAGGTAGTGGAAGACAGTGGCTCGAAAGGGCTGGACCATTGTGATAGACAGCCGTAAAGGGCTTCGAAAGCCACTCTACGTCCGAAAGCAGACATGTTTCGAGCATCGTCCACCAAGCAGCCGACGAGACAATGAACGACGGGGTGAATAGGTGCGCAAAAGCAACATTTTCCTAATGCTCGCAATGGAGGATCTTCGCTGGCGGCGTATCCGACTGACAGCTACGCAGGATCATCATGCAACTACCCGCGGAGTCACCATGATTGTCAGACACCGGTCAAGTCCTGATGAGCGCGAGCCATGTCACTTCCCACTGCTCGTGACGGTGCACAATGTGATGAGAGACAAGGTCGCTACAAGGCCCTGACTCGACTCGATATCTTGCACACCGCTCAAGGACTTGTAGAGCATGTCCAGGTTAGGGGTTTCTTGTAGACAAGGTCCTTCACATGTGCTGTGATCGGTCAGGCGCGGGTTCGGCAAGGGCCAATCAGGAGCAGGTCGGTATACCGAGAAAGCACGTCGAGGAAGGCGCGAGCGCGTTTCCTATTCGGTCCGGCAAATGAGGGTCACGCGTGTCCCATCGGTGAAGGTATGGGGAGGCGAGAGCTCTGCTGTGGTGCACTAGGTGCCCGTTGAGCGAGTGCGTCAGGACGGTGCAGGTGAAGACGACGCCACAAAGACCGTTGCATGCTAGTCGAAACACGCGTGCACAGGTGGAGCCCATTAAATTCAACGGCAGCGCGACGTCCGAGAAGGGAATGGGCCAGGGCTGATATTGCGCGAGGGAGCGCTGGGCGTGTAGACAGAGTTGTGGTGTTGCCATGCTCACCGTGACGAAACCAACGAGCAGGTTGGCGACGCGGGTGTGGTTGTTGGGTCCGGCTGCAAGTCATACCAGCGGCGCAGTCGACGGTTGACAAGCGGGCTCCTCTCCCCGTCCTTGGTCTCCAGCGTTGTCGACGTCTTTTTTTTCTTTCATTTTACCAGCGTCGCGTTTTTGCGGCGCGTCCCCGTGGCGGGAAGCCCACAGTTGCGTTCATTCGGCTAGAGCCGCGCTCCGGCTGCCCATGGAAGAAGCAAATAGGCACCCTGGAGGAATGCTGCAATGCTGCCACCCTCGTCTCGCGGTGATGGGCCCGTTGTTTGTGGGCAGCGTCGCAGCAGGGTACGGGAAGGGATGGATGATGGGGGGTCGAGGCGGCTGGTCACGTGCGGCAGCTATTATGGGCAGCATCCATGCAGGAAGGCAGCTTGCCGCGATGGGCGCACCACGACAGGGCCACATCGGGAGCGAGCGAGGAGGGAAAAGTGCGCCGGCGGCCGCGGCCACGGCCCTCGACGGCATCGGCGTGCACAAACACGGCCTCTGCGTCTGCTTTGGAAGGAAGAAAAAAAAGAGCGGGCCCCGTGCTTTTTCCCTCTCCCCTACCATCGGGCCGAGGCCAGCGTGCGGAGACGCGTGGTCGTCGGCTTGTTTGCAGGTGCAGGCAGGCAGGCAGGCAGTTCGGTGGTTTGCGGCGGTAGCAGGGCAGTAGGAGAGAAGCTGGCTGCTGGTGTGATGGGAATATTGGCTGTGCACAAGCAGTAAGTTCAGGCGCCCGACGGATCTCAAGCCGCCAGCCCCGAGCCCCCTTTAGCGCCTCCCACGCAGCCGCGTCTGGCCTCCCGGCCGTACAAGGTGGCATGCTTGCCTGGCACTGCGCATGGGTGCCAGAGACGGGATCAGGTCCCCGCTGCATGCCATCTTAGGTGGGTCGCCTGCTCTTCACATTGCAGCAGCGCGTTCCCCCGCAGCCAGCACAAACCAGTGACATGCCTGCCTCCCAAGCCCCTCAACTAGGGCCACCAGCCGGTTCATCCTTTGCCTGTGCCGCGAGCGGAGCTGGATTTACTGGAATGCTAGACCCTTTCGATTCTCCCGTGAGACGGTACTCCCTGTGCGACTCAGCGCTTCTTCTTCTGCCTCATATCATCATCCACGCTGACCGCCAGTACATCCCATATAACCACCTCATGCCATGATGGGGAGCGACTGGCATCCACGCAGGCACCCGCAGCCCGACCCAAACCACTTTGCCGCACGCACCCTTCCCAGCTTTGCAGAGTTGACGTCTTCGTCGACCGACTCAGTGTTGCACCGACCTCGCGACTCTGTGCCGCCACCACCACCACCACCACCATCTCATCTTTCTACAGCGCCCGCCGACAGACCAGGCTCGCGTTCCACGCCTCCCACGGCACACACTGCAACCGACTTTGCAAACCATCCGCCCGCCGTCGAGCGTGCTGCCTTTACACCCATTAATCACGCGAGCCCTCACGTCAGGTAAGTAGTGTGGCCGTGACAAAACCTGCGGCAAGCGTGCTGACTTGTTGGCCAGCCCCACCAACACCAGAGGCCCGCCAGTTGCCCCGGAACCTCAAAGGTACTCGCATTCATTGCCACAGAACACAGCTGCACCTTACAGCCCCCCGCTCTCGTCGGGACTACCCCAAAGCCTGCACGACACTGCGCAGTCGCAACATCCAGTTTCCAGCATCCGCCAAGATTCCGCCATTGCCCAGCATCGCTTCGACCATTCCAAGGACGCCGAATCCTCTTCTCTTCCCTCATCCGTCTTTGCATTCTCTTACTTCCATCCAGCCGTGGGCAACGGTCGTCAGTCTAATACCTCTCGCCCAATTTCCCATCCCGTTGGACCATCTTCACCTCACTCGCCCCCCGGCGAGACACGCGCAGTCCAAAGCCAACCGCCATTGGAAACTGGATCACGAAGTCTGAAAAGTATCCACTCACCAGCACAGCCTCTGGGCACACATTTCTCAGCAGAACCCACCAGGTCACCCGAACAGGCGCGAGGACCTCCCCCAGCAGCCAACTCCGATTCCGGATACAGGAATCCGCTGCCATCTCCTACCTTGGACCAGACGAACGGCACTGGACGACATCAACGCTACAACGTCCGATTCAACACAGTCTACACATCAGAAAATATGCCACCAAACCAGAGGCCCCGGAATGATCCGCCACCTACTGCGCCTCCAACAGTGGAAACAAACGAGGAGCAGACACTGGCTTCCGAGCAGACCATCACACCGTCCGTGGAGCCAGTGACTCCATCTGCGATCCCTTCGGCCCAGTCACCCGAAGAGCAACCTCAGCCCCAGCCGCAAAATGCTCCCCAATTAGAGCGATGTAGAGGATGTCAGGAGCCTTGGAGGCGTCCACTACCAGGGGAGGATCAGTATCGGTTGAGTTCGCCAGCACAGAACATGGGCGAACAACTCCAATTGACACAGGACCTCATCAAGCGGTTAGAAAACCATGCTAAATTCGCCGACGAGGCATATGCGAATTGGCAGCGGAAACACCGATGGTGCACTGTTGCTCAAGGAACAAGCCCTCCCGCCACCGACGCACCTCCAGAAACACGCAGTAAAAGTGAAGAGGAACGTTCTCCCACAAATGCCCCGGCATATCCCGTCTCCGCCAAGCGCAAGTCGGAGATCCCTCATGAAGCCTCCAAATACAGGAAAGTCGCCTTCGAACCACAACCTAACGCTACCCCACCTGTCCGTCCTACCGCTCCGGCGTAAATGGAAAAGTCTGTATTACGCCCTCTACGATTATCCCTCATTGGGCCAAGGTCCTCATTCGATTCGCATTCGCATCTGCATTTAGGTTGGTGTTTGTGTCGGCAAAAGAGAAGACCTCTGCTATACCCCCATCCGGTCATCTTCACACTTTTGCGGCGTGGCTTTTGTCATGGGCCTTCGGTTTTGTTGAATTATATTGCTATGGAGGATCCGCAAGAGACGGAACGAAAAGAAACCGGCGTTCTCATTCTCGACGCGTGTCTTTTCAGGCGTCGTTGTCCCTACCACCATCTTGGCCTCGAACATGAGCGATATTTGCGGAGTGTCGACGCCGATGCCGTGCGCTTCACGATGCCATGTATCAGACGATGTACGCAATACGCCTCCACCTTCACGTTTCGCATCACAACATTGTTCCGCACGCGACCATTTCTAGCGTCGGCAACATATAACAATTGAACCCATTACCATTCTACAGTATTGCTACTATACCCAAATCTGATCTCATCTTCACAAATGTTGATCCAATGCACGCGTCCACTTGCCACTGACGACCCTACTACCAGAGCGCGATACTTAAAAACCTTATTTCAATATTAGGGGCCCAGCATCCCGTGCCAAAACAAGGGTGCTTGCCTGCAACGCAGCCCCGCACAAGCGCCCAGCGTCAAAGCGGTTCGGTACGAAACACAAACCCTCATTGAAAATGCAGCCGCTAAAACAAACTTTGCAGTATCTCGATCGCTATCTGGGACTACCCTTGGCGGCTATAATGGACGATTTGCAAGGCGCAGTCGAGACTGCACTCCAAGATACAAAGTGACAGCGGCAATTTGACACGCTCAACAAAAGCTCTAGCGCATCGATATCATCCAGCGCCTCACGCTTGGCGAAGCAGCAAATCATACAGTCGGGTTTCTTTCCAGCTTACGCTATGCGATCACCTGCATGACTAGCTACGCCTTTACATTGCTACTTGCGAAAACGGTATAGAGCGACACGGCTGACGGCTGCCGAGCGGGGCTTCCCGAGTCGCCAACGCTGTTGAACCTACGCCGCGGCGAATCATGCTCTGTCGCTCAAGTTCCCTATTCCGGCAAAGCGGAGTCTTTCGGTGGGTGGTGCAAAAGTGCGGCCTGGGCTGGAATGCCTCGAGATGTTCGTGTGGGAGGTGTGGCTGATCTGCAAGTAAGCAGCATGACAGTGGCAAAGACTGACGAGGTTTCATAAGCTGCAGTGTTGCTGCTAGCCGAGGAGTGGTTTGGCTTATTGGCCGTCAGACTGTGCATGGGTTCTTGGTGGTGCGGGGGGCGCGGACGAAGATCTCGAAATGAAGTTCATGCTCTCCACAGGACAGCGCACCTATCCCGGCATCACTCGGCCATGACCTCATCACAGTGTCAAGCTCGGTAGCGTCATCCAACTCGCCAACCATGACCATGTGAGAAAGACTTCTCGCGCATGTTGCCACGATTCTCAGGCGATTCTCTGCCGATCGCCCACGTTAGTCCACCGAGCCACGCATCTGAGTTGGGCCGATCGCTTAATCCTCACCAAATTGCCCAAAGGCGAGGGCAACCCAGTTCCGAATCACTGGGTCTCTTGAGGGTTGGAACGCGATTGCAACGTTTTTGTAAAAATAGTCAATGTCGATCGCTCGGAGGAGGCAGCAATTTCAGGAAACGCTGCGTGTCGATTGCAGATCTAAGCTTTAGCGCGGCAAAACTCTCTCGGTTTATGCTAACGGCTTGTGTCTTTGGGTACGGGAACGCTCATCGAGTCGCAACGCCCTGACGGTTTCTTGCAACCGTGGGTACAGATTCGGTCCGTAACGTGATTGCAAACATGGGATACTCGGGGCTGGCTGCTAGTCCCAATGCCGAATGTTGCCCAAGTGCCGTGACCTGGGTAAACTGCGGCATGAGAGGGACGTGGCTTTGGTGATGTGAAACTCAGCCATGGCCTTCTCTGACGTGAGCTACCAGTGATGGGAGAAGCTGAAGGGCCCAGGCTCTCTCCCAGATGGCCGTCGTCAAGGCCATCTGGAGAGGCGTCGGCTAATGCTTAAACGCTCACTCACACATTTGAAGCCACGTAGCCTGCGTGCTGGAGGCTAAGCCAAAAGCACACCCCCGGAGTCCACCAGCAGCAGAAGCAGCAGCATATTGCTGCACGTTTTAATCTCCTATGCATGAACTACAAGGCTTTAGACGCGTTAGAAGACATGAGCTCTTTCCTCTTGCAGCCGGTGTATACAAGTTGCAAGTTGCAATCATTTCAACTTTCCGCTTCCCCAGCTTGGCGATACATCATCGACCGCGGGAAGGCACAGACAGCACCCGTCTCCGTCAGCGAGTCACTGTCCCAGCGAAACGCTAGCCGCATCAGCATAGCCTTGGGTGGAGTTCTTCCGGCCGGTGCAGCCAATGTCCAAGGCTCGAGTCACGCCGCTGCCCTCACCCTGAGGCCCGCACCCTCCATCCATCCATTGCTCGATTGGCGCTCCAGCCACGGGCTCCTGGTCCAAACACACCTGTTCCTTCGCCTCGCGCGGAACCTTTCGTCGTGACTCGTTGTGAGTTTGCTACGGCGCGACAACTGCCGCCGCTGGGGGTGGCGGCGAGTTTCCCCCGTGCTGGTGCGTGCCCATGACTCACGGCAAGCCAAACAACCAGAAGCAGACAGCGGGACCTTATGGAACCCCTGCCGTGCCGTCATCACAGGACGACAAGCTGCATCTGCAGGACACCAATTTTCATCACCGCCGTAGTCGTGACAGCTGTCAAAACACAGGGCCCCTTATGCAGCCTGTTCGTAACAGGCAAGAGACGGGTGCCGGTTGCATTGGGCCGACCGGCTCTTCAAGTGGACCATGGCGCGGCGAGATCATCGTCAGCGATATAAATCAACGATACATGAGGTTCAATATACTCAAGGATATATACAACCGTTGCAAATAGCCGCAACGGGCGCGATGGATGCGACTGTTAATTGCAACCTCTGGCACCAAGAAACCTAGCAGGGGGCTATAAAAATGCCCTCGAAACGAGGATTCGCAACGAATCGGAAAGAGCGGCAGGGAAGCATTTTCTTGAAGCTGGCAAATTGAACGCTGAGGATCTTCGCCATGTCCCATTGGTCTCCACGCCTAATCATCGCAACCAAGTCGCCAAATATCAATCATGGCATGCGACTTGCAGAAATGCAGGATTCCGAGTCAGATGCTAGCCTTTGTCTCCTATTGGCTGAGTCGTACAGGTTTAGGTACGACAACAGCAATGGTCCAGCCACGCACAAGAAACAACGGCAACCCCGGGAGATAAGAGCCTTAACTCCGCCACGTTTTCCTCCTAGTCATGTCTGTGTGTCCACCACCTTACTCCGTACCCGTACCTCTGTCCGAGCCTCATCTCCAAACACGCTATCATAGCTGTGCCACAGAGGAGGTGCGCCCTCACGGAAGTTCACATCCGCACCTCGACGACGGAAAACTGCGCAGGCCGTCCAAGCAAAAGCCGCGTTCCATTACCGGTATCACAATCCAGACGATCTGGCCGCCGCATCCACGCAGACTAGCATCGCACGCGGGTATGGAATCACAAGATCGCAAACTCATGCAAGGGGCCACCTCGATGGGCAAAATGTCGCGATAGGGCAGTACGCCGGGACTACGGTTTCAACCCATACTGGGTCAGACTTGCGCCTGTCGTGTGCGATTGACTGGCTGGACGTCAATTCCGAACATGTAGGCGTGGATTGGTATCACATTGCACAACGAGGGGTACATACCCTGTAGGCATCATCTTGTGTCCCCATCTTCCCGCCCTGCATCTCAAGTTTTGATCTTGTACCACATAACGCCACGCCTCCTCATCTCGCATCGGCGTACGCATTCGTCGCATCGCGTGTACCCGCATTGATGCCTTTGTCCCAAGGCTCGGGTTTAGGACCCGACCCGAGGATTCCACCAAGGGATTGCCAAAATGGCGCGCAAAGATCAGGATCCAAGATCGATAAATTGAGATATCTAGATCTCCCCATGCCAACGGGTGTGCCAAAGTCTAACATGCGCTAGCCTTTCGGCCCGCAATCCAACGCAACACTCGATTGGAAGCGCGACCCAAAGTCCTCTCCCATGGGCTTGGCTACTAGCCAACCCCGCGGCTTTTTCGCTCTACGACGTGTGGGCGCGTGCTAATGCACATCACACTACATACATGGCCAACTCGATAACCCACGCGACGACGACGACGCCGCCTCCGCCACGGCCGCCATACTTACCCCCAAATTACGAGCATCGCATCTAGATGCTGCATTGTAATGCATAGCCTCCTGCTTGCTTACACTGCTACTACCAGAAAGCGCCTGCCCTGCCACGTCTCGTTGTTGATGACGGAGTAATGCTCGGTGAGTGGCTTCGGCCTGCTTTGCCGAACTGTCGATCATTGGACGAGGCAACCTATCCCTGGAGGGAGAGGGTCAATGACGGAGTGAAATCTCATGGATACGGGGTGTGTATAACAAGGTGGCGTTATAGGCAAGTCATGCGTGTGATGAAGATGTTGATGGGGGTGTGTGAGGGTGTTGGAATGAATGCATAGCGATTGTTCCAGCTGGTTTGGCGTGCTGATGCTGAGATGTACCTGGTGTGGCTTGCGTTGCAGCAGCACATGGCGGTATTTTGGTCGTGATGACGATATACATCGAATATATCGGAAACCCTTGATTCTACAGTCCATCATCCACCTACCCTCCTTAGACCAAGTATTCCTCAGCATCAATCCCACACCTGGTAGTACACCTTGCACAACTGCACCAGCAGCAAAAAACGCACGCGAGCTCCCATCCTCACAGTAACGCCGAAAAAAAAGCACGACAAGACTAACATGAATCATTCGAAACCGCTGCGCAGCTGATCATGTTGCGTTTTCACCATTCTCTCTAAAGTGAGGCGTGCAATGTATCCAAGCACCATCGTTTTTTCGTTGGTCTCGGTGTCTTGTTGCACGTTCCCTAAAATGATGCAAGTAAAAGGAGGACCTGCGTTGCGTTTGTGCGGCGTCGGCGCCGGTTGTTGGCTGCTAGCGCGCAGCGCACGTGGGACGCACGCGTGGGATGGGGGTTGTGTGGTTCGTGCTAGGCAGGCAGGTGGTCTGGCTCCGCGCTTGACGACGACGACGGCGACGATGACGATGACGTTTGGAGGTATGTGCCAGGTAGGTAAGCCTCACAAGATAAGGCGTGCCAATAATTGCTTTTGCAGTGACATGGATCCGAATGCTGGAGTAGTGAAATTGCGTTTTCCGTACTCATGGTACGCGGGCGGTGTTTTGTCGGGCGTGTTGGATGGGGGTACGAGGGTTTGCTCGGGTTTCTTGCCTTTGGGGTATGGGGTGGCGCATACTTGATATTTTTGGCTTGTCGAAGTAATCAAGGCGTGTATGGAGTTTCTGGACGCGATGCCCGTGAGTGGTGTTTTAAAGATCACGTGGTTTATGTGTGAAGGTTCGCTTTTCTCGTGGTGTAAACGTCCGATCAGAAAAAGTAATTGTCATAACCAATCAAGTTTGAACTTCTTGGTCTACTGCCATGCGCATGGCTTTTTCAATGGGTGCTTAGCTAATCTCTGAATCAGAGTTTCAAACATAAGTTATCGATGCTCTCTATCAATGCGCGATTCGCTTTGGGCTCACGGTGAATACTTTTGTCGTTTTCTTTTGGTCTATAGTTGAGCTTTTCCTTGCCGTATTAATCCTGCTCAGAAAAGTATACTTGCAGTCATTCATCACAACATCACAAGCATGTTCAGATATCATTATAAGGGACAACGACTGAATTCAACTATTTACAACTTGCGCATCCTCATAGCAATGTCCTCCTCAACAAAATCATAAACGATCGTAACCAGTGGCTATTTAACCACGGGCAAGGGTAAGGCCGTAGGCAGAGAGAATCTCGTTGACGGGCTGGAAGTAGGTGACACCACCAGATTGGCAGTTACCAGAGCCACCGGAGGTGACACCCTGGGCCTGGGAGCCAGAGTACCAAGAACCGCCAGAGTCACCGGGCTCAGCGCAAACGTTGGTCTGGGTAAGGCCAGTGACACGTCCCTCAGCGTAGGAGACGGTAGCACCGAGGGCGCGGACGGTACCGCAGTAAACACCAGTGGTAGAGCCGGAGCGGCAGATACTGGCGCCAGTGCCAGCGGCGGTGCTGCCTGTGATGGAAATGCTACCACCGCTGTAGTTGTTGACGGTGCCGGAGTAGGTGTTTCCACTGGTACCACGGATGTAGCTGTAGTCACCGCTTCCTGGGAAGACGGAACCGGCGAAAGTACCAATGGTAGTACCGCTGCTGGTGGTGGCGGTGTTACCGGTAGTACCGCAGTGGCCAGCGGAGACGAATCCACCGGTGACGGAGAAACCGACAGAGCATCGACCGGCGCGGTTGATGTAGTATGCGTCACCACCACGGACAGTGACGAAGGTGGTCGGCATGCTCTCAACGGTCTTGACCTCAAACTCGGACTCGGTGAGACCAACCTGCTTGGCGAGCTCTGTGGCCTGAGCAGTGCTGCTGGAGAGCGCCTCGAGGACGAGCTTGTTGGCAGCGACGTCGACGTAGTAGGAGGCGATTCCAGCGGAAGCATCCTCAGAGCGCTTGCCAAGAGTCGACTCAATGTCGAGGTTGTCAAGTGCCTTCTTGGCCTCCTCAAGCTTGGAGAGAGGAACGGAGACAACTAGGGGAGTGGCACCGGCAGCCTTGACCTCGTTGCTCAAGGCCTCGTCAGTGATGGCGACGTTGAGCTCGCCATCGACGAGCCAGGCACCACCGAAAGACTTGCCAGCAGTGGTGCGCATCTGCTCGATGACCTCGGTGGCCTTGAGCTCGCGGGCAACACGAACATGAGCCTGCTCAGCGTCAAGACCCAAGTCGCGCTTCATGGCAGCCAGGATCTCGGGGTGGAGGGTGTTGGCAGCCGTGGTAGGGGCACCGTAAACGATGGGCAGGAAGACTGCCAGAGCAGCGAGGAACTTGGTGATAGCCATAGCGAAAGGTCTAGAATAAGACAGAAGAGACAAGGCGTCGATGTTGTAGAGGCAAGATGGTAGTGAATGTGACTCTGCGACTGATGAAGTGATTTGAGAACGAGCAAGAACACACCTATACTTATACTTCTTCCAGCTCTATCTTGGTGGCCTACATGACGCTCCCATCGTCACCATCTAAGATAGAGCCCTTGCTTGCATCTGCCGCTACCTCACATCTCCTTCCTCATCCGCCGGACGGTGTCGTTACGTGTGCCAGCAGTATCAGAAAGGTAATCCCCAAAGGGCAGTTCACAAGAGGCGTATATTGCGCCGGGCGCTACCAAAATTCTCCTTCCTTATCCGCCGCACGTAGTTGTTGCAGGTTGTTGCAGTATCAGAAGCGTATTCCCTGAACAGGCAATTCACAAGAAAACTGCCGGTCGGTGTTAGTCCCCAAAAGGCAATTCCTAAGCCTTCCGCCCCAGGGCCGCCCCGAGATATCAATGCAGCCTTCCTTAACACGAGAACAGACAGACTGCAGGTACCCCCTACGCTACATGGTTCTACTGTCCTAACAGGAAGGAGGCAGAGATATGGTAGAAATCCAGTAGTATCAAAGGAGAAAGTCGGTAGGGTCATGTGCCAGCCTTAGGCTGTGATTTCGCATAGACGAATCGTAGGTAGACAAGCCATACACACCTTCTTAGATTACCTTCCCAATCGAACATATGTTTCCGTTGCCAAGAGCCAAGAGCATCGAAGCTTGTACCTAGGGCAATATCGAGCAAGCGTCTAGTAGATAGGAGTTTTACGAGAACGATTGTGATTGGCCGAGTCCCCAGATAGCGCCGATAAATGGGCGTCCCCGCTCTTGGCGGGTCGTGAGTGCATAGCAAACCCATTTTCCAGCATACTCTTGATAATCTATGAGGTGTTTCCGCCTATAGCGATAGGTATGAGCTCGTGTTCCCAATGGTTGCAGAGGGCAGTTTCGGGGCCCTTCAACTTGGGCACGTAGGTAGCGACGTCGCCCGAACTTGTTGGCGTTCCCGTGAGAAGGATGGACACTACTGGCTTTCTCTTCGATCAGAACTCGTTCGAATGCTTCTGATCGGTCGATACGAACACAACGTTCTGTTGTTGAGCATGTTGCCATATTAGCCTGCCCCGCCCAAGCGCTGCTCGTCGGATAAGTACGGTTTCATCTCCAACTCTGCTGCTGCCTGTAAACACGGCAGCGGTCAAGTACCTAGGTAATTGAGCCGACATGTATGCCGTAGTAGCGGATATATGGAACAGTGAGTAGCTGCGAGAGATTGCAACCGCGATAAAGAGCGGGGTCGCAAAGAGTATGTACAGCCTCGTGTGCCGTACCCGTGCACGTAGACTGAATGCCATAAGACGAAAAGGCAAAAGCCATACGACTGAAAGCGGCTACACAGACGGGATGCCGTAATACCATTTGTCGCAAAGTATACACATTCTGATCCTTCATCAACCAGACTAAGCCGGAACGCGAAGATATTCAGCCTTACCTATGAGAGGAAGGTGGCGAATTCAGCCTAGTCGCGACCTCGGGGCAACGACATTTCGTCCACATCTTTCATGTTTGCCTGAAGGTGAACTCGTTCATTTTCCACAAGGTGGTATGTACCAGGTAGTGAAAACGAAAGGCCTGGTGACAAAAGACGCGGTATGATGGCGTTGGCAAGGAACCGCGGTTCGAGAAGGGCGATGTAAATTGCCCCTCATGCTGTCCAAGGGCTCGGCCGCTCGGCTGTTACACGTGACCAACGCTCATTCGCGACCCTTAACTAGTGGGATGGTGTTTACTACCACAGTTCACCGTCGAGTCTTCTATGTTATGAAAGCGCGCGCAAAGTCAATGTTTACAATTTGCAGGAAAGCGGGCGAGTTGGCTTGCTTCCTTATGCTTCCAACCACAATATTTCTAATATTTAAAATTAGTATTTTATTACTAGGGCACTAGTCTAAAACTGTTTTCTTGATATAATTTATCTAGGCTAAAATTAATAGAGTATATGAGATATAAATACTTATTTTTACTACTATCTTTAATTTTTAATTTTATATATTCTACCTTTATCATACATTTATTCCCATTATTAAATACTTTCAACTATTGTTCTACTAGTATTTTAGTTAAAACAATTAAAATATATAACTATCTGAAAACTTTTTTTAAAAACTCTAATTTTTGTTAGGCCGTGTCCGGCCAGGATGACGATACATATATACTATCCTGCACCATGATCAGTAGTTTACTGATCATACCTACCTTTTGGTTGCATGGCATAGTGGTGCAGGGCTGCGTCCTTACAATAAAAAGTATTCTTTATAATATATTCAGAGATTTAGGAAAATAATGATAGTAAAGTATAAATATAACGGCTATCAGTAGATAGTTTAATAAACTGTATAAATTTTTTAAATAGTAATAAACTTGTCAGGAGTTATACGCGAAAATAGAATAGATTATGCTTACGTGCTTTCTTCCGCACATGTCGTGACGGACTACCACCGGAGTGGGAAAGCCGGCGGACGGATTCAATGGGCGCTAACGAACGGTAAACCTAATTGCGTGCTTGCTTACAATCTTCCTTTCTTTTTGATCCCGCTTTCTCGAGCTTACTGCTTATGGGCAGCATCGCGCGATTTGCTTTTTTATACTGGGGTCGGATATAGCGCTCTGTAAGCGAGGGCGCGTGCGGTGTGGTCATTAGGGAAATACGAGAGAAAGGAAGGAATTGACGAAAGAGGGAGTGGCTTAGCTGTAGCCTTAGTGCACGTATGTAGTTGTATCTGTGGTTGGTACGGCCGCATAATGTTATATGATGCAAAAGGAATGTGAAGGCCTTTTGTGTGCATAGGCGAAGCCGTTGCGAGGGTCGCGCTGCTGATGGTGTGATTGTGTGGATGCATATGTGGATGGGTGGGTGTGTAGTCAAATGAACGGGAGCGAGCGGGTTGGGCAAGTAAACGGGGAAGCTTTGAGCTGGGATGAAGGGGGCGAGGGGGTGGAGCGGGGGCTGGCGTTAGCCGCCGCTTCCATAAACGCTTGCACGGGCGCCCGAAATGAGATTCCGTCTCGCATGAATAAAGTTCCAACGAGGATGAGGTAAGTAGCGTATGCGCCATTACGACGGAGAGACGTCATGTATAGTATGTTTTCTTCTTGTTGGACATCATGGCTGCCTGTAGTTGAAGTGGAAGGTCCTCGGTGGCGACCATGTATAGTAACCGCTGACCACCTTCAGATCGTCACTTTGGATTTTCGCACTATCGACTTCGATCTAGCACTAGACGAAGAGGGTCCTTTCAATTCGTTCATTGGCGCGTGGGATCTGAGCCTTGATCTCATCTTTGACCAGATCCCTACACATACCAAAAAACATATGAGAGTCACGGATTTTGAGCACCCTCAACGAAAACTCTTTAATTACCAGGATCCGCTTTCCAGGCCTCAGCCTCGCTCCGGACTAGATCTGGGATGGTGTCCACTAGCGAAAGTCCTGAAGGACTCCAACTAAGCACCTGTCGTGCCTTTGATGCCCTCGTACGCGCGTTCGTACCCCAAAGAATCGCCGCATGACTGCTGAGCGAATCAGCTTTGACAGAATCGATTGTCTCGGTCTGCGCTGCTGCGTCCTTTTTGATGATACCCTGCCTGTGGGCCTCATTTGCGATGGTGGTGTTAAGCTGCTCAAAAGCCTAGCGAGGCGTCAGCTCTGGATTGCGCCTCATGTGGGTTTACGACAGGGCTGGACCTACCATTTCCCCATTCTCAACATTGTATACGCCATCATCGTTCCACAGACCGGCTTCTCCCTGTTCGGCTGCCGAAACGAGCAAATGTACCAGGTAAGCCAGATCTTTTACGTGGATGTTGCTCCATATGTTCTTTCCATCGTTGAGTTTAAACGCATGTTTCAGGTTTATTGTAGACTTTGCGATCTCCGGTGCTTGAACACTTCTCCGGTGGCTTGGCCCTCGACCGACGCCATAGATCAAAGGGCCGATGATCAGAGCTGTCTTTACTGCCGCCGTTGGCTGTGATAGGACGGTGTTTTCGACTGCGCGCTTGGCATTGTTTCGTAGTGTTAATAGGATGGTATCCTGGTCTTTCACATCGTCGTACGTGGCGTCAGATGCATATCCGAACTTCCCGTTTGCGATCTCATCAGCAGCATAGCATGTTGCACCAGAGATCTGGATCCAATATCCTGGAGATGAGGTCTTCCGGGCTCGATCCTGAAAGCCTTCCGCGATTGCTTTAGCGCTGACTGCATGACTTGTGGAAGCGAGATCTGAACCAGTGGGTCAGCATGAAAAGTTTTCGAAGGTAGCATTTCATAATGCCGTACTTAGCACAATGTCTGCGCTTGATGCTTCTCTTCTAATTGTCTTGACATCGTCAAGATCACTGACACAAATTCCAACTTCAGGATAGGCATCCTTTACCTGCTCCGCCTTCGCTGCATCTCTAATCAACAGCGTAATTTGGGAGGTATCAAAGCCTGAGCTCGTGAGCGTGTATAGTACTTCTCCTCCGATGTATCTTGTAGCAAGTCAGACAGCCGTACTGTGTTTAGACGCTTCATCATTCCGAGAAGGTTAGGTACCTACCCGGTAGCTCCCGTAAGGAAAATCTTGGTCATATTGGTGTTGAGCAGCAGATCCCAAAATACTAGCGATCGTTATTCGATCTGAACAACAAACTCAGTTGCGTCTTATATGCAGAGCAGTCTGCTGTGACGTGCGTCCGCTTACAAACATGTGCGCATGGTAGGGCGCGACTGCCCTCAGTCTAGCCTAATATGGCAGGAGATTCCGAGCGTTTCTCGCACAACTGCGAAACCAACGCGTGAAATGCCGCGTAGCATATGCTTCAAAATGCCGTTTGCTCATGTGTTGGTTATCTCTCCACTTCGTCAACGCTGCTGACATAGAGGTGCCCGAGCTTTACAGTGGACGTTATGCCGCCGAAAAGGGGCACACGGAAGAAAGGACAGCCGCGAAGAACACACAACCTCGGAGGCTGCAACACCTGCAGGCAAAGACACGTCAAATGCGACCGAAGGCGGCCACTATGTGCCGTCTGTCAAGATCTGGGATTGCAGTGCGGCGGGTTTCCATCTCCGGTTCGATGGGCGTCCATATCCACCGGGCCTGCTCCTAAAGCTGCGCGACCAGATGCGGGTGTCGGAGTCTCCACCCCGGCTTCGGTTGATACCAGCATTGCTTTCAATGGTCTTACTGCCAGCTCTCAGGATTACAGCTCTGTCAGCAGCGACTGCATTGTCGGTACGGCAGCCGCCTCGTCCGCTTCTCTTCCGATGCTCCAGCAGCCAGAGATAGAGACAAATTTAGGCTTCGGAAATCTGGAGCCGGATGCCTTCAGCTATCCATCTACTATCTCTTTGTCGGACCTGGACTCCTTGCTCGGAGGCTCTAGTGGTCTAGGATGGAACGATCTGTTTTTCGACCCTACCGCGGACTTCTCTCTGCCCGTCCCGGAAGATGCCAACGATGATCCACATGGGCTCTCGGGGTTCACTACAGACCCAGCTTCGTGTCAAGACATTGAGGCGGAGCGGTGCGGTATGCTTGCATCGAGAACTATTTTGAATGAAGAAGACGTCGAAGCTGTGGCAGCGGTACCATCCTCGTTGCCTCCTCCTTGCAGCGCAACGGAGATGAGCGATGGTGAGGTTTTTGAAGATGCAAAAGCTTTGCTAAAGCACTATCGCGACGTTGTGATTCCTCAGTTTGCGCCTCTTCCGATGAATTCGCGATCGCCGTGGGAAATACTGAACTGGGGCGCTGCTGTACAAACGCATGCAGAGATAACGTTCCTTAAAGACCCCGGCACCAAGCATGCTAGCAAAGCCAACTTTTTCGGAATCTTGGGCTGCTCTGCATACGCCATCATGAAGAATCATAGCCATGCCACTCAGATTCCAGTCGAAAGAGCACGTTGTGTGCTGGAATATGCATCGACTATGGCTAAGAGTCACATGCAAGAATCGCTGAAATTTGAAACATCTGGGCCACGAAAAGCCAAATACAAGGAACAACTGATGGCACTCTTTAGCCTCATAGCACTCGCAGTATGTCACCCTGCCGAACTATTCTGATCCTGGCTGACACTCGTTACCAGACGATGCGCGGTGACAACTTCAATGCAAGATTTTATC
The DNA here is from genome assembly GCA_029100535.1 of Stemphylium beticola. NCBI lineage: Eukaryota > Fungi > Ascomycota > Dothideomycetes > Pleosporales > Pleosporaceae > Stemphylium > Stemphylium beticola. Next base: position 149,329 of record JARBXR010000012.1, on the reverse strand, counting down.
TGATAGATGCTGAGCGCCTAGTCAGGCTACGGGGGCTAGCCAAGGTGGAGGTCTCTCGTAGGGCAAGGCTGCTACACCATGTATATACATGGCTCAGAATCATTGGAGAGAGCACGTTCGTTTTGCATGATCATACGAGCTCTGGTCTTGAAGCAAAAGTCGAAGATTTCATCAAGTACCGTTGCAATACCAAAATTGCGCCGTGGAGCTCAGAGAATATCACTACAACCCTTCATGAGCATTCTCAACTAGACGACTTTCTCCGCATAGCAGCTCCTTGCGCGGATAGTGACTCGGATGCAGAGGCAGCAAAAGATCAAGAGGCCGGACTGCGTGACATTCATCTGGCAGACTCTCGCCCGTGGTCAAAGACACTCTATATGGATATTTACGGCATACCGGAAACCTGGCTCAGCCTCGTGTCCCAAACCACTAGAGTTGCCAACATCATCGATCTTCTCGAAAGAAAACCGTTGGAAGTGCCACGTACGTTTGCAAATTCGTTGCAAAGAAAACGAAATCGATTGGAAGATATGATCTGCACATTCTCATCTGAACTCAGCGACACCCATCCATTGCAACAGGAAGTCGGCGATCCTCCCGACTTCGCTACGTCAATGATCCCCTTGGCCAGTCGTGCGATGCTGCGAGCCATGGGCTCCGCGCTCGTCATATTCTTCTACCGCAGGGTTCGCAAAATTCATCCCTTCATCTTACAAACTCATGTCGACGACGTTGTCACAGCGCTACAGGTCTTCGATGCGACACAAAACGGCGCTGATGTCAAAACACCGGGCACACCTTGGCCAGCTTTCATAGCTGGCTGCGAAGCGATGTCGCATTCGTCTCGGAAATGGCTCCTTGACTGGATGCAGAAGAGCGAACGTTACTCTGCCTCTAACGGCTTCACATCATCTCAACAAGTCATGCGGGAAGTCTGGGAGCGACGGGACGCGACAGACGTGAATATTCCAAACCAGAAAGCCAGTACTTCTCTTCAGGTGAAGAGCGACGTCTGTTCATGGGATGATGTCCTTCGAGAAGGCAATATTTGGCTGATGCTCTTCTAAAAATGATTTCTTAGCCTTGAATACGAGTCACGATCTCTGGTCTGTCTCTTGCCAAGATTCCGCGACCAATTCAGAGCTTGGATAGTATGCCGTTGGTTTCGAGGACGCTCAGATGGTTGGCTGTGATTTCTCCTATTGAACGACATCCTGCCAATGCCATAGTCGAACGAAACTCCTCGAGAAGGATGCGAAGACCCAACTCTACCCCCTCTTGGCCTTTGTACTATACAGTGTTAGCCGCATATTGTGAATAGAATTCAGCATACTTACAGCTAGACCCCATATCGTGATGCGACCGACGAAGCAAAATTGCGCCCCAAGCGCGAGCGCTTTGAAGATATCCGAGCCTCTTCGTATGCCTCCGTCTACTGCAATCTGTATGCGGCCTCTGGCTATCGGTGCGCACTGGCGGAGCGCGTCAAGCGTAGCCGGAACACCATCCAGTTGTCTGCCTCCATGATTTGAGATAATCACACCATCTACGCCTGATAACACCGCCTCTTCCACGTCTTCTGGGGACAATATTCCTTTCAGCCATATCTGCATCCCCGTATGCTTTCTCAGCCAAGGTATCACCTCTTCCCACTCAAGCGTATCGTCGAAAGCCGTAGGGCCCATGCGCTTAACTTGTTCGTCCCCGAAGTCATCTGCGCCACTGGACAGGATATTTGGAAAGGATAGGTATTTTGGGAGAGTGAAGTTCGACCGCATCTCTCCGAGTCGACGACCGAGAACAGGCACGTCCACTGAAAGGAACAGGGCCTTGTATCCCGCCTCTATGCCTTCGTCAGTCGAGGTGTCAATATTTTTTGGCTCACGGCCAAAGCCGGGGCTGACTCACTTTCTGCTCTTTCTAGTAGTTGCAACGTTATCCCTCTATCCCTGACTACACACATCTGCATCATATACGGATTGTTGCCTCTCTGTGCTATTACATCTTCCAAGGACGTGGTTGAATATGACGATAAAGCCATAGCTATGTTCATGTTCGCAGCCGCTCTCGATGTCGCGATTTCTCCGTCTGGATGCGCCATACAATGCATTGCCGACGGACTGAGGCCGCAGGGAAACGTTACTCTAGCCCCAAATATCTCTAACCCCGTATCTAAATCGGAGACATTTCGAAGAACGCGAGGACGGATCTTGTATCGGTCGTAGGACGTAACGTTTTCTCGGAGACTAGGAATATTGTTAGGGCGGTGTACCAGAATCTTAATTTGGCCCATACGTGACCATATCCATTGCCCCTCCATTGTAGTAGTCTCGGTACTTTTCAGGCAAGCATTTGGTGCCTTGCTCTTCAAGATCTCGGATTGAGAATACTAGGGGATCGAGATTCGCTGCGCGGTTCGCCATTGCTCATAGAGTCCTGGCGTATGGGAGGCTTAAAGACATTTATCACCTCGGTACTATATCAGTCCCGAATTCGCAACGAAGAAGCATATCAACTTGCGGGAAGCCCGGAGTGCTTCACTGCTCCCGGAAATGGCGAGCCATATCAGGCTATATGATAGTCGCTGGCCATTACACGTCGATCACGAATGCTCGTTTACCAAGATTGATATCAAAGTAACGGACAACGTTGGAGGACTTGTATGAACCAATGATACTGCGTACGGAGTGATATTCTTGATGAGGCATTGCAGCTTCGGAATTCCGTGTCTGATTCCCAACTCAAGACGACATAGGAACGGGATGATGGATGGTGACTAACCTATTTAGGAAATCCTCTCCTTGCCCAACACATTCTTCGCTGATCTCTACGGGGACTATCTTCGGAGCCAGACGTGCCACATTCGGCGGTCTGAGAGTAGTTGCAAAGCTCTGAACTTAAATACAGGCTACATGTAATCGAGGACAATCGATGCTAAGCTCATCTTGCCAAAATACACTCGATCTCTCAAGCGCCAGGCCATGTTAGTTGAGCACGACTTGCACACCAGCTCGGACTCTTGAACCCTTTATTATAGAGGAACAATTTCCAGTCATCGATTATTGTTTACATCACAGAAATGGCGCCTCAGGAGCTGAAAGGCATTCTTGTTGCATTAGTCACACCCTTTACTGACGACGGCAAGGCTGTCCATGAGGGAAGACTCCAAGCTCATGTTGAGCGTATGGTCGATGCCGGGATACATGGTCTCGTGCCAGGCGGAACTACCGGCGAGTTCACAGCCATGACGTTAGAAGAGCGGAAGCAAGCCATGGAGCTCTGCGTTAAATACGCCGCAGGTCGCGTACCAGTAGTCGCTGGAGTCGGTGCCTTGTCAACGCGAGAATGCGTTGATCTAGCCACGCATGCAGCGAAAGCAGGGGCAGCTGCTTTGATGGTAGTTCCGCCATGCACGTATCAACAAAACCAAGAAACAGCAATGCACCGGCTAACGTAACCGTCCAGTCTACGATCCAGTCAACTACGAGCAATTGCGAGAAATGATGAGAGAGGTATACGAAGCATCAAGTTTACCTATCGTATACTACAACATTCCTTCCGCCAGCGGCATCACGCTTTCACCAACCGAGCTAGCATCCCTTTCAGATGTCGGTGTACATTACATGAAAGATACCTCAGGCAACGCTCCCGCCTTGACAGAGCTCCTCTTCGAACTCGATGACAAGATAACTGCGTTCAATGGCTGGGATACACTCACTTTCTACGGCCTTGCTGCAGGAGCAAAGGGATCGGTGTGGGGCGCGACGAATATCATTCCGGAGCTTTCGATGGAGTTGTGGGAGACGCTGGCGGTCAAAAATGATCTGAAGGCGGCTAGGGCGCTGTGGAGGAAGATTTTCCCGATCTGTAAGTTCTTTGAAAGTCATAATTACCCGTCAGCGATTAAGACGGGTATGGAATTGCGCGGGTGGGGGACGGGTGGGTTAAGGAAGCCGTTTTCGCTGCTGGATGAGAAGTTGACTCGAAATCTGGCGGCGTTGTTAGATATGGCAGGCGTTCAGACTGTGAGAGCGAAAGGGATGAATGGCGCTTGAGATCGCTGGGTTCATTTTCCCGGGAGTAATGTCTATATCAGTACGTGCAGATGCACTCCCGCTGCAATTAACAATCAAAGCGTTATTCAAAAAGTAACTTTGGAAGTCCGGCTAGCTCATTGGAGTATTGTATTCACGAAAGAGATAGGTATGGCCCGAATACCAGTCTTGAGCTTAGGCGTGAGTTACGCGATTGCTATCTTCTGGGGTATCGTGTCTCAAAACTTCGCAAGTGAGGGCCATATACCTTGGGAATTCGCGAATACAAGAAGCTCTCTGACCGAGGAATGTACGAAGATGTATCAGCTATCGCAATCTCTGCTATCGTTCGCAGTCAATCTATCCCTGCATGGCCTCGAAGGGTTGCCGCCGGTCTTAGCCTTCTTTGCTGTCCTCTATTCCTCAACCTGATTGTAGAACACGTCGTGTTCCGCCATTGCCAGATCGCGGTAGGCTCCGTAGAAGGGGGCGTGGGGGTAGAGTTCCACATAGTCTCGCACAGTATCCTCACCCTCACCCATGAGCCATGACCGGTGCTATGTGTGCAAACTCTTGAAGATATTCGATCCGCCAATCGTATGTGAGCCGGAAGATTTCAAGGTGAACATGAGCCAGGCAGATACCTTCCGGAATGGATGTAACGATGTTGCCATTAGAACAGGTCTTGTAGTTGACTTGGTCGCTGTCAATTGTCTCGATAATACGGTATGCCCTGCTGTGTCGAGGGAAGTTCACCATCGCATTTATAGCGTACCCAAGTCGGTCCTCCATGTGGATGGTCATATCTTGCTACTTAGACGCTGTTAGTGCATTTAAATCGCAGTCACAGCTCAGAGCTGCTTGAACATACAAATTACACCCATTTGAACCAGTATGGCATCTGAGTGGGCTGCAGCGATTCGTGAATGTATTTTCCAGATGCGATATCCTGGCCCGGCATTAGAGAGGTCTTGATGTAGGTATGCAGCTAGATCGGCCAGACATCTGGACTTGTTAGATATCTTATCGCGATGGAAGGCGGCGAGTACATACGAAGCGGTAATCTCGTGGTCTTGACGCAAGTCTCCATCTGCAATCTCGTCGAGGTAGTACAGCTTTGCTAGCACTTTGTGAAATCCGCTGCGTTCGAATGCGGTGGTCTTAGGCTCCCGAGGGGCCGTGCTATCTTCCATGTCGTGATTGGCAGTAGTGGTGTCCTTGAAGGCAGAGATTCTATGGTTGAGCGAAGCAGTACAGGCGTGCCTTCGGGTGCTTTGTGAGAGCACGTTGGAGAAGGACAATTCGCCGCACTAGGGAGTGAGCGCCAAATTACAGAAAAATAGCTCACCAAAATCTAAGCAATAACGTATGCGGGGAAAGGGCCAGATCAGGTGAGCGTGCCTCTTGCGGAGTAGGCGAACAGTCATAGCGGCCTCGCTCTCTTTCACGAAGGCGAGTCTCGGGTGATAACAAGGCCCAATGGTTTTGTAACCAACTCTATAGCTTATTACCCATGTTGATATGCACAGCTTTGACCTGCGAGTAAGCCTCCAGCCCAGCCTCTCCAAGTTCGCGTCCAATACCGCTTTGCTTGACACCACCAAACGGTATGCGGTAGTCGCAGTCCTGGCTGCTGTTCACCCACACCATACCCGACTCAATTTCCGCAGCTACTCTATGAGCTCTTTCCAGATCCTTGGTGAATATGGCGCTACCAAGACCAAAGATAGAGTCGTTGGCCATATCCACCGCCTGCTGTTCGCTCGAGAATGTCGCGATTACTACAAAAGGCCCGAAGATCTCCTCCCTGTAGATGCGCATCTTGGGTGTGACCTTCGTGAATACCGTGGGCTTGATGTAGTAGCCGTCGCCCGTGCAAGCTTCTCCGCCTTCGATCAATTCCGCACCCTCGGATTTGCCAATGTCGACATATGAAAGCACCCGCTCATACTGCTGCTTGGTGACCTGGGGGCCTTGGAACGTGTTTTCGCTCCATTGATCGCCAATGACAGACACATTTTTGATCTGTTGGCGAAACTGAGAGACGAAGGTATCGAAGACTGACTCTTGGACAAGTATGCGGGATGTGGCAGTGCAAATCTGGCCCTGGTTCGACATGATACCCACGTGTGACCATCGCACCGCTTGTTCCATATCTGCATCCTCGAAGACGACTAATGGCGACTTGCCGCCGGTCTCCAAAGTGATGTTCTTCAGCCCCATTGCAGCCATCTTCATGATCTGGGTAGCGGTAGTCGTCGAACCAGTAAACGCGACTTTATCAACGAGAGGATGCTGCACCAAGGCTGCACCTGCTTCGCGTCCCAGACCATTCAAGATGTTCACAACACCTGCCGGAAAACCTGCCTGCTTGATGAGTTTTGCTAGAATCAGGATCGACAAAGGCGTTTGCTCTGCAGCCTTGAGAACCACCGTGTTTCCACATGCCAGGGCGGGGCCGAGTTTCCAGCATGCCATGGATAAAGGGTAGTTCCAAGGAATGATTTGCGCGACAACTCCGATGGGCTGACGTATAGTATACGCAAACTTTTGGGGTGTAGTATTGATGGTTTGCCCAGAAATCTTGTCTGCCCAGCCAGCGTAGTAGCGGATCGTAGAAAAGGCTTCCGGGAGATCTTCGTTGAGGGCCACGCTGTATGGCTTTCCTGATGACGGTTTAGCACAAATGTATCCACGCGGTCGGATATCTGCGCACCATTGTCCCAGGCATCAATTGTCGCGAGGAGCTCCTGATTTTCCTCCATTAAGTCTGCCAGTCTTGCCATGAGCCTTCCTCGTTGGGTGACGCAGAGCTGCTTCCATTCTGAGTTCTTCAGAGCCTTCTTCGCTGCCTGAACTGCGCGATCTACATCTTCTGCAGTTGCAGCCTGTACTGTCGCGATTTCCTTTTCGGTAGCAGGGTCGACTGAAGGTATGGAGTTGGTTGGTGATAAGAAATCAACGAACTCATTGTCGATGAAGAGGCCAGTTGGTTGCTCCCACTCCTGACCATTCGGTGCTTTTAACTGGATAGTTTGCGGCATCTTCAGGGTGTAGGCTCTCTCGGGAGCTTTCGAAGAAGCTTATACAGTGTTTTTCACGTCTATGAAGATGTGGCACTCCAAGACTCGCGACGAGCTGCGGATGCAGCCGATTAGCAACATTGGCTTACTGTCGAGGAAGCTTGCGAAGTGGGGTTGATGGAGAAGACGCTAAGCTATCACAGCATTAGTTGGTGGGCTCAACGACCGAGGCTAGGAGCCTCCTACCATTTACAGCAGTCTCTTCCTTCCGTTGCCACTTGTTAGGTTGAACCTTCCGGATAGGACTGCCGCGTCAGATGACCTTGGGAGCCGTCGAGGGCAGATGTCCGCTCTGAACTATTTGATCATGACGATAAACTGGTATGTCAAGGCGACTGTGAGCCAGCTTGGCTCGGTCGATAATAGCCATCTTTAGATGTCGCTGAACGGGGTCTTGTTCGTTGTCGTATGAGCTGTGGAAATAGAATGGTTGTCAAACATGTGAATTGAATGTATGTCGCACTATACAAGGATTTCTGTTATCTTTTTCACGTATACCGCAGTGATGCAGGCAAGACTTTTATGTCGTCGCCAGAGTATTAATGCGATGGAAAAATCGTGAAGGGAGGTTGCTCGCACGACTTCCCCTTTCGCAGGGGCGGGGTGGCCCCGCTCCCGGTTAGTGCCATATGCTAGGCGACGACTCTCCATGCCATGCCTCGAGAACATCTACCTTGAATACATCTTGCTTCTTCAAAACCAGCGCCCATACCTAGGACGGCGACTTTTGTTACATAGGAACTAGTGAGTGATAAAACGTGTGGTTTTTTCTACCTATATGTATAGATGAGGTCAGTCACACTTCGCCTGTCTATGAACTTGTGCCTGGAATATTTAAAGTTCGACATCCCAGTCAATACGAATGTCTACGATGGAACCGATTCCTCACTCCGTCGCTCCGGTCGTATCTGTCTTCAAAGTCTCATCTACGGTTGCGGAACTCGACTTCCAGGATCGTTAACCTTCTCTCTTCCGCTTGCAGGAATTCTCAGTAGTTCCCCGAGCACTCAAGATATCTTTGTAGGTTTCCTTAGCCATCCGGATGTCATGACAGAAGCCCATATATTCCTTCGTCTTAGCCGCAAAGTACTTGACTTCCTCCACACACCAAAATTGTTTGTACAGCTGTCGAAGAGTGCATGTCACAATCAGATTCCGCAGCGTACCGTCCTGGTCGATGCACATCTTGGCTATTGTGGAATCCGAAGAGCCATAAACCCAACCCAAGACCTGCAGGAGAAGATCAGGTAGGGTCCTGCTCTTCCAGAGTAGGCAGTCTGCTAGCTTCTTATGCGCTACTGTCATCAAGTCCGGATATCGCAGCCTCTCTCCCATGTTATACATCTTGACGTGAAACTGTATGGGCGTCTTGATCTCCATTGCGTAGCTATCTTTGGTCGACCCAACTGGAATGTACGTCGCATGACGTAGTTCATTTACGCGGCCGTTTTTGTCGAGATCGTACGTGTTTGTGTAGATGAAATGGACAAAGCGATTAACCATGATGGGGCTGTCTTGGTTCTCTTGAAAGACATACGTGGCCTCGGAAGGATGTCACTCGACCTGGCACGCGGTTAGACGAAAACTCAATTCCGAAAGTGTGGAACCTACTCCTTCTGGATGGATATGTTCCGCAATGGCCTTCGCCCACCCAATAGGAGGCCGGTAGAGTGAACATCAAATTGTACGCCATCGGATATTAGGGAGAAGTCGCAACCATGACGCTATGCCAGTGCCACCTCGCCTCGCCTTCACTACAGTCAATACAAAAAGTTCAAGAAGTTCAAAGATAGCTTACTTAATTGGAGCGGCCGATCGCACCAAGGATTTGCCGTAGCAGACAAATATCCACCTAAGCAGATTATGAAGCGATTTAGGATCTTTCGGCTGTGCATCCATGGCACCACCCAACATGTCGCTTTGCTGTATGCGGGTACTTCCTTGGATAGGCATGATGGACCCAAAAGCGCTGATTTCTGTTCCTCTGAGCTCACCAGAAGTGTCTGTGGATGCAGCGTTTGCTCTACCCCGGAACTCGGTTATGATGTTGGACGCGATTTAACGGCTTCGCAAAATAGAGGGCTTCTTTTAACTGAAGTAATTGTACAGCTAAGTCTTCCAGCTAAAAGATTCAAGCGGCGGTTAGCCCAGTGGTGAGAGAGGGACCTATTGATATTGCGGCGGCGCTAAGGAAGTCGCGTCTGGGCCCTTGATTCACGCTTCTTTGTCACATGTGCAAAGTTCAGTATGCAAAATTGGCTGGGTGAACGCAAGAAGGACAAAAGAAGTTCTGGCTGTCAGCGGAATCGAACAAAAGCAAAAAAAGGTGGTCGTCTATCCCCTGGATAACGGCTATTTGGTTGGCGAAGCCGCAGCTTGGACAAAAACCCTCTTCTATACGTCAATCCAACCAGAGAGCCGGACAACTGATTACTTCTCTAATAGTTTACTCTATATCGACCATCAGAACAACACAGAGTCCCACCGGATGAGTCGATGGTCGCGCAGGGCTAAGGTGAAAGCAAGGCACCCCAACAAAGCACGCCATATGGCTCTCACGTGCCCGCCACTTTCTACCATATTGCCCAGGCTTGCAAACGGCCACAGGCCGCTAGTCTCACCTGGGCCTTATCATATCAAACGCAGCTCAAGGCTTCCGCCTGCCACCTTCACAGTCTCTCTAGTACCTACCTTCGCCAACCTACCTCAATCTCGATCATTGCACATTCATGGCGGCCGAAGCACCTTCTATACCAGCAAAAATGGACGAGCGACAGGGAAACGCACTTGGAGTAAAAATTGCTGCCCTCCGGGGCGGGCAAGCTGACGAGCCCCCCGTGGGAAACGCTCAAGATGATGTGGAATTTCTGAAAAGATATATGCACGGTCGGGCTATTGCGAAGATGGGCAAGTCATGGCACGATTTGCACGAAGAGTATGTATTTCTTCCACTGTGAATGTTTCCGATCTGGTCACTCACCTTTTCCTCAGAAACCGCGACACTCTACGTCTGAGCCTGAAGGGTTCCTTAGCTCTACCTTCAGCTGATGGAACTTGTTTCATGGTTCTTGAAGAGGTGGTAAAGGGGTTTCCTACATGGATGAGAGATCGTGTGGGTTCCTTCTACCCGAGAAACACCTGGACGCAGACGTGGTCGCGCATTCCTGACATTTTTGGGGGGAGGGTTTCGGAAAGTGTTGTAGACGCCAACGATCGCGTACAGCGTCGCTGTCCCACATGAGTATCACACATCACACACTGGTTTTGGCTTCACCATGCTTTAGTAACAATCATCTAGCCGGAAGACCTCATACACGCGCCAACCAAGAAGTATCCTGCCGTCGTCGTCAATATCGTCGCTGACTCCACGTTCGATCTCACGCCATCAAACACACAACAACTAGCTTCTAGGTTTCGTATTGGCAGCAGTAAATCTATGCTAGGAAAAGACCCAACCGGACTCCACCCATATGCAGTGTTTGACGTTCGTTCATGCAGATAGCCATCTTCCAACATATTTCCTCGTCCCGAGTGCTCTATCGCTGTGTATCCATTCCTATTCACTGGTATTCATCATTTCGTAAGAAGAAGAAGGAGGGGTATCGAGTGCATGAGAACATGGCCCAGTCATCTTGTTATGCTCGCTCGAAACATACTTCAATAGCTTTAAGGCGAAGAGCGGGGGTTCTTGGTGAGCTTGCTCAGAGCACCAAGCAGACCTGTGATAATTGTTAGTACAAATTATGCATCATTGAAGTGAACAATGGCTTACCAGTAGCTCCGTTGGGAAGCGTCGACATGGCGATTGAGTTTCGATCGCCGACAGTGACTGTCTGGACGTTGGGAACGATCCAATCATCCTTCAGCTGCTTCGCCCAGCGGAAGACACCTTCGTCACTGCGATCGTTGCCAGCAGCAAGCAGAAAGTCGGGTCGGGCATCGTCTGGGTATTTGCTGAGGATGTGCTGTGACGCAGAAGCCTTGTCGAAGTCGATTGGCTCGATGACGACGGAGTCCTTGGTGGGAATTGCCTTGATGCGCTGCTGCTCGCAAGCATCGTTAATGTGGTTTGCGCAGTCACCGGCGTGTCGGCTTGAAGAGTCATCTTTGTCGTTGGTTTTGTTGTAGTGGAAGATGATTGAGCAATGACGTTCCTCAACCCAGCTGCCTTCGACGCGCTCGAGGTAGTACTGCAGAATTGGCTTGACTGAGTCCTTCCACTTCACCGTCTTCTCTTCGTCGGGGAACTGGATCCACTCTTTCGCGCCAGGCTCACGTAGGAAGCAGCCATTCTCTGCAATGAGGCCGAGGCCGCGTACGCGGTTGAAGATGAGTTCAGTCTCCCGAACAGTACGGCCAGTCATTACGTAGACAGAATTCTTCTCATCAGAAACAAGGTCGTTCAGTACGACGATTACACGCTCGGTGTTAGCAAGAATTGTGTTGTTAACGGATCCATACGATGCGAGGGTGCCTTCGTAATCTAGTACGAATAGTCGCCTCTGTGTTTGCTGGTACGTGCGCGCAAGGCTGGAGGATGAGAGTCTGGGTATTGACATGGTGTCGCGCTTAAATTGCTCCTCATGAACCTTGGACAGATGAGTACTCAGCTTGTTGACCCAGAAGTCACCAGTCTGGTTCATGACGATGTTACGCATCTTGGTGAATCTCCTCTCCTTCTCATCATCCTTCATTTCCAAGGCAATGCGGAATGCCTCGGCAATGTTGTTGTAGTCCCAAGGGTTCACGGCAAGGTCTGCACCTTGGAAAATTGACGCGCTGCCAGTAAACTCACTGAGAATGACAGGGCTGTGCTTCTTCTCGCTTGCACGGCCATCCTGGCAGATGACAAACTCGTGGCAGGTCAAGTTCATACCCTCGCGAAGACTGGTAATAGCAAGCGCGTCGGCAATGGAGAGCAGCGCAAGATATTGAGAGAAAGAGATGTCCTGCCTTAGGAAGATGAGAGGGTTGTGGGTCAAAGTTGAGTGAACGGCGTCGATACGGGTGACGATTTCGGAGACGGTTGCAGCCAACTCGGTGTCTTCAGTGGTGGATGTTGCGACCTGGATCATGACAACCTTGTCCTTCCACTCGGGATACTTGTTCAAGAACAATTCAAAGGCCAGTAGCTTTTGCCGTACACCACGAATGTTGTCTAGCTTGTCACGGGCGACGATGACCTTCTTGCCCTCGTATCGCTTCTGCATGGTGTTAATCCATTCCAGGACCTCGGGCTCCTCTCGGGCCAAAGCGAGCGCGCGAGGGTCGATGCCAATAGGCGAGGACCAGACGTTGACGAAGCGGTTTTCAAGCTGCACGCCGTCCTCGGTAGCCTCTACAGAGAGAATGCGGCTGCAAGTCTGCAGGAAGTGGTGGGCGTACTCTGGGGTCTGGAAAGCCACGAGGTTAGCTCCAAGCATGCCGTCGAGCAGCTCTTTCCGAGCGGCCAGGCATCGGAAGACCTCGGAAGATGGGAAGGCTGTGTGCAGAAAAAAGCCAATCTGCGCATCTGGCAGCTTTTGGCGGACCATCTGAGGGACGAGACACAGGTGGTAGTCATGGACCCAGATGATGTCGCCGCGCTTGTAGTTCTTGACCACCTTGTCGGCAAAGGCCTGGTTGACCTTGACATAAAAGACCCAGGAGTGGTCGAGGAAAGCCTTGCTCTTGGGGTGGTCAGGGATGATGTAATGGAAGACGGGCCACAGGATCGTCTTGCAATAGTGAGCGTAGTGGCCGTCAAAGTCCTTGTCGCTGACGAAGACTGTCAGGGCATCGTGCTCTTCCTCGAGCTTTTCGTAGATCTCCGTCTTCTTCTCTTCGTTCAGGCTGTCGGTAGGGAAGCCGATCAAGCCAACGGTGATGGTATCACTAAGGCACTTGTTGTCGACTGCAGCGCGGAGAGCGTTGGTCAGGCCGCCATTGCCCTGGATGGCAGGCACGACATTGTACTCAGTTGCCCAGCGCGGGTCTGTTACTGGTTTTCCAGCGTGCGAGCCCTTCATGCGCTCCTTCTGAGCCTGCGCCCGCTCTTGCGCCTTCGCATACTCGAGAATCGTGTCCGGTGGAGCTGGGTCGGCTCTTGACATGGGCTGGTTGAAGAAGAGGCCGCTGCCACCCCACTCAGGGACGTGGGCATCGCTACGGACCAGACCCCGGGGATCTGCTGCATTGGGGAAGTGTGTAGCGGCGCTGGGCTGGCCAGGCGTGAAGAAGTCCTCATGCTCCGTCATGCGCATCGGTGTCTTGGGCAGCTGGATGTGCGAGGGAGGCGCCCGCTTAAGGAGACTCTGCGGTTGCTCTTCATTTTTGCCTGTGGTAGGTCGCGTGCTCGATGCACTGGGAGTAGACGTCTGGCGGCCCGTGTCGCCCAGACTGGGAGGAGCCGGTCGGGGTGGACTTGGGGGGTTGGACTTGGACTCTTGGAAATCGACGGTATAGGGTAAGAAACTAGTTGTATTAGACGGGGCGACGGCAGATAGCTACAGGTGAAATTGAAGAGGCGCTCTCTATCTATGGACTCGGGTAGCAAAAGGAGGTTACCTACAGAGAGACTACGTGTGTAGTCATGGTGGGCAGCAGGTTAGCGTCGTCGCCCGCTGATCAGCAATTGTTTGGCTAGAGATAGCGTAGAGATGGCAGTCAGATATAGGAGCTGAGGGCGCAGTCCGTTCCAAGCGACCGGGAGGAGTCGAGGTGAGGGCAAGTTATAGAGGGCGGTGGGAGGGCGCTGTGAAATTTCCGGCAGCTTCGATCGATCGTGATGGAGCCCTTCCAAGGGAAGTCTCGTAAACTTTCGGCTTGTCTACTCGGCGCCCAAAGCAAGAAAGTGCAGCCAGGGGGGGCAATGCGCGGAGGACCAAGTCTCAAGATACTTGATTGTTGTACCTGTCGAGGCGTGGCTTACCAGCGAGGGGATTACTTGTTCTTCGTCTTTGCTGGCCGCCGCAATTTGCAAGATTGCCCCCGCGGCGGGCGAGCAGCATGACGTACCCATGGTACACGGCGCAGGCACTGGTCGCCGGTGGGCCTCACTCCACCGTCTTACAGCACATCTGTGCAATCAGTGCGTCGCTTCGAGAAAAATGCCTTGACTCGGCCAGCATCATCTCTACGTGTGTTTCACGAAACCCAGCCGTCAGACGAATGCCGGTTTTATCACTGCTAACGCGCCTGATGGCTGCGGGATCTTTCCGCCTAGTCGCGAATCACACACCACGTCCCCCGCCCGCCAATTGGACGCCGCACTGTCCTGCAACCGTTGCGGCTATCATAGCCTTTTGCCAGTATTGCATGCTCAAATTCCCGAGCCCCCAGTCTTCTCTTTTCTTGAGGTGCATGCTGCAGCCTTCACGTGCGAAATGTGCAATCGCGATGAAAGATGGTTGGTGGGGCCAAGGTTGGGCAGCTCAGCAGCGCTTCGGCAGAGAGCGCCGTCATGGCATTCACAGAGAATCCGATGTCGTGCGAAGAATTCGATGTTGACCTGCATGCAAGTCTTTCCTGTGGCTCCTTCACCCCACATATCCACGGCGTAGCTGCGGAACAGCTAGGAAAGCCTGACATTCCAATGATAAAGTTTGCAGCGCTGATGGGACCTCGCCATTCCCGAGGCTGTATGTTGGGGAGTGCGGTCCAGGCAATATGCATAGTTGTTTCATAATACCCTCAACATGAAATTGAGGGGTATTCATGTGAGTCAGACTGAATGACCTTTTATAGAGCCATCGTCTGTGGCGAGGTGGGTGTTGCAGGACGCGCTGTGTGACACCTCAGAAAGGCTCTGGCCCCAAGGGGAAAGAACGACCATCCATAAAAGCTCCAGCCACGTAGCAAGAAACCATCTCAACTGAACGCAAGCGGGGCAGTCTCTAAGGACAGACATGGGCCTCGTGATGACGTGGGGCGGGCAACCTTGAGAACTCATGCATTTATTTGATACCCCGACCCCAAAACGATGTGAGCATATAGCCCCACCAAGGGTGGAAGCAAGAGCACCGAGAATAGTCCTAGCCCCAGGCGTTCATTCCCTCGTCAGAACCACAAGCAAGCAAGCAAATCAAACATTACAGAACAATTCAAAACAACAGTCTTGCACAGTGCAGCCAAACAAACACCCATGGTCTACCTACAGCCCAAACCCCAATAAATACGCCGCTCTCACAACCACAGGCGCCACATTCAAACTATTCGTAACTCCATCCTTCCCCCTCCAGCCCTCAGGCCCAAACACCTTATCCCCCATCTCACACCACGCCGCATAGCAATGCCCCAAATCACACAGTAGCAGCCCAAACACAATGTACCGCCATGTCCGCCTATCATCTACCACGCGCATCAACACGCCCTCGACAAAAGCGAAGAACAGATATGCTGACGCCAGCTGGTCGTAGACAATCTGCGACGACGTGCTGTAGCCGGACGTTGACGGCATAAAGGTAAAGTATTCGCGCGGTGCGAAGTGGAGGTGGTAGACGCCGCCGAGCGCGAACATGGGCTCGAGGTATAGGTGCCAGAGTAGGTAGATGAAGGGTGTGTTGGGAGGTGCCATGGCGGGTTAGATTGCGGCTGTTGCTGTTGCTGCGGGTTTGCAGCGTGGGTAGGAGGCTGAACGCGGATATAGGTAGGGGTGCCGGCTATGTTGCGCAGGCACAGCGCAGCGGCGGTGGTGGAACAGATCGCTGTGTAGCTTGTCTCTGCGGGTCCCTGACTGCGGGTATCAAGGTATCCCGATGTAGCCAGTTACAAGCCGTATGGTGAAATACTGACAGTCTGTAAAGGAAGAACTTCTGTGTTAGGAAGACTATGACGGCGCGTTATCTTGCGCCTACGCTAGTAGTACCGCGGATCTTGCAGTTGGACCAACGACGCAAAGCGCTTGGGCGTGCCATGTTCAGCTCTGGCTTCCCGCGCATTCCCGCTGAGTCGTAAGTCATTGGCGGAACGTGCCCACGGTAATCGACAGTAGTCTTTTAAACTTGCCCTGTTGGGAAGTCGAGTACGTAGCTGAGGTACCGACTTTTGGTGCGCATGATCCGTGCTATGCCATGGTCATGAGGATCCTCAGGCATGTGCTGGGGCTCATTGAAGCGTCTACATGTTCACGCCTACGTCTAGATGGGGTGGAATGCATGACAGAGGCACACAAGATGCGGGAAGCGCTTGTTATTTAGAATTTGGGGTCGCGGTGCACATGGTCGACATGGGTTCGTGCGAGATCAAAATGAAGAACGTGTCGTTTGAGGCCTGTACTCTGCCAGTGGTACTCACAGAGTGTGCCTCTTTATAAATTACAATATTACAGATTTGCAGTATGCTAGAATAACGGTTCGGTGCTGGGCGTTCCTCCCGCACCTCTCCTGCTTCGAAATCCACCAGGCAAGCGATCAACAATTGTGCGACGCGGTGTGAAACTCTCCCATCCTTTCGACCACCTCAGTGGCCTGCTCTCTACTCTCTAACACCCGCTTTCTTGGGCACTACACAAGCTGTCTGTCGGTTCGCTGGGTATGAAACGGCGCCGCTCAAGCACGTCGACCTAAATGGTTAATTCTGTGATCCCAATACCACAGTTGGCACTCGCGCATGATCCCGGTGCTATGGTAGCTGTCGATCCTTCACCAGCTCACCGGAGTAATGTAGCTAGAAATCGCTATCGTCGACCCTGCGGGTTGGGATAGTCGTAACAACTACCGCGGAACCCGAGCATACCACAGCCCCGAGATTATCTGATGCACTCCATGTTTCGCTTACTCCAATCTCCCCTCCTGTACATGCACCCTCACGCGCCCGCCATCCTTGATGGCCTCGCAATTCAGCGCGCCGTTGACTAGGTGTTTATACTTCACCTCATCGCTGTTGTTCAGGCAGTTCTCGAGGAAATATTGTGCTGCAACTTCATTCGCTGCTACCATGCTTCTGCATGTACCGACCATCACCGCCTCATCGCTAGCATGCCCGTTCGCCGTGCTGGAGACGATGTGAAATATCGACCGTCCGTCGTTCGGCCGTGAGATGGACTTTTGCGAGTACAGTACCTCGCGAAGAGCAAGGGGGTATGTGTTGATGTCGCCAGGTACAATTTTGGTTGGGTTACGAGAGGCTATCGCTTGCGGAACGGCGGATTGCAAAAGAGGCTGCGGCGGTTGGCTATAAGGAGGTGGATGGTTGTACGACTGCGAGACGGCTGCCACCGGGCCGCTGAGGACGGGGACGGGCGCTAAATGTGGTTGCTGCTGCTGCTTCTGATGTTGGAGAAGGAAGTCGCGATGCTCATCGAGTTGTGTCCTTAATGCGTCGCTCGTGGTTTGGAAGATGCGCTCCTGGACGCCTGGACCGAGGTTGCGTGAATAGTGACGCAAGTCGGAGCTGCAGTCGAGCTGCAAAAGACTGTGTTGACGGTCAAAGCTGTAGGGTCGTGGAGAAGCCGTCGCTGCCATTTTGGATGCTGGTATCACGGACTTGAGGAGGCTCTGATAGATGAGGATGAAAATCACACATGATGTGCATGACGCGGATATTTCGCAAATCTTGGAAGCCCGGAGCCCTGTCCTGCCGTATTCGCGTCTCCACGTGATGACGTGTCGGTAATAAGGGGAGGCGAAGTCGTTTAACAGGCTCTATTGAAACAAGAGATCTCCTATGTTGCATTTTCTTACATATTGCTTCATCTTGCAAATGGGCACAGGGTGGTATCTGGGTATCTGGGTATCTATTGATCGGCGTTGCTACGCGACCCACGTCAGACATCAGGATGATGCGGCACATCACTCATCACGTCGTTCGGTTGCTGCCGACGTGGCATAGCTACACCAAGATATATTCGAACCATTATCTTCAGTTCCATGTGATCCCGAACGAACCGGTACATGGCTTCGCGAGATTGGTGGGTATGAACGTGAGTGTGATCATGGCGACCTTGATGCATCACACCCTCAGCAAGATCGCGCCGAAACTCCGCCGTGTCCACACCACAAGCCGAACGCAATGGTCACAGAAAAAGAAAGAAGTAAAAGCTTAAAGATTGGAACCCGCACGACCGAATCTTTGTCTTCCACGTAAGTATCGCTCAAACATACATCTCCAACGGTCCGTATGTGTGGGTCGTTGCGATCAGCAGATTCTTGGACAGCGACTGAAACACCAAAGAAGGAAAAAGCGGCCGAGACGGAGCACGCCATCTTTTGTTTGATCTCAGTCTGACCTTGGCAGCTACAGCCATTGAATCCCTTCCCACAGTCATCTCTGGCTCACAGTCTGGCTTCGTAGCCTATGGGAGCGCCGCCATTGAGCGCTTCATGAGCATCGTGTCGGAGGACCTCGTAGTACTCGCAGAGGTCAGGGAAGGCTACTATGGCGTGCTTGACTGGAGCAGGAATATCGCACACAATTTTACGCCAGTCGTTGAGATGCCGACAGACGACGCGAATCAGCTCTTTCATGCAATCCAATGCCATGATGCAGATCTTGCGAGTCCACTCCGCGTCAAAAGAGCCATTGGGATGCTCCAGGTCCTGTGTAGCGGAATTGATGAGTACGGGCCAGGCAAAGTTCTCATGTGACGGAGATGATGCTGAGGATGCTATGGCGGAAGGGCCTCCTCCGTAGATTGCACCAAGCTTGTAGTACTGTACCCAGACATGGTCAAAGTGCTTGCCGAATGGGCTTGGTGGAATCCTAGTGCGTGAGCCATTGAAATCGTGCTGACCTTGACGGAAAGCCATCTCCTGTACAGCCAGATACTCAGGAACACCGCTCATGGAGGCCGTCTGAAATACGTCAACCGGATTGAGCATGGTAGGAGAGCGAAGGCTAGTGCTGAACGAAGGGCGACGCGGCGAACGCCAGTTGTCAGATGTCTGGCTAGCGTGAGAATTGCGGCGTTGCATGTCAAGTCCCTGAAGCTGACTGATCTTATTGGAATTAATCTTCTGGGGAGAGCTTTCATACTGCTGGAGGATATGCGTACGAGCGGCGGACGGTGAGGCGATTGATGGCGTGTTGCTACTTCCACTGGCTGTCATGCGCCGAGCTCGCTGAGGTGTTGTTGGCTGCATATGAATTAGCACAAGATCTCGATGTGACTTCTAGTACACGCAGAGCTCACAATCCGCGTAGCCTGTAGCGGTTGCAAATCGACCTGTCCTCGAGATGGAGTCATGGGTCCACTCGTGGCCTGGTTGTGACCGAGCTGCGACAGAGATCCTCCAGATGAGCTCAAGGAGCCCGTCGAATCACTCCCATCAGATCCCGTATTCGGCGCAGCCGCCAGGGTTTCGAACGGATTGTTCGTCTGGAAACGCACGACGAGACCGCTGCGATGCAGACTTTCTCCGCCGGTGGTCATGCCACTTCCCACGACTCTGCCTCTGGTCGGCGCACACATCTCGAGGACCGTTAATAAGAAGGTACAGGGGCAAGTGCAAGAACACTGTCACTCACCTGAGACGACATCTTTTCTACAAGCTCGCAGCCAGACTTTTGGTGGTAGTTGTACAGGAAACGTGGATGTAGTGCGTGGGCGTGAGCATGTGTGGGATGTGGTGGTGAGGAAGACCGGACAGACGCGATGCTTCGACGACAGACACGTGCCAAGCCGACGAGTACAGTAACAAGTATGTGAGAGTCACCGCCTTTGCTCTACCTCACTGCAGACTGATAACAAACGCTGAAGAGCGGGGACGAGTCGACGGCTTTGGACGCGCCTTCCACTTTGGTTCATTGCACGGTGAAGGTGAACCTGATGCCAAGATAGGAAAGAGCGCGCAAGCTGCAGGAATATACTGAAGATTTGAGAGGATGAGATGAATCGCAGAAATAACAGAGTGATAACCGGAAAGGAAGACAGTGTCTGGGGACAAGTTCTTCATATCATACAGTGGGAGATTCAAGGGAAATCTTACTGATGAAATTCTAACATAATTTTAAAAACGGACACATAATCTGCGCAACTAAATCAATAAGTAATAAAGGAATGAGGGTCGTGAGGATAAACGAAGCCGTTTTTGTGCTTATTGCAATATTGCCGTGGCAGAGTGACTTTATCAAACAAAGCAGAAAGGAACATGTCGAAAAAAGAGAGGTAGACTACTAGCAAATAGCTATAACTGAAGTTTTCAGAATTACAATCCCTCTAGATGCGGCATAAAGCATCGCTTCAATATTCCCTAGTCAAGTTTTGCAGCACCAGAAACCTGTCACGCGAGCTCACAGAATTTGCTGGTCGGAATCATCGATATAACCGAAGCAGACGAGATAATTCTCGCGCGGAAAATTTGATGTAGCCGATATGAATGTTTCACAGAACAAACAGTCAAAAAGGGAGCGCACAAAGGTTCTTGTATGGTATGAGATGCAAGTGCGAAGTGTTGACGTTCTCGACGATGATGTCGTGACGCCGAAGGGAGATCGAGAAGCCGGGATCGTCCGATCAACGGCGACACCCAATCAAAAGCCGGGCGTTGTCATAACCGAGGGAAGCTCGGTGGCGCCCTGACGCTGCAACTTCGATGATACCAACACTTTGATCTTTAAGGCCCATCCCACACTTTCCACTCCACACTACACACCATGGCTTGCACACGCGCTTTTACTCGTCTGGCGCTGAACCGCACTGGTATGCACAACCATCCTGGGCACTTCGACGGTGAATGAGCACTGCTAACGCTATGCGACAGCCGTACGGCCGGCAGTTTTCTCTCGCGGCTTCGCCTCCGTAACCGACGTCAATGCCCGCGACCCCATCTCCAAGACCGCCGAAAAGACCGTGCCTGATGCTGCGCGAAAGCCCGTCCCAGAGAGCAAGACGTCGACCATTGAGGAGCCCGCGCCCAGCCAAGATGCGAAGACGAAGACTTTCCACGTCTACCGATGGAATCCCGATGAGCCCACGTCAAAGCCCAAGATGCAGTCGTACACCCTCGACCTGAACAAGACCGGACCCATGATGCTGGATGCGCTCATCAGGATCAAGAACGAGGTGGACCCGACTTTGACCTTTAGGCGGAGTTGTCGCGAGGGCATTTGCGGAAGTTGCGCCATGAACATTGACGGAGTCAACACATTGGCATGCCTCTGTATGTGGGACAAGACAGCTGGTTGTGGTTGAAGTACTAACGATCTTTACAGGCCGTATCCCTACCGACACTACCAAGGAATCTCGCATCTACCCACTCCCGCACATGTACGTCGTCAAGGACCTCGTACCGGACATGACGCTCTTCTACAAGCAATACCGCTCCGTCAAGCCCTACCTGCAGCGCTCCACCGCTGCGCCAGATGTACGCATATTCTCCAACTAACTCCCCAAGCCAGTGCTAACACATGTTCAGGGCCGTGAATTCCGTCAGTCCAAGGAAGACCGCAAGAAGCTCGACGGTCTCTACGAATGCATCCTCTGCGCCTGCTGCTCGACTTCATGCCCCTCGTACTGGTGGAACCAAGAGGAGTACCTCGGCCCCGCTGTCCTCCTCCAATCATACCGATGGATCGCCGACTCGCGAGACGAGAAGAAGGCCGAGCGCCAAGACGCCCTCAACAACAGCATGAGCTTGTACCGATGCCACACCATTCTCAACTGCTCAAGGACGTGCCCCAAGGGACTGAACCCTGCGCTGGCCATTGCCGAGATCAAGAAGAGCATGGCCTTCACATAAGCGTGTGGACTTTGTATGTTTGGTGCCGAGAGTTGTCAGGTGACAATCGCTGTATGTAGGTACGGTGTTGATGTTTTTTGAGCCAGGCTTGTATTTTGAGACTTGTATGCAAACCTATTCAAGCGATTCATTTCATGCTATCGTATCACCCAACCTATCGTGCATATCTTCGTCTTCTATCCCTATTAACCATCAAGAGTACCCTCCCTCATAAAATATGCCGCACTACCCTTCTCGTACTCAACCTCCTTCTCATCACTAATCTCATTCTCATCAGTATCTTTAATCTCATACATCATCCATCCACTTAACGATTGAAGGGAATCGAGCTTGCCCTCTCCCTCTGCATCCTCTGCGCCCTCTGAAGCAATGCTGCTGGACACCTTGATACCCAACGACCCCGCAATCATATTGGTATGGTATGTTGTGTTATCATCCTCGATCAAAACAGGCACGGCAGCACACCCAGGAGGAATATCATCCGTATCAACGCAATGATACTCGACGGCATCCAACAGCAACACAAGCCCTGAACGCCTCATCCACGCCTGCGCCTCTCTCGTATCATACATGCACTTACCCTCAGCATCCCAGAAGCAAAACGCCGTCAGCCAGCCGCCAAGATACTCGGGCCCACTGCCGCCAGCCTCGAAATGCACAATCTTGCCCCAGAAATCACGCGTACTAGCCTCGTTCGCCCGATCAAACGACGCGACGAAATTCCGCAGCACAGGTCTCAGCAGCGAGGCAAATGTCGCCGTCTCAGCACCTAGTTCAGGCAACTTGTCCAATCTGCACAGGATATCCTCGTAGTCTTCTCGCTCGCCCAGCAGCGTGACGGACGGGATACCGCACATGATAACATCCTTGTACGAAAAGTACGCCTGCATGGTGCCCATCATAAGCACCGCCGCCGTGGTGCGATCATCCACCGTCGTCGTGCTGAACGCGGGCATAAGCCAGTCCCGCAGATTGGCGTCTTTGACATTCGCCTGTATCAAGCCCGTCATGCGGCGCGCAAGGACCCCGAAATCCATGCTGTGAACAATGCCTACTTCTCTCACCTCGAGCTCCTTCTTCCCTTGGTGTGCGACAAAGTGCGATCGGAGGGCTTCGGCGTTGGCATTGATGTAGAAGTTTAGCTGCGAGAGGATGGCGAACCAGATGTCTTCGGGCCGGATGGTTAGGTGGTGGTGCGTGTTGTATGCTGAGAAGGCGGCGTGCACGAAACCGTTGTCCGAGGAGACGACGTGTGTGGTTTCGAATGTGGAGGGCGAGATGGAACTTTGGATGATTTTTTTCGAGGCACGCGCATCGCGGGGACTTGTGCCTTGGAGTAGGGTTTCGCTGGATGTGACTTTTGAATACCGGTATGGTCGCGATGCGTGTTCTGCGACTTTGAATGTGACGGGCATCTTTGTTGGTTTATAGATGCTGCGTGATGGATCATGTACTTTGGGGGTCCTTTCGAGTAGCGATATGTGTTGGTGTTTACTTCACGCAGCAAGGTCTGCACTTACTTTTATGGTACCTCTCCATAGCCTCGTACCTCGGTACCTGCCGCCGCCGCTGCCTGCATTAATCCACAACTATGTGACTGGTGCCTTCTATTGCGCAACTGCGCGCGCTCACCAATTGCTGTCCGCGGGGTAGCTCAGTGTACCTTCCTCATTCGCCCAGGCCCCCCCAACCTATCGTGTCATATAGGCCGCTCATCGATGGCCCAGTTCAACTGGTACCACAATTTCCTACAGAAAGTTTTAGTGCTTTGTATCTGGTCAACCTGAGAGTCGCCATTCATGACAAGATTGTATCGGAGAAGCCGAGAGAACTATGACGACCCGCAGATGACTTTCCGCTAGTAGTGGCTCCCACGCATGATACCAAAGACGATCAACAGGCTGCCCCACCTAGGATGCGAGATCATGACATTTGATCCCAGCAACCCAAAGCTTCACTGTGACCGTGATTGTGCTGATAATTCCTCGATCGATGACCAGGTTTGCGACACAATGGAGAAGGATGCGTCTTCAAGGTTGGAAAAGGAAAGCCGTTGAGTGCTGTGGATGATAACATATGCTAGCCTCGACAGGCTAACAAGCGTTTGTTGGAATGCACATGTGATGAAGCTTCTTCCTAGTACTTTCATTTCTCCAAGAGTCAGCATATGCTACTTTCGCGAAGACTTGCATATCACATATGGTGGCACCTTTCCATTACTGTTATTAACCTTCCATCTCAGCGTTCCTGCTCCAGTATTTCAACGCAGGATCTCAGTAAACCCATCAGCCTCAATTGTATGCTCCGGCCTGCGGGTGTGTCGGCATGCTTGCCAGCACCCCATCCAAACGGCAGCACCAGTCTCCTTCTACCATGTCTATCCAGCACAACGAGTGCGTCTAGAGGAAATTTGCCTCCACCAAGGGGATGTAGGAGGCCTAATCGGACGAAGTGGTTGTTGGATGGGGTGGTGGCTTGTAGCAAGGGGAGCGAAAAGGGCGCCGAGGGCGATAGTATGTGTGTAGAAGGCTCGTGGCAGAGAACAAAGGCTTGGAGGGAGGGCGAGAGACTGTAGAGATCTGGTAATGCCAAGCTGCGTGGAGTCAGTGGTGGCTTACACATACCTTGAAAGCGACGTACCATAACAACTCATAGTGTATCTGGACATTACCTTGCACACATAACACTGTTATCGACTTCCCCCGTTGGTATTTTGCCCAATTGTTGTGCGCCTTCAAACTACTACCCGGTGGTGCCGCGAGCGCATTGCTGGCCAATATGGCGTCTACATCCACGGCCCAGGCCTCTTCGGGGCTTATTATATCCAGCTCTTCCAGCTCGCATTGTGTCTTTGACTTTTTCAGGGTATCTCCGAATGGGGGGAGCGCGGGCGACGGTTCTCTTCGCGGCGGTACATCGTCGTCTTCATCGATGGCAAGGCGCGAGCGCTTGCGGCTGAGTGCCACGTCCATGGTCCAGCTGTTCTGCGCTTGTAAGTCACCCATCTATGGCGTCGCCCCACTTGGCGCGAGAAAGCAAAAAAGAAGAATGAAAGGACATGGCCGGTATCGCCCGCGTACAGATTTTACATAACCGTCTAGGAAGCCTTTGCGGTTGTCGCAGAGACGCACGCGCAACAAAGGCCAGGGATGCTGTGTGCTAGCTTACCCCGCCAGGGCGCATACCTAGTACAATGCTCCTGCTACCCCACTATCGATCAACTGTGCCTAGGCTACCACAAAGCCGGCTGGCGACCTGCATCTCAGATGCCTTCGCTTCCATGGCTTCTAGAGACGTCACGGGTAGACTTCGACAGAGCACCTGGAATGGGAGTATTCCGCTCGAGATACGCCTGCACAAGGGGGACTGCAGGACCTACGATGAGTCGGAGCCTTACTTAGTATGTAGCAAGAACGTGTTTTTCTTGGAGAGAGAGGAAAAGGTGGCGCATCCTGAGAATCATGTGTTGACGACTGATTAGATACAATTTCCACGCCTCTCCTACCTTGGACTGTTGATTCACAAACTGCATGCCTTTTTCGCACGCAGCCTGATTTATCCCGAGGTCAGCGCAAAAGACGCATGGCTCTCGTACGAGGATGTGCCGCTGAAGTGGCATTATCCCCTGGGTCTCCTCTACGATCTCTACTCCGGCGCTGAGCCTGCTTATCCCTCAGATACCGACGCCGACGCCGCACCAGCGCACAAGCTTGAAACGGCGGAAGAAGAGCACAAGCATCTACCATGGCGTCTTACAATACACTTTTCCGAGTACCCATCCGAGCAGCTGGTGCAACTCGACAACGACGACAAGCATCTCCATGACTTGTTTATCCAAAGCGTGAAAGAGGCGGATTATCTGAGGACGGGCACGGGGAAGACAGTCATGTTTCTGAGCAAAGAGGATAGCACGCAGCTCTGGGAGGGAGTGAAGAAGCACGAGTTTGGGCTGTATAATCCCATCAATCAGAAGCTACTCAATCCGCAAGGAGTCAATCTGAGACATTTACCGGTCAGGCTATATCTGCCACATGCTTCGTCGGAAGGTGTACAGGAAGAGACAGCTCCCGGCAGTCTACGAGTTGTGCAGAGGCTGGTCACACCGAATCTGTCGTCTAGTAGGTGTAATTGCGGTGTAGGTATCGAGTGAAGCTGACAAGGAGCAGGGCAACCACAGACCATTGGGACGGCTTTGAACCACATGTTGCCGACGTTATTTCCGAGCAGGCGAAGTCCACTGTTGGCACAGGCGGTCCTTCACGGCGCGGTTCTGCCGCTGAGTGCGAGTGTGGAGGAGCTGGTACGGGCGACAGCATATCTGGACGGGTGGCTGCACATTGCAGTTATTATGATGGGGTGAATAACATGTTTTATGATTTCGGTCACATTATCGCGCCCGAGTCATGAAGGGACGCTATCCCAAGATCCTTGATATCAACAAATATTGGCTTCACGGCCGAGGTACTGTCGTGGCGGCGAATGTTGGCAAAGAGTCACCTGACTGCTTTGATTCGAACCTCGTGACGTTTTCCAAACACAGCTGAGCTGAGCAATGTTTACGATGCGCTCATACCTTTGCTCACCGCAATCAGAGCGCCAATGCTCGCCAAGATGCGGGGGCACAGGCACAGGAGAAGCTTAGTGAGGATCCCGGCAGCAAGCTAATAAGGCCACCCCACGCATCTCCGTTCCCAGTCGGCGCTATCGGCGTAGCGCGTCACGCTGGTGAAGGGGCTTTGGCGAGACGTGGGCGTGTGGGAATGAGGCATTATTTGGGATGAGTTGTTTGTTCCCGGTGCCCACATGTCGTCGGCTCTGGGCTGGGCGCGGCTTCGCGGCTGACTCGGGGGCATCATGGCACATCATAGCAGCAGCGAGGCGAGATAAGCATTGGACCCATGACATAACCGCGCTGCAATCTGCTGCTGCTGTTGTATCGCCGCGCATACATAGGAACGGTTAAGACGTGTGGTGGAGCCGACGATTAGCGTCAGCGGCGGCTTGCAGCAACGAGACGCGGTTGTGGAGGTCGGGTCGCGGAGAGCAGAAGCAGCAGCAGGAGGGAGCCATGGTGGATAGCATTGCGCTGGAGATGGAAACCCTTGGTATAGCAGGACTTGAACAAACATGGGGAATTGCTTTCTCTCCGCGGGCCATCTCTATGCTTTCTCTCTACCAATTCCCGTTTGTTGATGACACTGTGATGGCATGCGGCGCCATTGGCTCTTCGCGAGGGTTGTAGCTCCTTCTCCCGAACCAGCTAGCTAGCCAGCCTTTTCAACCCTCCGTCGCGACGTTGCTCGGTCCCAGCCATTCTTAAATCAACTTTTCGCGCAAGCTGTTTCATCTTCTTCACAATCATCATAAGCTTGATATTCCCCCACCATCATCATCTTGGCTAGTACGCTGCTCCCACACTACCATCCACATATCCATCCCCGAGTAGTAGAAGCTCCACGACCAGGTACGTGCTTGCTATTCCGTCATCGTCTCTCCCAACCCCGGCCGAACTGTGCGCGCGCGCAAACCCACCCTTGCAAGCTTGGAGCTCCCGGACAACCCGCTAGGACCCGGGGCCAAACAAAATGCCTCATTAACTGCAGAAATTTTCGGCGACCGGCGCATTTAAAAGCGGACTATCACCGCTCTTGCTATTAAGGCTTTCTGTTTTCACTCTTTGATGCTGCATCGCTGTTCGACCTGCGCCATCTCAATTGCCATCGCCGAGTCCCGACCGTCCATTACGTGGGTTTGATCCGATCGCGCTGACCAGCTTCCTCGTCTCTTCTCAATAGCTACCGACAAGCTTCTCCTGCCCAGCCCGTCAATCACAAAAGAGGTCCGATTAATTTCGTAAATGTAAGCTATTCTCGCGTCGCCACCGCCTGCCTGTTTTGAATGGAGCTCTTGGGAGAACGAGGACGACGGTCCATTACGTCGCGTTATCGCAACTCCGCGCACGGCCAAACATTCAAGTCTTGCTTGCGACGAGGCCTTGGCTCTTGCGGCATATTCCCAACAATTCTCCAAATGGCCGACTAGGTCGCGTCGATCTGTCAATCGCGTCGTCTTCATCTTCCGCACCTTGAGCTCCGGGGAACATTTACTTCACTACTCGTCTTCCAACTTCACGTCTGACTTTGATCCTCGCGCAGAAACCTACATTCACAATGGCCGCCATCAGCATGCCTCTCGCCGCTCGCGCCGAGTTCGCCCTCCACCAGCTAGCCAAGCGTGAGAAGAACTGGGCTCAGCGCGAGCCCGGTGTCATCGTCGTCTTCGTTATTGTTTTCCTCGTTGTCGTCTTGGTCGGCGCCATGTTCATCAACAAGAAGGTACGCTAAACAACCAATGAACCATCTCTACTACCCCAAACAGCATCCTAACAATCGCAACAGAGGCAAGCCGCCAAGGGCGTCGCATAAGATACCCCCGAGTCGAGTCGGATGCAAGCGGAGCGGAAGAAGTTGCAGCATCAAGAAGCTTGAAGAGACAAGGACCCATGACCCACGATACGAAAGTCATAAAGCTACATGCCGGACGGGCAGGGAGCTCGTGTATAATGTGTTTGAATATTTGCGTATAACCTATTTCACCTGGGCGTTTCTCCTTCTCCCTTTGAGGAGGATCGCTGCATGGTTTGCGGACATCCTTATCTGGTAGGGTCCGTGGTAATAATGAACAAGTCAAGATACCTCAATGAGCATTTTCAGTCATCAAATCTACATTATCGCATCCTGCGCCCTGTTCATGTTGAAAAAAAAATGCTTTTGAATCCGTTGAGCTGTATCTCCATTGCAAGAAAAGTAAAAGTAAAAGAAAACCCCCCAAACCATGCTTTCATGCACATCAAAGCGTCAAAACCATCTCAACGCGTTCCAGCCATCTTCCCCAAAGCTCCCTCTGTACATCATAGCTTCCAGCCCTGGAACCAATGCTTTCCTTCTTTCCTTCTTTCCTTCTTTCCTTCTTTCTTTTCCCCGAAGTTTTGCCTTGCCTTGCCTTACCCTTATCTAGCCTGCGCGAATTACAACGGGCGCGTACCGCCTCACTAGAACGAACCCCCCCGACCTACTACCGACTACCGACTAAAAAGCCCTTCTAGACCGACCAGAGCCAGCCAGCCAGTCCCCGACCGTCCGACCGAATCTCTCAACACACTAACCTTGCGCGCACCGTTGCGAACTGATCTTTTGCGCTTACAAGTGACGATAGATTTCTTGTAGTTTTTTCTTTTCCTTTTCCTTTTCCTTTTCTCTCTTGCAGAACCGCGTTCGGGTTGCTGCTGCCGAGGTCAGTTAGTTGCTCGGGGGCTTGCTTGCGTACCTGCATCAGAGTGGAACCGCATCCACTTGCCTGCCCGCCTGCCCGCCTGCCCGCGCTGCTCCTGTTGCTATTGTTGAGTTGCCGACGTCGGAGGGGGGGATGATGCACCCGCTGTGTATCGGGTGTGCATGTGAAGAGGGATTCTGGTTATAACGCCAGTTTGGGTGGGAGTTTAAACACAGGTTTAGTTTTTTTTCTTTTCTGCTTTTGTTTGTTTATAGTGAGGGAAGAGACGGGGTAAATATGCGGATGCGATACTTGTTATGGGGGGTTTATACTACTATCGTAAAGTTGATTACTACAAATAATATACTTGGTGCGGGAAGTGAGAACACACAAGCGGGGCCGCTAACAAACAAGGGTCCTGAAGGTTCGGAGAAGTGAAAGAGAGTTGATCACGTGTTTGTAGGTGACGCAGCGGTCAAGGCGCTCTTAAAAATCCGCTCAAGGTCCTCATGCTGTGAACATCTCTTTCTAAGTCCAGTGCCCATCAAAACAGGAACCCGTAATTCATGTCGCGAGGATGTTTTCTGGAGCGTTGGACCTGAGAATAGACGTTTGGCAGTAGCGTCGTGCGCTATTTAAACACAGTATTCGTCACTCATCTCACAAAGCCAACTGATGACATATCTTGAAATGCAACGGCAGAAGTGTACAATCCAATTTCTAGTCTTCCAGTCTATCCAAGCCGTCTAAATCTCAATCAGGGTATCTAATCTCAACAGCGCCCTCTACGCAATCTTCTCCACCGTCAACGCGCCCGCCGCGCCCCCCTCCAAAGCCACCAACCCACTCGACTCAATCTGTTTCTTCCACTTGTTAGATTCATATCTCGCCGTAATAACCGTAAGTCTGAGGACAGGCTCCTCTTTCTCCCCTTCTCCAGCTGGCAAAGCAACGGGGGTAAAAGTCCAGCGACCAAACGACCAATTGAGAATATACCTCGCTCTCCCCTCTGGTATCTGGTGGGTAGATGCAGGCGTAGTATCCGAAGATTTGGGCGGTGTGGAAGCGTATAGTATGCCTTTGATCCTATACACTTCGTCCTTTGTCGGGTCTTCGAGGAACTTTGCCAACTTCTCCGTGTCCGCGCTAGCCTTGGCATCTTCGCTCTTCAACGATACACTCAGGACCTCGACCTCACTCGAGTGGCCATGATCATGTTCGTGCGTATGCTTCTCTCCCTTATTGTCCTCCGTAATCCCCGCAAGCCGTGCATCCAGCCCAAAAACGATATCCTTATCCACCCAGCCCTTGCTACTCTTGGTCCGAGGAATCTGCGGCTCGACTTCCAGCGCCAAAATCGCGTCCTCGACATCTTCCAGACGGCGCTCGCTAACCAACTCGTGTTTGTTGAGTACGATGAGATCGGTATAGCGCGCCTGCATCTTGGCCGTGTAACTGGTATCTTCATAGCCCTTCCAATTCTCCACATCAATCACGCTCATGACGCCGTCGAGGACATATTTCCCCGCCTCGCGACTCAGCCGGTTTACTTCCATGGCCAGTGTGGCGGGAAAGGCGGACCCCGAGGTTTCGATTACAATGCGATCTGGTGCTACATCACGGGCGAGCGTGTCCAGCGCGTCGGATAGTTGGCCGACGAGGTTACAGCATATGCAGCCATTGAGCAGTTCTTGGACGCCCGAGATGGCTGCGGACGAGGCGAGCGCCGTGTCGACTTTTATGTCTCCGTATTCGTTCTTTAGGAGGGCGAGTTTGTAGGTTGGAGGGAGTTGGGGGATTAGATTGAGGATCAGGGCTGCATGGTGTTGGTTAGCAGTGTCAAAAGACTATATGTATGTGTTTTGTGAGCGTTGCGCAATGCTGAGGTTCTACGCATGCCGAATAGCTTGTAATTGAGTTGTCGCAAGCCAAGCCTTGGACATGACAAGAGAGGGCAATGCGAACATACTTGTTTTTCCCGAGCCTAAAAAGCCCGTGATGACGGTAATAGGTATCATAGCGTTGTGACTCCTCCTCGGCTCAAGACGTCAGGTTCCAGAGCAAACAAGTGCACAATGACGCTTTTGAAACCAATCTTCGGTCCTAGAAGCAAGAGAAAAAAAAGTAAACAAGACACCAATTGAGCTAAAAGCAGCGACTCGGAGTTTCCGTCCCGCACGTGTCAGTCACAGGGGAGGCTTGCGCTGCAAATGAGAAAAGTGAAAGCTGCTAGTTCCAGTTTTTGGCGGGGGGTCGCGAATGACGTCGGCGCGCAGCTCAAGCGCGGGGCAGTGCTAATCGCCCCAAGGCGGGTCCAGAGCTACGTGCAGTAAAGTAACGCAACAGGTACAATGACCCGTTGGGCGGGTTGACGACTAGGGGCCTATCAAAGACGACCTTGAGCTGTGAATGGAGGGGAAGCTGTCACCATGAGCCTAGGTCCTGCATTTTACCCAGTTGTTTTCTTCCCGCAGCAGGAGCTGTCCAAGATCGAGCATCCCTGACGAGCTGTAGCTGAGGACTGCATAAATAGCTCTCTCCTCGAGTAAACTGGACTTGACTCTCCCAATAACTTCTCACGATCCTATCTCTTCTACACTACCCTGTACTACTTTACACTACTTCCAACTCCAATCTCACCCAAACTCAATCATCATGGACTTTGTCAACAAGTTCACCGGCGGTAGCGGCCAGGGCAACAGCGTCAACGAGCAAGTCGCCAAAGAGCAAGGCTCAGGCCAACAGCAATCCTCCGGCTCCGGTGGTTTCCTCGGCGGCATTGGTGACAAGCTCAACTCTGCTGCTGGAGGCGGCAAGGAGAGCGAGAAGAACGAGGACTACCTTGACAAGGGTATGTGATGCACCTGCCCTTACGGGCGTCTCATTGTCCGAAACGTTGGTGGGCCCGGTGCTGACAATATATGTGCAGGTGTCGACTTCGTCCAGGAGAAGTTCATGGGCCAAGGTCCCCAGGATAACGAGTCGGCTGTCGAGCAGGCCAAGGACGAACAGATTAGCGATTTCATTCGCGGACAGTACAAGAACGCTACTGGCTCGGATGTCCCCATCAAGGACAAGGAGACTCGTCTCGGTTAGAGGGAATAAAGCTCCGAGAGCGATGGGCGCCTTGAACAATGGCTGTTCAGGTCGCGAAATGAGCCAGGTGGACATGAGATCCGCTGGCCATGATGACATATGGTTATGAGAGTCATGAATTGAATGATATACCAACAATGCACGAGTATGACTAAGATTGCTTCATTTGATGTGGTTGATATGGCATCGATGCGCCCCTTCCCAGAAGATAGTATTGATACCGTAATGGCGCAACAGCTGCCTCTATATGTCAAACGCCTAGCTCACCCTCTACTATATTAATACAATGGTCAGCCTATCTCATAGCTGCTCAATACCCTCCACAACCTTGGCGAGTGTCGCTTCGGAATCATCCGTCAACAGCCCCTTCATCATGCGCGATCTATCCACTGTTAGCACTCATCTCCGCATCACAAGAAGCACCACTTACAAGTTCCCCAACTTACAAACCTCCATACTGTTTTCCAACTCCGCACTCTTCACCTCCGCTACATCAATAACCTTCTCGGGGACCCTCGCCAGTCTAGCGACATTAAGTCCGTAAGAACGATGACTGATGCCCTCTGTAGCTTCGTACAGGAAAACAACTTCCTTACCGCCATTCTGCTCTTCGAAGCGCATGTGCACATTCTTCAGCTGTCCGTCTGTGAAGCGCGACGAAAGCTTGGCGAGGTGCTGGTAGTGTGTTATGAACAGCGTCAGGGACTGTAGATCGCGAATCACGTAATCCAGCACCGCTTCTGCGATGGCGACACCGTCAAATGTTGACGTACCGCGACCGAGCTCGTCGAGGATAACGAGGGAGCGAGGTGTTGCGGATTTGAGGATATCAGAGGTTTCGTTGAGTTCGACCATGAATGTTGATTCGCCTTTGAGCATGTTGTCAAAGGCCCCCATGCGCGTAAAGACTGCGTCTAACATTCCTAAGCACGCCTCGGTGGCGGGCACGTAGGAGCCGATCTGTCCCATGATGGCTATCAGCGCTGCGGATCGCACGTAAGACGATTTTCCGCCCATGTTGGGGCCTGTGATGAGAAGGGCGCGGGTCGAGTCGTGCGAAAGGCCAAGATCGTTTGGTACGTAGTTGTCGAGGAGTAACTGTTCTACCATTGGATGTCGGCCTCCTGTGATGCTGAGTTCAATGTCGTCTGTGAAGGTAGGCTTCACGTAGCCGGGCTGGTTTGCTAGAGTGGCGAGAGACAAAAGCGCGTCAAGTGTAGCTAGGGAAGATACACAGTCTCGTAGTTGCTGGTATTTGGACGAGACCTCCTCTAAGAGACCGATGTAAGCTTTCTCACATGCTGCAGCAAGCGACTCTTTGTACTGATCTCGCTCTTGGAGCATGCGCTTGACTTCTGGGGTGTGAAAGCGCAAAGTGGTCTTGGTAGCAGAAATTTGCTGCCACGATGCAGGCACCTTCTTCTCTTCAGGTGCTTTCCTCTTGACTTCGATCAAGTATTCGATGCCTGCAACAGTAACATAGTCAACCTTGCTCTTTCCGAGCTTCGATGCCGCCTCTTTGCGATGTGTATTGAGGTCGTCCTCTACAGACGCAATGCTCAGCTTTAGATCATTAATATCTTCTGCCTCGTGCTCTTCTCTAAAGAACGAGTATTTGTCATCGTCTTTGGCAGCACGCGCATTGATCTTTTCAAGGAAGCTGTTCAGGTCCTCGTAGATCTTCGGAACGTTCGAGACGGCTTCACTCAGCAAGGTGGAGCAAAATCCGCTTTGCTCAGGCGTCTGAGCGGACAGATACTGGCTCGATATCTCTTGAAGAGCTTGCAGAGCGGCCAACAGCTCAGGTCTTGTACACTTTTTGTAATATATCCGAATGAGAACCTTTTCGAGATCGGTTCTGATCTTGCCCAGCACAAACTTTAGCTTGTCTACTGGCATCGTGTTTTCGCCTTCTTTGAGCTCCTCGACAGCCGCTATGCGCTCTTCCAATTTGACTTTGTCAATCAACGGTCGGCCGACCCACTTTCTCAGTAAGCGCTGCCCAAAGCGAGTCTTGGTCCTGTTCATGGTCCAGAACAGACTGCCTTTTGAGGTAAAGTCGGTCTGATTCTGGTAGATCTCGAGACTGGACAGTGTGTTTCCATTGAGTAACATGTAGGATCGTGCGCTGAATGACTGGAAGTACTTGGTGAGGTCAAAGACATGTTCCAGCCCATACTCGCTGAGATAGGTGATCATGGACGACAGGCATATAGTAACATGCTCTGACAGCTGATGCACTTTATCGAGAATGGCACCTTGCTTGTCCGAGTCGGCCTCTTGGCTGGAGTTCATCTTGCCAGCATAGAAGTTGGAGATGTGGCTGTATGCTTGCGCGGCCATTGTCTTTGGCTTTTCCACTCGCTCCACTCGCGACCTGTCACCAAACACATTGGTCTTGCTTGCCGAGAGGTGTTCTATCAACTTGTTGGTAGCTTTCGATAGGTCACCAACAACCAGGAATTCTGCTGGAGCAATGTGGAGCAGGCGGGTTTCAATCTCGCTACGCATGAAGCCATCTTCAAAATCATCATAGATGATGTCGCCTGTTGCTGGCTGTACGGCTACCAAGCCAACCTGAACCTTTTCGTCCGTACTCCAACCTTTCGCATTGCTCTCTGTGATGCAAAGTAGATATCCAGTCGATTGCGCGCTGGCACCTGAGCCAGCGGTCGGTGTTTCCAAGCCTTCCACGTCATCCACATATGTGCCTTTGGTGTAGAGATTTGTGAGTTTCCGGACAAAGGGTGCGTTCCTGTTGGTACCGGCCGCCTTGAGCGCTGCTGTCTCCAGCTGCCGCACTACGCCGACCTTGTGGTTTGCTTGCACAAGACGTTTGACATGGACTTGCAGGCGGTGGGTTGGGAAGCTGGCAGATGCGAATCTGTCCATGTGCGCCTCAGAAGGATGCTCGTCGTATCGAAACTTCCCGGGTATGCAGACGATGCCCAGCTCTTTCGACGCGGTCCTCGCATCTTCGCCAAAGAACTTGTATTTGTATCCCACCTCCATGACGATGATGGTGTCCAGGTGCTTGCGCTTGATGCCGAGGTACTGAATCTCCATGGGCGTCAATTTGCTTGCCTTCTTTGTCGCAGCGCCCTTCTTTCCCTTACTTGGCTTTGGCGGGGGCTCATCTTCCTCATCTTCGTCGCCTTCGCCCTCTTCGCCATTGGCAGTGTCTTCGGAGATAACTTTGTTCCGCCTCCTCAGCTCTGCAAAGCTATCAGGTCGACCCAGCTTCTTCACAAACTTCTCGTGCAGCCTCTCCTTCTGCTTCTGGGATGCCGCGACGTCCTCTTTGTCGTCTTGTTCAATTTCAGTTCGAATTGGTTGTGATGAAGAAAACAGGAACTTGGACGTTCTGTCAGTTATCTTGGAGGGCTTTGAGGCATTCGAGGCCGTGTCTGGTTTATGCGCAGGCGGTTGTTGCGGCGAACCGTCGTTCGCGATACGGACACGCTTCGACGGAGAAGAGCGACCCTCATCTTGGACGTCGTCATCGTCGTCTACCGTGCGCTTACGGACGGCAAGAGGAGTTCGTATCGGAAGGGTGTCTTCTTCATTGTCATCGTCTTCCTGTGTCGTGCCGTTGGTCGTCGGTGAAGACTTCGCATTCGGGGCAGGTGCAGGTGCAGGTGCAGGTGCGGGAGTAGGGGCAGCTTTGGTCGTCTGCGCCGGTTTTTTGGTAAAGAAACTGGAGATGGTTTGCTGAGTGCCCTTCTGCGACGACTTGGGCTGCGACGATTGACTGCTTTTCGGCGCCATTGGGACGGTCCGTGGGGTGAAAACGGACGGTCGATGTGCAAGTGTGGAGAAAGCTAGAGACGCGTTTCGGACAGGACCGCGACTCACGATTCCCTTACATCACGGTGTCACGTTTCTGGCCCTTGTTCGGCGCAACCCAGTTTGCTATTTGTTTATGAAAACTAAAAAGCGCGAAAATACAGCTCAAGGCCCAGTTATCGTGATTTCGTATTATCATTACGCCATCCGCGTCGGTCAACCCTCTCACTGGATACACGACCGTCTGTCGAGCCTCAAGACGCAACGCGAACATGTCAATTCGTCGTGAACACAAGCCCTGCGATTACTAAGTAGCTAAAAGTTTATGTCAGGTTACTTGCCATGAGTACCAAGACATGTATATCCACATGGCATCATGTTCCCCGATGATAGTTACTCCAAGCCGCTTGCGCTGTTATCTAACCCCCGCCTTATCTCCAACGGCTCCCGAGGTCTGACCACCCAACAACGGCCCGGCTCCGTTATCTCGATAGGGCCCGGCTTCCAAATCACACGAATATCACTCAGCAAAAGAGCATTTCGCGCGCGCGGGCCCATGATGATGCCTTTGCTTCCGGCATACACGCCATCGCCGCGTCTACCATTCGCAGCTTCCCAATTCGTCACTAACGCTTACCATTTGGAGCTATTTTCCTGGCTATCGTTCAGTGTAGCCGTGACCCACCACTCCGGCTTCGGCTAGTATATAAGCCGTACCTATGGTTACTTGGTCCGAATTATCACGTTGGCTTGGTGAACTCGTCTTTCAACCACCTCTTGACAAATATTGTGCTGTTGGAAACATGGCGCGCGGATCTTTTGTCAAGTCCTTGACGGGGCTGTTGACCCTACAGGGCGCCTTGGGCAATCCGGTCAAGAGCAAGGAAGCATACCCATCGGCTAAGCCTTCTTCCTCGATATTGGGAGATGGCCAGCTTGGAGCTGTGGCTTCAGAGAGCGACATCTGCAGTCACATCGGTATCGACCTGTTGAAAGCGGGCGGCAATGCCGCAGATGCCATGGTCGGTACTGTGGCATGCGTAGGAGTCGTTGGCATGTACCACTCTGGTAGGTTTATATCCTCATGCATCAGCTTTCATCTACATATACTAATAAAGCAAAGGAATCGGTGGAGGTGGTTTCATGCTCGTCCGAGCACCAAACGGCACATATGAGTTCATCGACTTCCGTGAAACAGCTCCAGCCGCTGCTTTCGAGGACATGTACAAGAACAACACCGACGCCAGCATCAACGGAGGCCTAGCATCCGGAGTTCCAGGTGAACTTCGTGGACTTCAGCATCTCCACGAAAACTACGGTGTTCTGCCCTGGGCCACTGTGCTCACCCCGGCCGTCAAAGTCGCCCGGAACGGCTGGAGAGTCAACGAGGATCTAGTCAAATACATGGTTTCTGCCACGAGCGGAGACGCAGGCAACTTCCTAGTCGACGATGTAGAATTCGCGCTCGACTTCGCGCCTCAGGGCCGTCTCCTCCGACTCAACGAGACCATTACACGAAAGCGGTATGCCGACACGCTGGAAACCATTGCGCAAGAAGGCCCCGACGCATTCTACAACGGCCCCATAGCTGAAGCCACGATCCGGGCTCTGCAAGCCGCAAACGGCACCATGACGTTGGAAGACCTAGCAAACTACACGGTAGCCATCCGCAAGCCGAGCACCATCACCTACCGCGACTACAAACTCACAGCATGCAGCGCGCCATCCGGCGGCGAAGTGGCCCTCGCCACGCTCAAGATAATGGAAGGCTACTCTGGCGTCGGCGACCCCTCCAACATCAACCTAACCACGCACCGCCTCGACGAAAGCATGCGTTTCGCCTACGGCATGCGCGCCGAACTCGGGGACCCCCTCTTCCTCGACGGCATAGACGCCTACCAGCAACAAATGCTGTCCGCGGCTACGGCAAAGGAAATCCGCAGCAAAATTTCCGACACACGCACCTTCGACGTAGCCTACTACGACCCGGCTGGTCTGGAATCCCTCGAAACTCCGGGAACAAGCCACATCGTCACCGCCGATAAGAGCGGCATGGCCGTCACACTCACCACAACCGTTAACCTGCTCTTCGGCAGCAAGCTCGTCGTTCCCGAGACGGGCGTCATCATGAATAACGAGATGAACGATTTCAGTATCCCGAATACCACGAATGCTTTTGGATATATCCCCAGTGCTGCGAATTTCATCCGTCCTGGAAAGCGCCCGCTGTCTTCCATTTCCCCTGTTTTGGTCGAACATCTCAATTCGTCGTCGGTGGCCGAGGCATTCTACGTCGCTATCGGTGCGGCAGGTGGATCTCGTATTATCACGGCTACGATCCAGAATCTTATTCATATTCTGGATGGCGAGATGACAACTGCGGAGGCGCTGGCTGAACCCCGTATTCACGATCAGTTGGTGCCGGCGCAGGTCGCGTTTGAGTATGACTTCAACAATGGGACTACAGCGTTTATGACCGCCCTGGGTGCGAATGTGACGTGGGTTGCGCCCGGAAGTAGTACGGCGCAGGGTTTGAGGCTGTTGAGGAACGGCACGTTTGAGGCGGCTGGTGAGCCGAGACAGAAGAACAGCGGAGGTTTTGTTATCTAGGAAGTCTTAGTTGAAATTTGGCTTGCGATACCGATACCGATACCGATAAGGTGTTTCTCGTCGCTTTTGATGCATTGGGATATTCCCCGTCTCATGCCAATTCCGTGACTCAACACATTCGTGCATGTTGACATGTCTCTTGTTAGCCTACAGGTCACACACACAAACGTTGCTTTCAAGGTAATATCATATTGAGTTGAATCTTTCTTACACTCTCCCTAGTAGAGCAGTCCATCTATTTGGACAAGACGAAGCGGGGAGAAAAAAGGAATATACATCTTGTAAGCATTCAGAGCACATGTTCCATATTTTTTTATCACGGCAAAGCAAACGCCAATAGTGTACAATGCAGAAGAAAAGGAATAAGGATAGGGTGGACGTTTTACTTATCCGTGAAGGACCAAAACCGAGCACGTCTTCAGCGGAGAACGCACAAATGCCGCGTTCGACACCTTGCAAAATGCGTCGCGGGCGAACTCGACATGGATCGTCACGACAGCTGATCAGACATTACTTTTGGATGACGAGGCTGAACACATCAAAGCGCTCTAGTATTAGGGGAGAAGCACACCTCGTCTGTATCATAACAGTCAGCAATGCGTCAGAACAGACATCGAGATGGGAGACGCATACCAGGTTACAATCGCATGCCTAAAAGCGACTTCGGTGACTGGGCTTTGCGGGCGCAGCAGGCGGAGCAACTGAGGCGTCTTCGACCTGTTTCGCACTGTGATGAACACCAAAGGTCAGCAAACGGAACAGGGTAAACGAGAAGTGTGGTGTATTACGTTTTGCTAGCAGCCATGCAAATGCAGAAAGGTGGTAAATAATAGAAAGCTCAAAAAGGGGGTATGGGTATAACACTAGGGTAAGAGGGCAGCGAGATTCGCCTTCAGACGTATCACAACTCTACTCTGCCGATAAGACCTAGCGCTAGACTATTTGCGCTGGCGTTTGTTTGCTGCATTGTGAGGCTGGCCTTTTCGTTTCTTTTGGGAGGGGGTTTGGGAGGGAGCGCTCTTAGCAGATGATACATACCCGTTGACATCCTTATCCAGCTGCATATATTCGTCGACTGCGCTCTTGCCGCCACGGTCCAGGAGATAGGACATGTAGTAATGTGACAGTTCTTTCGAAATCTCAGGGGAGAAGCGGCCTTTGGTGCGCATGAGCTCGTGGACTGCCTTTATCCGGGCGTGGGACTCCTCCTGGTCGTGAGAAGGCTGCGCAACTTCAAATTCCAGGTACTTGACCCAGAACTCACGCGAGTCTAGGAATCGCTCATGCTTCTCCTTGAAGACTTGACGGGCCTCGTCGACGCTGCTCTTGCATTGCCATAGTATCCGAGCTTGTTCGGCTGCTAATATGCCTCCGATCTTGTTGTTGGAACGTCCAATGTACTCTTCCAGAAGACGGACGGCTGCGTCGTTACCTTCGTGTCTTCGCTCTACGCCTGCTAGTGAGATCAGGGTCTCGGTGTGCTCGGGGGCTTCGTCGAGCATGGAAAGATAGATGTCGCGAGCGACGGAAGTGCGACCGAGCTTCTCTTCGAAACGAGCCCAGTTGAGGCGTACGGTGGGGGCTGAGATGGGCACAAATATGCAGCTAGCCCTCATGTAGATGATGCGCGTATTCTCCTCCTTGCCTTGAGAAAACATCCATCGGGCGTATCGCAGCCAGAATTCGTCATATAGAGCGCAGGCAACCAAACAACGCTCGTACAAGAAGGAGATGCGCTCAAAGTCCCCCTGCTTCTCCTCGTACTCTAGGTAGTTACGCCAGTTCTCAAGCTCGGCATCTTCAAGCTCTGTGACGTGGAAATAGGCCCTCTTGATGGCATGTTCGAAGGTCCAGCGGTTGCTCACATCCTGTTGGGTCTTCGAGTACGAGTTGTAGTAGTACTCATGGATCTTTGTTCGCAGCTGTCGCTCAATCTCAAGAGCTGGCTTCTCGGGTTGTCCCTGGTTCTCTAGCTGAACGGCAGCTCGCATTGTTTCGAGGGTATCGGCATCGGCTAATTCCTCAACCGGTCGGTTGGAAAGCAGGACCGAGAACTTCTCGTAGTATCGGGCGAATTGGTAAATGGGCAAGTGCAAAACGCGGCTGTAAATCTTGGTAACGTTGGCCGGCTCCTGGATCCGCTCTTCGAACTCGATGTATTTATCCCAGAATGGGTGGCTTTGGAAGTCGAGACCAACGAAATGAGCACCACGCTCAAATAATCTGTCTGGTCAGCATGGTCATATCTAGGCAAAAAGGGGGGTGGAGAGGAGGGGGACAATCTTGCAAAGTAACCTAATATGCCAACAGAGAAATGGTAGGGCTATCGACTTCGTACGCCCAGCGTCTTAGGTTGCTCATTCGTGGGGCAAAGTGTGACGGGGCAGGGAGGAGGCGCATCAAACGGTATGCAGCGAGATTATGGGATGTCTGACCATGTAGCGCCCGATTGTGCGGGAGCCCGCCGCTGGCTACGGCGAGTTTGAGCCTCCGAATCGGGAGGGGAAGGGGAGGAAAGTTGAACTTACTCTCTGATGATGTCGTTGTCATGCGACGTGTCCATCTTGAAGGTGCAGTAGT
Organism: Stemphylium beticola; assembly: GCA_029100535.1. Taxonomy (NCBI): domain Eukaryota; kingdom Fungi; phylum Ascomycota; class Dothideomycetes; order Pleosporales; family Pleosporaceae; genus Stemphylium; species Stemphylium beticola. Next base: position 108,208 of record JARBXR010000012.1, on the reverse strand, counting down.
TGGCCCAGAGGTCAACTGAAGGCGTGATGCAAGAAACACCGCGCTCGTATACCATCTCAGCCGTCTCGGTGCCGCCAATAGAGAACTCGAGGTCGGCATATTTCTTCCAGTATCCGAAAAAGAGCGGGAATTTGGTGAGGAAACAGTCGTAGACATTGCGGACAAGCTCGATGGCCGATGGGCTGGAGTTGCGAGTGACGCCACCCTCGAGCTCAGAGGCGCGTGTGACGAGGGCTTCCCATCTCTCGAAATCGTCTTCGTTCTCTACCTGGAAGCGCATCAGTACATGGCTGCAGCCAGGCGCCCCGGGGCATGCTACTTACGACTGCGCTGAGGAGCTTGTTGATCTCACCTGCAGCCTCTTCCCCGGTGTAGTGAATCTGGACAATGCTGCCGCGCCCGGTGGCCAACATTTTGTCGCGTATTCAGCTTCTTGCGGGGGGCTGTGGGTGGGGTGGTTGACGATGATGTGGGTGCGACGGGCGACAATAGCTTGGTGATGGTGGTGAGAGGTTTGCGACGGTCGTACCGTGGAAGCCGCGCTCGAGTTCGCGTGTCGGGAAATCCACCTTCGTCAGCTGCAGTAGCGTGCAGATGCCAAGCCAAACGCTTGCGCATCACGTGCAGTGACCTTCTCCGACGCCAGCTGCTACGGTCACTGGAACTATGTGGATTAGTCAAAATTCATCCTGCCTGTTGCTACCATGTTCATAATGCATTGACCTATGTAGGGTTTTGTAAAGTATCACGCGCCAACAAGAGGGCTGGCGAGCCACTCTAATCAGGACAAGAATCCGATACCCAAGACTCCGACGCCCCGACGTAGCCATCGATGCTCAAGCAGCACTCTCCTCCTTCAAAAATGGAGCAGTGTCGCTTGCTGCAAACGAGAATGGGCTTTTGCCCACCTCGGGACTCCGCGGACTGATAGGCAACGCAAACAGCCCGTCTTCATTGTCCTCGTCGTCGGCAGGTCCTAACGCGCCTCGAGATTGAAATATAGGCGCTGGACCAGACAATGCATTCAGCGAGCCCATGCCACCAGCACCCTGTTGTTCGGTGATGAACTGGGGTGGCGCCTGTGCTGCAACTTTCCGAGGCGCATCTGCTGCTGGCTGCGCCTGGGGTTGCTGCGGGGGCTTCGCTGCAAGTGCAGACGGATTTGCGCCCTTGAAGACAGCAAAGGAACTAATAGCAATGTCGGAAGATTCAGGCGAGAGGGGATTCGAGAAGCCCGGCGTACTGCTGTTGGGCGAGAGGTCTTTTTCGCTCGTGCCCAGTCGTAGTCCTGCCAGCTTATCCATAAGTCGGCCTCCACCGGGCGATCGCGGACTAGATGGGCCCTTCATTGGTGCTAACGTGGGTTCTCCCAACGAGATACTCAGGCCTGCCGGTTTGGCATTAACTCCAAATGTCGACTCAATCCATTCCTTCTCTTGAACAACCATGAGCAGACCAATTCCCTCTACGTTATTCCGTGATTCCGCCTCAATCTCTTTTTGTAGCACCTGTAGCCTCTTCTTTGCCCATATGGTGTGCAAGACGCCCTTCTTTCCCGCTGCACGCGCCGATGCCCCCAGCTCAGGTGGGAACAAGGCCGGAAGGGGATTCGTATGCCAGACCACAGGTGCTTTACTAGCGTCCTGTGGCCGTAGCGTAAGTGTAACGCTGGTAGGTACCGCAACGCCCGGAGGCAGCAGAAAGTACATGCGATTAACATCGTTGGCCGACTGGTCGTTGGCCGGCAAGACGCGTGTGCTGCCGTCCCACGATATATGCCAATCTCCCCGCACTCCTCGCGTTGTGTCGTCGTCTTCCCACTCAACCATCAGGATCTTGGTGCCTGTCGTGGCATTCGCATGGCCCGCCTCGTATTCGTAGCGGGCAAGCGCATTTGCGCTGGAGATGCTCGGCGATTCGACTTCATCCTTGGCTGGCTGATGCGCGGTAGTGTCGACCGAGGTAAACGGAACCGTGGCCGGAGACGCCATTGGGAAGGTCGAGTTCGAATGTCGAAGGGGGGCCGTGATACAGGCGAAACGGTACGTCTACACAAGTGGGTGGGGGCGGAATACGAGTCTAAGTGTTAATAACGGCGACGGTAAAATGGTAATCATCTACGACCCGCATTCGATGGCTTGGAGATGCGACACGGCCGGTGGCAGGCGAGACAACTACCACAGTCTTCTTCCGACTTCGACGGCACTCTCTGGGCATGTCTGGCTCGCCGTCGGTTGCTGTACGCGTCGACTTGCAGCTTCGCAGTCCGGCCGACGTTCCTCGCTAATTTTAAACGGGGCACCCGTCGACTTCTCCAGGCCTTTAGCAACGGGAACGAGCGACTGTCGCGCCACATGCGGAGAGCTGCTGAGTTGGGGCCTTGCTACATGTGGCAGCCAATCACGTCTGCATATGCACTGGGGAGGCGTAGTCATGTTGAGCGATACGCTCGTTTCAGCTTCAATTCTTTTCCTATGGAGCTCATCACAGCCTTCATTCTACTTTACTGTACACGCGGGCGCTTGGGTGCTGCGCTAGCTTCCCATACAACAATTGCCCCCTCTCCTCCCTCCCCTTTCCAAGTCTGATCTGCCAGGGGTAACCAAACCCCCAATTTCTGCCGTGATCTCGTCAGCTGTGAAGACCCTCCTAACGCCATCCAACCGATGCTACTGCGCCGTATGAGCGCTGCCTTGCTCGCAAAGAGCCAATGGTATCCTAATTACAAAAGTGGGTATCGTGTTGAAGAAAATATATGCAAAGAAATAAGCAAATGCTTTTGGTGAAGTCGCAAGAAGTAAGGCGTGGGTTCGACGAGAAGAGAATGTAAGTCGCGAAGAGGCACACAAGTCCAGGATGCATACCAGCAGAAGAACTGGTCTTTTTAGATGAGCAAAAAGTCCCAGTTCTTCTGTCGCATCATGTCCCGCCAGTGGACACACTGTGTGTTACCCTTCGCGAGTTTTGCGTCGTTGACCAGCCAGACTTCGTCAAGAAGGTTCTTGACTCGTCCGTAAGATCCAAAGTTTGCAGCTTCGCCCAGCATGGCAGAACGCTCAGCAAACATCTTGCGGAATCCAGATTGCGGCACCGAAATTGAGCCAGCGACCAAAAGAGGCCAGATGAGAGAGCGGTCGAATCCTTCGGGGCCAGCCGGGATGTATTCCATAGCCTTGCAAAGAGCGCTGACGAGGTTGACAAAGGTAGGCGAAGTGCGGTCAAAGTCCGGCACTAGGCTGCAGAGGTAGATGCGCGCGGCTAGGCGGTAGACGGCAGTCATGTTGCGGCGAAGCTGTCTGGGGAGAATCTCGCCGGTAGATGTGTAGGCGCTGTTGAGCGAGCCCTGGGGCGGCTCAGTCAGGCTGATCTGCTCGCCGAGGAGTTTGATGTGTGCGCAAAGCTGCACGACATCCATGTTCTCGTTCTTCAGCGCTTCGAGGCAGGCAATCTCCGAGATGAGGTACATGATGCGATCTTCACATCCCATCAGTTCCGCGAGGCCAGAAGATGCGTCTGCAATGAGCTTCTCTCGGTACGTGTCAGCGAATGATGGCGTCCTTCCAAGCATTGTAGCGCCGAGAATGTCGATCCAAGAAGCCAGAGTCATGTTGAAGGGAGGCTGAGCGTGTGCCTGTCCGTTCATCGCGATCATCTGCGCAGGAAGCTCGAGCCTGTGGACGAGGTTCTGGACTGCCTCAAAGTGACCGTGCCATGGAATGTCCATCAGACCGTCGTTGAATCGGCCAACTGAGCATTGGAAGAAGATCATGCCAAGCGCTGCCTCGAGCGTCTGGCCGTGGTGGCTGTCGCTGTAGAGGGAAGCAGTGAGCTGCTGAACAGTCTCACCACGATGCCTTTGGATGTCCTGGTCGATTTGCTCCCCCGTGAGCCCCTGAGTGGTCTTCATGTGTAGCGCGGAAATGCTCATGCAGCAGTGCAGATATGCCTTGTTGGTCTCCAATGCAGGAATGATGACATCGCGTTGCGCTGCGCCAGGCTGGTTGGTCTCCAGAACGGGGAAAGCTGAGGGCATGATGTTTTCCAGGAAGTGGCTAAGGAGATGTCGGTCGCAATCGTCAACCTGAATTGACGGCTGGTGGGATGGGCTGAAGGTACCATAGGTGTTGTAGTCGAAGATGGGAAACTCGAGAGGCTCCTCGGTGAAAGATTCGCGGCGCTCGAAGTAGTCTTGCTGGATCCAGTTGTCTGTCGGGAAGACGGGAGGGGTTTGGTAATGACTGTATGAGGAAATAGTTGAGTCGCGACGAGTTGGGATATCATTGATGAACATCTGGCTCTCAGTCTTGATGTCAATGTCGTACGGTACATAGTGTCCGGGATGCGCAAAGTTGGGCGGGAAGTTTGGCGGAGGCATTGTCGAGTTGTAGAAGTCGATTGTGGTAGCGGCAGGGTTGAAGTTGTAGTCCAGCGAGTTTTGCGAATCAACAGATGGTGCTCGCGTGCAACTGACACCATCTGAAAAAGTGTCGGCAGTTTGCATCGAGTGGCAGAGACTTGGTGGGGTGTTGGTGCCCATGGCGCCGCTCTGCGCCGTCTTCTCATTGAGCTTTGTGCGCTTGATGATGTTCTTGATGACTTCCTTCTGATTTCGCCTCTGCTCGTTGTTGCTCCACCACATAGGCCTCTTGTATTCGCACTTCAAACCAAGGTGTTTGCAGGCGCGGCAAGATGGTTTGCCCTCATCACACTTCTTCCGTCGCAGGCGACATGTGAAGCACCCTGCACAGCTCCCGTTAGCCAAATGTCCATGCGCGGGATCCCTGCATGCATATGGGGAGGGCAGTCCTTACCTGATCGTGAGCGACGGTGCATTTTTGCTGCTTGTGCTTGTTTTGCTGCTGCAGTGGCAGCGTTAGTAGTCCCTACCATGGTTGCGGACTGTTTGGTAGTAGATGTGGGAGCGGACGAGGAGGACATGGACACTTGAGGTACCCAGAGCGGTGGTATATGAGGAAAGCCAGTAAACAATGCGGCAATAACGACTAACGCGCGACGGGACGATTCGTAAGGGACAGGATGGCAGGGCTCGACCGGGCTGCTCGTAATTAAAGATGGGTATTCAAAGCTCGACCAGCGGGCTTGATGTGAAGGAAGGAGCGGAACCAAATTATGCGGTCTACCTGTTGCGTGGATAGCTATTAGTGAGGAACAAGTACCTTATATCTACCACGAACGGGTTCAATGCTCACAAATATTGCTCAATCTATTCTTGGACTCCCTGCTATCTGGCCGGGTGGCCATCCAACGGGAGGGAGATGCGAACGCTATGCAGCACATGGTAGCGGCGAGCTGATTGGTCAGACTAGTCTTACAATGCAGCCTGTTGTCGAGATTTGGGGTCATTCTATGCCCCCAGCTATTTTGGGGCTCACTTACCCGCCGCGCTTGAGCCAGCTGCAGCCCCAACCACGCATATCCCCACGGCTATCGATCGGCTTACTGGTCCCCGCAACGACTTTGGCAAGTTAAATGACCCATTTAGTCCTGGGGCCATATTCCCATGTCGACATGAGAGTTTTTGCAGACAGGGGTCGGGTGCGTTGGTCTCTTTCTGTGCCAACCTCCCTGCGGGGCACTATCGAGAGTTGCATCCCAGAGGAGTCTAGGAAACACTTGCAGCGGTTGCGATAAGTGGCCGGCCCGGACGTTACTGGTGGCCTTGTGCAGATGCGCAGATCACAGGCTGCAGTGCGCCAAGTCCGGTTATGGTTATGATTATGATGGCATAGGATTTGGAAGTGTAGCTGGTCGGTGCTAGAGAGCATCGTGGCATCGCCAACACCAAGCTAGGTGCAGTGACTCGTGCCATCACAACATGCGGCTGCTACTCAAATCGATTCGCCTGTGCCACGTCGGCCAGAAGGTTGGGGCATTTCGCAGCCGGAGTCACGCAGACTGGAGACGGCCCAATTCGCGTCGACACTGTCGTGATCATTTCCACAGCGGGACTTTGACCAGCTAGCTGCTAGGCGAACGAGAAGGCAGACCGCACTGTCGACCAAACACGGCAGGTCGGTTGACGATGTTTTTCCGAGATACGCGGGCGAAGACGAGGGGAGTGGACGAGCCTGCGTGTAACGCGGCGGACTTGGATAGCACGACATGCAGCACCCACCCAGTCAGCGTGCGGTCCCACGCGAAGCAGTCGCTTGTGCATGTCGTTGGAGTTGGAATTTGCAGAACAAGCTTTTGCTAGCAGACGTTCGTACCCAATGACGGGCGGTAAGCTGCTAGCTTACACTGCGGGGGGGGCAAGCCACCGGCAAGGGCAGGTCGGCTGGTGACGATGTAGCACCGATACTAAGTATAGTCCCCTAATTAGTCTCTTGAGGTCGAGTAAATGCCCATAATTAGGCGGGTATCTGTCAAGGCTGCTCCTTCACCGGCACCATTCCTCTTTGGGGTGTGATACCGAGTGCTGGCCACGCCATTGGTTACCGACAATTCCAATCAATACTTGGTAGTCCACGAATGGCTCTCGAGTAACTGGGTACCTCCTCGGTCGGTCGGGCATACGTGAGATTGCTCACCTGACAGCGCGGGTTTGATGCTCCAGGGCATGTTCCCGCTACAAGCCGCTACTACTTGTTCCCTGGTTTTTGGTAAATGATGCTTGCCTCGTTTGCGTCCTGTTGGGCATCTAGTGTGACGGAAGAGGAGCAATAAATTGTGATCGCATGCTTGGTAGCCTGGAAACACGACTCAATGGCCTGTATGCTCATTGTTCGGGCACACCTTAGGCCGGCAGTAGATGAGAAGCTAGACAAAATTTGAGCGCCTTTGACAGAGCCTTCACAGCCAGACGGTTGCCCAAACCGTTGTGACTCTTTTTCTTATGCATGCTGATGTGGGACAGCAGCCGTTCGGCTACCATGTAACCAAGCTTGCAGTAGGTAGCATGAAGGAGGTGGAACTTGTGCTCTGCTTGGCGCGGTCCGTCGAGAAAATGCTCGGGTTGATGCTTGCACAAGTTGCGGTCTGGTAGTCTGGTCGTTGGAAGCCGTCTTTGCAACCTGATTCGCCTCTCACAAGCACGCTTCAACGAGACCATCGTGGTAGCGGAGCACGAGGGTCTTGAGGTTTCGGCTGGCCGCAGGGCCTTTCAGTCACGGGCTCGTCGTGTGGGAGCTCCTTGAGCGGCCGTTGGTCGCCATGTTGATGAGGGTTCCATCGCGAGCCGTCACGAGGGCTCGCCGGGCGTAGGCTACGTCGTAGCAGCATGCAACGGTCGGAGCAGCGGTCTGACATATCGTGCGGTAGTATACTGCCGGTAGAGACGCTTGTGGGATGGATGAGTCAATGTTGCGCCCGCTATCGGCAGTGTACCAGGTTGCACGACGACAACGCAAGAGAGACATCGAGGTAGGTCCGACGAGCATGATAGTTGAACCGGCGGAACTACAGCGATGACGACGGGAGGTGGTGCTCGGGTCGACCTTGAGTCTGTGGCGCTGCGGGCTGCACGCAGCCGTTCCAGCACGGAACGCATCCGCATGTGATGTGTTTGTGCCAATATCGCGTGCTGCATATCGCTGGTGAGGCTGTCGGCTAGCACACGTCAACCAGCCACAGCCTGGGACACGTCCGAACCGAAGCTTCACCGACGCCGTCGTCACGTTTTTTTTCTTCAGACTTCGCAGTCGGCGGTGTAAGAGTCACCTCCTCCCACGTCACGTTTCGACGTCACTTGACAGCAAAGGTGGCGGTGGTCGTGTGAAGACACATGGCCGGTACGTACCCTGAGGCTGCGCAGGGGAAACGAAGCGGCCAACAGAAAGCGTGCACGGCATGGCCACCAAGTCAGATCTTCGACTGGCGGCGACACGATCCGCTGCCGTCGGCCCTGATGATGAGTGGACCCGCGGCGACCCTGGCAAGGCGTGCGTCTGGGCCGTCATGCGAGATATTAATGGCAATTCGGCATCCTCATCGAGCGCTATTAGCTCGCCAGCCAATCTGCGCCCCAGCCAATCGCCGCCCGCCCTCACCCTCTCAACGCTGTACACTAAGCGCCAGCATGCGGGCAGGAAAGCTCCGGATGCACATTGGCGGACGAGCGGTGTCTGTCGTCGACTCGAGAAGCCTCAGTGGCCGCTGGTGGCAGGCATTCGCTGTCTCATGCAGCTGCAAAGGTGTGATATGGCCGAACCATACACCCCCACCGTCAACGGCGCCCAAGCAGTCTCTACAAAAGACCTGCAAGCGCTCTCCACCCGAAGGGTCCCTTTCTCCGTTTTCGACCGTTTTGTGCTGCTACAGTGTCTATGTGTGTGTGCCATGCTCGCGACACTCGCTCGGAATAGGTGTTAGCAGTCCCCCGAAAACCAGAAACCATATTCCCTACTTGAGCGTGCGCGCGCACCGACAACGTGATCATGGTAAGCTTCAATCTAACCTGCGTCAGACTTCCAGTACTAACTTCCGCTCAGCAGGCCATGACACCCATCACCCCGCTGGAGCCGGGCATGGAAATGTTCGAAAGAGGAAAAGCACAATCCTTCTTCTCTAATGCCCTCAACGCCCGCTCATCGCTAGAGCGTCCGCTTTCCCACATCAGTGTAGCATACACCGATATCGAAGACGATTCCAGCGAATTCGAGGAGTTCAGCGGCTCTTCTGTAAGTCCCAATCCATTATAGCACAACTACTCAGTATTAACAGCCTACAGAGCGACAACAGGCGAAGTCAAACGACAATATCAACCCTCGAAGAAGTGACTACGCCAGGAGAAGAGATTCGACCTCAATTCGCCTACTGGCCAGAACGAAAGTCGGTAGAGGGGCCAAAGGGACCGCATCTGTTTCGCGCTTCTCAGTTTTCAAACGAGTTTCAGTACGAGGACGCGTTGCAGCTCTCACCATTGCTGCCGAAGGAAATCCCGACTCGCCAACCAACCTCGTTCCGAGAAGCCACCCCAGAGACCATCGTCCCCCAAAGAGAGTACAACAACATCGCCCTCGCAGTCGCCCATCTCGATAACGCCGAAGTGCGCGCTTGGACTTCTCGAGATGTTGCGACCTGGATGTACCAGAACGGATTTGAAGACGACATCATTGACAAGTTCATCGGGCACGATATCACAGGTGCTGTCCTGCTCGACCTGCAATTTGACGATCTGAAGGAGTTGGAGATCCAGTCCTTTGGCAAGAGGCATCAATTATGGCACCAAATCGACTCGCTCCGCACCGCAGAAGGCCTCATGTCGCCCACCGCACCCGCACCCATTCCCACCCCCTTCGAGGACATTGAACGCCCATGTACGGAGGCGAGGAACAGATCGAAGAGCAAGGGTCGTAAAGCCAGTCGCCGTGACAAGTCGCGTGGACGCAACCTAGCCGACGACGTGATTACACCTGCGCATTCCGTCTCAATCGTGGCGATTGAACAGCTACTACCCAAGCCCCATGTATGTGCAAAGGGCGAAAGATGCTCCAAATGGAAGAAGCAACAACGACAGCTCGCCAGACTCAAGCATGAACACGGCTTCCCAATATCTCCTGAGAAAGGTGGCCACATCTTTATTGCCGGTGACCCAGGCAACGCCCAAACTGCAACCCATGCTGTCGAGAACGTCCACCGCCCGAACTCAGATGCTGTACACTCAGTCGTCGTCCCCTCTGTAGTCGCATCATCCGATGTCCTGGGCCCTGGCCAGCTACCCGACTTTACTCTCCAAGACCTGCAGAAGTTCGAGCAACGCGATCCACAGGACAATGTGCGACAATTCCTCACCCTACAGGGTCAGCAACAGCCTTTCCACAGTGCTACCCCAGTTGAAGCACCTCCCACCCCACCAGCGGAGACGTATCCACCTCGTCCCTTCTTGGTCATACCACAGCAGCAACACTGTCCACAGGTTTCAGCCTTCTCCGCATCTACATCGGCGCATACTACTAGGTCGTTCGACCCCTTCGCCCATGCACCTTCGACTCCTGCTCTCCACCCCCCAGAGTTCATGCCAGCCCCTCACTCCAACCTCAAGAGCCTTCCTAAACTGACGATTCCCCCGGCACGTTCCATGTCCGCCCAGCCCTTTGGTAACCCACGCAGTGGTGTTCCAGCCCACCAATACCTCGCACCCGAATCCGCCTTTTCGCCTTGTAGGACAGCGTCACCAGGTGGCGTCTACCGATTCGGCACGCCGTTTTCCGAGATGGACGTTCCTGTGACCGCTGTGCAACAAGAGCCTCTTAGCCGCGACACAAGCCAGTCCGTGCCTCCGAATATGCAGTACCAACCTCAGATCCAGAGAAGTGGCTCGCGTCACGATCGCCGACGTCCGTCGTTGCCCATGCCCGCGCTAGCGGAAGACCGTGTGTTCAGCCCAACGGCCCACTCAGACGACGACACTCTGCGCGAGACCATCTTCGATGACTCTATTAGCCCTACCAACAGTGCTAGCTCGTCACCACTCAAGGCCACCAAGCCCTTTGGTCGTGAAGCCGAAGACACGGTTGCACCTCTGCCCAAGGGTGGCTTCCAGTACAAGGGCGTGAACCACCACGGGTGGATGAAGAAGCGCCGAACCAAGCTCTTGCGTCACGAATGGCAAGACCACCACTTCCGCCTCCAGGGCACGACACTAGCCATGCATCCCAATGAGCTGCCTTCATCCTCTGCACTCCAGACCATTGATGTAGACGACTATGCTGTGGCATGTTCATCTCTTGCTTCCAGCAAACTCTCAAGCAAGCTCAAGGCCTTGAAGCTCTCTTCGGGTCACCACAAGGACAAGGCCGCTGCCAACGCACCTGCGTTTGAGTTTCAGCTCGTGCCTACCGCACCCGGTAAGGGCGAGGTAAAGAAAGTCATGCCCAACGGCAAGGTGCAGCACTTTGCTGTCACTACCAAAGACCAGAGGATCGACTGGATGCGTGAACTCATGCTAGCCAAGGCCTTGAAGGCCAAAAACGACGGCTACGAGGTCAACGTTAATGGTGCCAACATGTGAGAGGATCACCAGATCGTCTCTCATAAAACCCTTTTTCCCTTTTTTGCCCTATAATTTGCTTTTTTTGTGTGTTCTTTCCTGTTCAGCAAGCGAGCGTGCATGTTCTGACTCTTTCTCTTAAGCTTCTCCGCGTCTTTCCCTTATTACAGTCTTCTACCAAGCACACCTCAGGGTGCTAATCATGACCCGCTATTATACCCTTTTCTTGGAGTTTTAGTGTTCTTGTTTTCGCATTTGCAGCGTTCCATTTTTGTCTCTCTCTCTCTCTCTCTACATACATGCGTACTTTCACTACATATTTCTAAAGACTTGGAACGCTGAGCGGGGCCGCAAGGTCAGGGAATCATTATGTGTGTGCTTGATGAGAAGGGTAATGTCTTGGAAGTTTGCTTGTATTCAGAGGTTATTTAGCTGCGGACTTGCTGCACTCACTCGTTGAAACTATTTGGGTGGCAATGTCTGTTTTGATCAAAAGCTGTCGTTATGTTGGACGATGAAGCGTGGCGGATGCGTATGGATGGATGGATGGATGGAGAGAAGATGAAATATAGGTATTATGACGAATAAAACGATATCATGAAGCATCTTCCCCTGAGCAGTATTACACGTGCCCTTGAAGTTCAACTCCCCTCTTCTCATCTCTTTGCATATCCAGACTTCTGGCCATTGCCATTCAAACCCCTGAACAACAACGCCATCACTCATTGCGCGACCCAGAGTTTCGGCCATTCTAGACCCTTCCAAGCCCCTAGACGCAAAAGCAACCAAATCATCGCAACAATCCCGAGACCTTCGTCCTTCCCTCTTTCCTCTCAAGCGCTCGGTCCCCGACACCCTACACCGATGACCCTTGCATCACAACCGCCATCATCCCATCACGCCCCCATCCTCGAACTTCCGCGCCCGGACAACCCCCCAAAAAAATCACCCCTAATTATCCTCTATTTCCACCTCCCCTCACTCCAGCCCCCAAACTCAAACCCATGAACAAACTTTGGCAGAAAAAAACACTATACAGCGTGTAACATATCCGCCGCATACATAATACCGCACGCCGGATCATCGAACGAGAAACCACACCCACGCACAGCCATTTGTCATTCCGCCCAAACCCAAACCCAAAACCCGACAGCGTGGTAAGTTCCCGTACGCATTGACGCACTCAACCTTTCCAAGCCACTTAGCATGCGGAATCCATCACACATCTCTCCTTCTGATTTGCGACAACAGGAAAAGCGGGGGCGTGTGCCTAGGGTAAGTATAGTATAGTGTAGGTAGGTAGGGTAGCGATTGTCCTGTTTTTCTCGTGTGAGAAAAAAGGTTGGGATTTGGGGAGGGAGGGTGAAAGCTCGCTTAGCATGGCACATATTGGGGGGTTGGCTAGTACTGCCCGTTTCAAATGCGGCTTGTGGTGGTGGTTTATGCGGACGCGCCGATGGTACCTACATAGTGTTGAGAGGTGTGGAAAGCGAATGCGCAAGCGAGGTGGAGAGGTGGGGTTGCGGGTTGTGACAAATTCTGGGGGATATTTGCGGATTATGGATATTAGGGCTAAGTTGATGCGGAGCGCGGAGCCCTGCGATAGTGGTGATGTGCGAGAGCGAGGGTTAAGATGGGGCTGTTTTGTTTTGTGTGCTAATAGGTTCGGATTGGGCATGTGTGTACCTAGGTAAGTATGGACAAGCAAAGTGTAAAGTCGGGCAGATAACCATCGGGGCTGTATTTTTCTTTTTACTCAACGGTTCCCGGCATTCTTGTGTTTCCTTTTCGTGCCGTAGAAATTCCTTAATTCTTACAAACTGTTCATCTTTTTCCCTTCTGCGCTGAACTCCGCATTTGTTTCTCTAGTGCTCAGGTCAAACTTCGAGATTCTCCACATAATCCTCCTCCGTACCATGACTCCTCTTCTTCCACGCGTCACACAAGGCGTGATTCGCTGTTGTTTCGCAAAGTTTGATCGCACACAAGTCTTTGTGTTTTTGTCCCCGGTCTAGCTTCCGAGATAGTACCTTAATACCGAAAGCCTCTTTCTCGGGCATCTCCAGTCGAGTACGAACATGTGAGTGACAGCGGATACCTGCATAGGGGTGGTCTTCGCGTTCCGAAAAAAGCGCGAGAATCTTGCAAGGCATGGTAGCACTGACAGCTGTCAAAATCGCTGGTGTAGCGGAACGTTCACCATTGATCGAATGCGCGAGGAGTGATGAATTTTGTGCGCGCGTGTTACTTGTACCATGGTATTAAGAGCCGTTTGGCTAGTAGAAAGGGTGTGCTTGTACCTAACTAAGGCCGCGCTGTACGGTACCTGACGCTAGAGTAGAAGAGGGGTCAATGACTAACCCGCTACTCCTCAGTGGCCTTGGAAGCAGCAATGATACCCGCTGGTGTTGGTATGTAAAGGGTGTGGCAAAATTGGCACGTGTCGTTCTAGTAGTAATTGAGTTTGAACAGGGAGGGAAGTAATAAATGAGTACTTATGTAGCAAACACTATGTAACATGTAGTTGAGCATCGAAAGTCCGGGAAGGAATAGAAAGCATAACAAAAAGTGAAAGTCGGCGCGAAATCACCAATGAAAAACGTCACAGAATGAAGTAGAAGCAAAGCGTTGAACGAACAGTCGACTCGAATGATTAGAGACTAGATAGAGATATAATAATAGATCAGCCGTCTTCTCGACGTTTGAAGACATGTTTCCATATCGCGCATGTCATCAGTAGATGAGAACCGATCCTGCTCTGTAACTGATACCAGCATACGACTGAGACTTGTCCCCTGATGAAGACAGCATAATGAAGAGCTTTGTGAAAAACTTACAAGGCTTTTCGGGTAGATGTTGCCATCACGCCGCAAGTATCCAAGTTTTGCGCATGGACTCGCGGGTTGACCAGGTACCCGTCAGGTGTTCTGAAGTGAAGCAAGGCCATGAGCTAACCGAGGGAGATGGAAGCTCGCTGTCGTCATAATACGTTTCTAGGTCCGGTGAACGTTGTCGAAGCCGAGGAGATATTTACTCCTCACGCTTGCCGTGAGGCATGCCGTAGGGGCGGTGCCAAGTCCACGACCAACCAGGCTCAGCAGCAGCATCGGGAGCAGCATCAGGAGCAGCGTCGCGCTTGCCATGAGGCATGCCATATGGGCGGTGCCAAATCCAAGACCAGCCAGGGGCGCGCTTCTGGAACGCCGCAGGAGGATATTCGAATGCCTCTGGGGGGTATTCGAAGCCTTCGGGGAATTCGGGTTCTTCCTCAGAAACCTTAGGCACCTCAGGTTCAGCCTCAACAGCAACGGGGGTGGCCTCAGCTGGGGCAGCGGCTTCGGTGGGTGCTGGGAGGGCGGCACCGCCGACGGTGGCCGCCAGAATGGCGGAGGCGATGACGGCGTTGATTCTCATGATTTCGAATCAGAAATTATGGAGTAGTAATGAATGGTGTAAGTTGGGACGGATCGACTTGTGACCAAATGATTGATGGAGGCCGTTGAGTTGTAGTCGGTGATGAGAACCTATCGTGCAGCATGTAAGAGACACTTATGCTCGAGAATCGTATACAGACAAAAAGGGTGGTTTCGAGATACGGCGCGCTCAATAACATCAATAGACGCCATAGCCGTCATGATCAATAGACTTGCAAACACTGAGGCCAATGACCTATTCATCCAAGAACGGAACGTCTATTCAGGTGAAGGCAAAGTCTCCAAAGGGATCGCCCTAAATAGAAGTAGGTGAGATCCGAATGAAAGAAAACTTCGACGCAAACGAGATCGTCCAGGTCGCGGAAGCCACTGATGGTGACGGATCATTTGATTCCAGAATTTTTTCAGCGTCTCTTACTGATGAGCAGGGCATGAGGCTGACAAAATCCTCGCACACTTTTTGAAATACAGGCAAGGTATTGCTATATCTACAAAAGAAGGCGTCGTTGTGGAGGTGTAGTGTTGAGATAACTTGTTTTGGGCTTCAATAGCTTCAATAGCAACCCTGGGCTTGGCATGGACCGCTGGCACCCAAAATCAAGAAGACAACAGGCAAAATCCTACAAGCTGAAGCATGACTGGTTTGTAATTCACCGTCTGTAAGGCACGCTAGGAAACAGACCCAATATCGGGGCTTTCGACGATTTTGAGGCGGCTCACCTGCAGGAGAGCCATGTGCGAACCAGGGGTATTACGCACATGAGAATATTGCCGGACGTACGGAACCGGGCCTACAATGAAATCGAATAGGATTTATGCTTATTGACGAACGAGGTACTCTTTCTTCAGTCAGGAGGGCGGCAACCCGGCTGATAGTGAGATGAATACTCCGTCACAACGGTCAATATTGCGAAGGCTCGAGAATGGAACGAGGTATAGAGCTGACTGCAGAGCATCGAACTTCTCAATCGAATGACTAGAGCGCTAGTTGACCGAGGGGGCCGGAGGCTGGTGCCGGAGCATTTCCTGCATATACGCGAGTCATGAGTAGGCATCTCGAATTCGGCGTGAAATCGCGCCAGATGGTGAACTGAATATGTCCAATTATTGATGGTGCATGCGTTATTGACTTCGACTTGCTGGCCTATGAGCCGTCGAAGCTAGGTCCTCAACTGAAGACTATGGCAGGTCGGATTGTTCTAGATCGCCTCGGCCAGTTGATCTTACGAGCAACAAGAAAACTGCAGGCTGAATCTTCTCATAGCATCGCCCGGTTATTTGGTATGCGCTTTGAACGTGGTTGTGATTTGATGAAGAACTAATCGATAGTGCTGGCAGGAGTGCAAGAACTGAGGTACCTAGGTCAAGAGTCAATCACTACACACAAATCTGCAAGTGCTTCCTAATGTACATGGGGTTTTCGCACCGCCAGAGCCAAAAGCAATACTGTCTGTGAAGTTGAGGAGCGATACGTAGAAGTTGAGGGATGTCTTGGCTGATTCAGCTAGCGCCACACGTGGCTGCGCGCCGAAAGTCCGCGCGAGATTTGTCGCGGGTAGACATGTGAGACGACAATGAGAGAATGTACTCCCGAATAGCCAAAACAACGGCTCCGGCTTTTCGCGGGATACTTTCCGGCCTTTCGACGAGGCGCTCGCCATGGGCCTGTTCGTCGTATCCAATTCGTAGCAGTCACAGTCGGCGATCAATTACCACACAGTCGTCTGTCGAAAAGCCCTACTACATCACCACACCCATATTCTATGTCAATGCTGCCCCTCATGTCGGCCACCTGTATACAATGGTCCTTACGGACATTATCAAGCGTTGGCATATGTTGAAGGGAGAGAAGGCGCTTCTATGCACGGGTACAGATGAACATGGCTTAAAGGTGGCTTCGCCTCACGAATGTAGACGACATACGCTAATTGCAACCAGGTGCAAAGAGCTGCAGCAAAGGCTGGTATCGATCCAAAGCTATTCTGCGATAAAGGTGCCGAGATATTTCAAGTATGCATCCACGCATAGCGAAGCCCCGCTATCCATACTTACCCCTCCAAGGAACTTGCACAGAAGGCGGAGATTTCGAACGACCATTTTGTACGAACGACCGACCGAGAACATAAAGATGCAGTGGAATATGCATGGGTATGGGACCTCGGGACATTGTGTAGGGCGCAATGATAGCTGATGGCGGACAGTTTTTGCTGCAAGAGAAGGGTCTCATATACGAGCAGAAGCACGAGGGCTGGTATTCTGTCACAGACGAATGCTTCTACCCACAGTCTGCGGTTCAGCCATACCTTGATCCACCTACAGGACGGAAAATAATGGTGAGATCTAGCTGATCTCTCGTGATTGTTCGAACTGACCAGCCTGCAGACATCAATCGAAACAGGCAGCGAAGTGGAGTGGTCTTCTGAAGAGAACTATCACTTCCGCCTTTCGGCCTTCCGCGACAATTTGCTGGAGTTTTTCAAAAACAACCCAGACTGGATAACACCGGAACACCGTATGAAGGAGGTTGTGCAAGCTGTCGAGTCAGGCCTGGAGGATCTATCAATTTCCCGGCCATACGACCGACTCACATGGGGAATCCGGGTTCCTGGAGATGATTCCCAGACTATCTACGTATGGCTCGATGCGCTCATGAACTACGCTACAAAAGCAGGCTACCCATGGACCCCAGGCCAAGAACAATCAGGAGGTTGGCCCGCCGACTGCCATGTCATTGGAAAGGATATTGTTCGCTTCCACTGCATCTACTGGCCAGCTTTCCTCATGGCTCTCGGTCTCCCTCTCCCTAAGAAGATACTGACCCATGCCCACTGGACTCTCGGAGGCTCGAAGATGTCCAAGTCAACAGGAAGAGTCGTTGACCCCTTCCATGCTATCGATCGGTTTGGTCCAGATGTCATGCGCTTCTACATGGCCCGTGAGGGTGGCATACAGGACGACGCGAACTATGACAATCTTCGCATCGTTGGACTCTACACCAAATTTCTGAATCAGCAACTCGGTAATTTAGCCTCCCGTGTCACAAGAGGTAAGAAGTGGAGCGTTCGAGGCGCAGTTGAGCGCATTGGTAGCAAGCCGGCAGAGGAATGGGAAGAAGGCCCGGGCTCTAGTTTCTACAACAACTCTCTCGCCACTATTGCCTCTCAAATAGACGCGTCGTTCGATGCTTACGATCCACGCAAAGCGGTAACTCAGATCAGCGACTTCGTACGAAGCGTAAGATTCCTAGTACCTTGACATTGTTTCCTTGCTGATCTGGATAAGGCAAACGCTTTCCTTCAAATGTCAAAGCCTTGGGAAAAGGTTTTGCCGTATGCCCCTGGCGAACCAGGCGAAGACGTAGATAAGATCATCTACCTCGCCTCGGAGGCTCTGCGCATCACTGGTATCTTGCTACAACCGTACATGCCGAACAAGGCAAGAATGCTGCTTGACCAACTGGGTGTACAACCTGATCGTAGAATGCTGGAGTACTGCAAGCCTGGTGCCGATTTGGACTATGGGACTCCACTTGTGGAGTTGGGTGTTTCGCACAAAGGTGTGTTATTCCCACCTCTTTCGAATGAGGAGTAAACCTTGTACACTTGTGTATTATACGTGACTGTAAATTCAAAAGGACGATATCAGGCACCGCTGGGTAATCTCAAAATCAGCTCATTCTGCAAACTATTTCGCCAGGTTAAGCGTTGATGTACATGTGACTGCCATCCTGCAGGGCTAGGCCTGGCGCGCGCCAAGGCCGACATCATCGCGCGACCTAAACATTTCACAATGAACATTCTCACCTTTGCCCTATCACATATCCTCCACCACCACCCCTCTCACTTTTCGCTCTAAAATCACACTCGTCGCACAGGCACCCTCTGTAATCTTCGTCATCTTCGAAGATACCACACGTTGTCGCGCACTCGCACCCGCAAGCTTTCTACCTCATCATGGCCGCCCCCAAGCAGGGCGGCTTCAAAATGTCGCTGGGGGCCCTAAAGGCAAAGCCAGGGCTTAAGGCGGCTCCCACGCAAAAAGACAACAAAAAATCGAAACTCCTGCTCGGCGACGACGAACCCGACGATTCGGTCAAGCAACAGGAAATCACAGGATGGAACACAGCAGAAGGCGGCGCAGTCGAGGCCAACGGCAAAAAAGAAAAAGAGACACCGCGTATCATACCGGTACAGCCGAATCGCGATTGGCGTTCAGAGGCGCGACGAAAGCAGCTTGCGAAAGCACCGCACCAACAAGTGCAGAACGAAACGGTCGATGAGAAGCAGATCGAGGAGCCCAAGGTTCAGTATGGGCTTACGGTCATCAACAAAGACGAAGCGCAGGAAGAAACAACTGCGGAGGCTGATGCGCCGGAGCCAATGGAGGTAGAGCACGACAATCTTACGCAGGAACAGCGACTGGAGAAGAAAGCCCTCGATGCGCTGATTACCGGTAAAACCGTCGACAATGACCTCGTGATACCCATACAAGCGGAAGAGGAAACATTCCTGAACGACCTTCACAATGCGCCCGAGGCTCCCACGTTAGAATCATACGAAGCTACACCGATCGAAGGATTCGGTGCTGCGCTACTTCGCGGTATGGGCTGGAAAGACGGCGAGACGGCTGGGAAAAATGGCGCCGCACCAAAACCGAAAGAAATCAAGAGGCGACCAGCTCTGCTGGGTATCGGCGCAAAAGAAGAGGCTGCCACTGGCGTCGAGCTCGGAGAATTTGGTGGTGGAAAGAGCAAGGGTAAGGGCAAGAAGTTTGCCCAAAGTTACAATCCCGTCGCACTGCGCAATAAACACACTGGCGAGATGATTACGGAGGAGGAACTGAAAGCAAAACTCGAAAACCAGAGCCTGGTCCAAGAGGAGCCTCCGTCGAAAGCAAAGAGCAAATACGACGACGCCAGCGACGACGACGAGCGCAGACGTGAGAAGCGGAGAGAAAAGCGAGACGACCGAGACCGCGACCGCCGCCGCCGCGACGACGACGACTATGACAGCGAGCGAAGACGAGACAAAGACCGTCGACGCGAAAAGGACGATTACTACGACAGCGATCGCCGGCGAGACAAGCGCAGAGAACGAACCCGCGATGAAGACTACGACAGTGAGCGCAGGAGAGAAGAGCGGAGAGAGCGCAGCCGCAGCCCAGACGACCGAAAAGACAAACGTCGGGATCGGTACCGCAGCAGAAGTCGCAATTCGAAACGGAAGAGCGATCGTAGAGACCGTAGTCGAAGTCGCGATTCAGATGATAGGAGGAAGAGGAGGCGGGAGAGGGATTACGGCGATGATGAGAGGTATGAGAGGAAGAAGAATAGGGATGAAAAGTACTACAAATGAGTGCTTTCATCAGGGGGAGTATAGATCCATACATGAGGATATAGCATAGCATAGCATTTTAGAGTATGGCAGTTGAAGCAATAGGCACCAATCTCACGAGTGAGTGATTACTACCATAAATCCGAACAATTTATTTATTGACTATAATATCCAACATGTCTTTCTACAAACAGACTCTAGGTATACATTTGTAGCTTCAATACGGTTCCGTTCCATTCTCTGACGACAATACATCTTACATGACAACTCGTCCCTGTACGTCGATGCTAGATGAAAAACAACCTCCCGTATGCTTCATTACGGTATCATAATCATGCCATACGATGCGAAAAACAAAACAACGCCAGTGGTATATTTAGATGCGGGAAAGAAAAGCAGTTCGAATAGGGGTACTGAGAAAGTAATTTACAAAAGGAAGAAAAATGAGTTCAGTTTGTTTGTTTGTTTGTTTAGAAATTCCTCGAGGGGAGAGAGGCCGGATCTTCAGCAGGCTTTGGGTAACCGTTGGATGTGTGGGAGACGTAGCCGTCGGTGAGGTTGTTGGTGTAGCCGTTGCCGTTTGTGTAGCCGTTGCTGTAGCCATTAGTCTGCGGTGCGGCCATTTGGGAGTTGCCACGGTAGTACTGCTGGCTGTCTGCGGCGCCATCGGGTGCTCGCACCGGGCCGCCCTCCTCCAGCATTTGCATCTCGGTCTGCTTGGACTGGTGGTGCTTGGAGCGCGTCGCGGGGAGGAAGTCGATGAAGAAACTGGCGACGTAGAAGCAGTAAATGTATGAAATGGTCCACTCGAGGACAGCAGCGACATTCCAAATGCCCTTCTTCGAACAAACAGCAAAGGCGATGGCTAGGCAGATCTCGGTGATGATAAAGAACAGCTTAATCCAGAAGGAGATGCGCAATATGGAGTGTTCGCGGTAGTGGATACCCAGACGTTGGTATTCCCAGCATATGAAAATAGCACTGACGATGTAGCCTATAATAAAGACTCCCAGGAAGATGTTATGTAGCGTTCCGTGGTTTTTGCAGTCGAAAATGGTAAGGAGAATGAGACCAGCGGCACCGATGATAGCGGCAACGGTTGCGCATACCGAGTAGAGCTTCTGCCAGTTGGAAGTGTTTGGGTGGAGCTTGTTCGTGTGTCGCAGCCAACGTTCGAAGATGAATGCGCAGTCGAAGGTGACGACAGTCACGGCAGACATGGCGATGAACATAGCCTTGAGGTAGTCGGCGCCAATATCTTCAAGACATTAGCGCATGTCGAAGACTGGCGTAAAACAAATGCGACTCACCAGATATGTATGGGATATTCTGTCCATCACTCATTGTCGAGTAATGCGGTTTCCCAGTGGCAGCCCAATACACCAGCATGGTAACCAGCATCGCTATCCATACTACTGACGAGAAAATGGGTACGACCCAATAGGAAAGGCCGAGCATGTTTGATCAACTGCGCTGGCGCGCTGTGTTCGGGGATGGAGGTGTGAAAGAATGCGACTCCTATTGCGACTGATGGGGGTGTTCAAAGCGCCTGCGAGGAACGGTTACGCGTTGGGCAAGACAGCACGCGGGCGGGTACTGGGAGGGCAGGTAAGGAAAAAGGGAAGACACAACAACAGCGATCAGCGACAGGGAGCAGGGTCAGTTTGATGAAATAGGGCCAACGCAGGAAATGATGAAAGAATTCAAAGGCAGCGCGGTTGAGATTTCATACAAGCGGTATTGATGCTAGACGCGACTATGATGTCACCCATTGCTTATAGCGTGGCTTGCTTAGCCTGCTTTCGTCAGATGCCGCCGGTGTCCGAGACGATCGTCGAATTGAACGTCAGCAGCAAGGCTCAGACTTCCAGGTTGCGTGGGAATAGGACGAAATTTATCCGATCTTTGTCGGGGCATCATGGCATCTTGAGATGAGGTTGGCATAGGAGCCAACAGGATGCGCGGTTGTGGCTTCTGCAAGAGTCGAGATGCGGACTACCGTCGCGCCATTAGAGCAAGCCGGCCACTGATCGTCGATGGCAGGACCAGAGGTTGGAAGGGCAGCGCCAGGCGCTACGAAACCAAGTTTCGCTCGACACCGATTGTAGAGTTTCAGCATCGACGCTACACAAGTCCATCGGTGTTGTTGGGGTTTCGATGCGGTGCGGCACCTCGCCCATGATCGTCCGGTCCGTACGCCTTTTCGATAGTCGGCAGTATTGCGGACAGTCTATGCTGTCAGACTTTTTCTCCCCACGAGGCTTGCATTGCCATTGTGACGCGTGGTATCCAGCCCCTCTCCTCGGTGGGCAACCTCTGGAAACCTTCACTCAAGCTGTCGTGAGCACATGTCGGCCCTGCGCCCCCAACGTTGCATGTCAGGGTCGAGACCAGCCGATCGTCACGGCGAATTCGCCGTGACCTGTGACAACGAGGACTTTCTTTTCAATCTCTAGCTGGTCCTTGTATACATGTCGCGTTGCCTTCGTCGCGTCCCAGTGGTATGGTATCGTCAGCTTGCTTACATTCGCCCTTGGTACCTAGTTGCACCACAACTACCTGCACGCAGGGTGGGCGCCTTGACTGACGCAGGAGCAGCGCGCCTCACGCGCGAACAAACAAAACAGCGCCTTTGAGTGCATGGCGATACACACAAAGTGGGAATAGAAAAGTCGAGAGCCAGCTGACTGACCAAGACGACGCGCGTGTTGGAAAGGACAGAGAAGATGGCGATCGGACGAGACTGTGAGATGAAGAGGCGACTGAAGCCGGAAATTACCTACCTCTGCGATGGCCATGTCGGGCATTTCGCTACAGAACCTGAAGCAAAGCGAAAAGCAAAGACCCGGTGCAAGCTGTCCATGCACTGATTGACAGGTTCGCAAACTGGCGGTCTCAAACACGGCACATGGGCAGTCTGCCAGAGAGGCCAGCCACAGCCGGGGAGCACCGCCACTCTAAATACCTCGCGTCGCATGCATCGGCACGGCCACAAGGCCCTAGCTCGGCCAGCTCTTCCTTGTGTGGATCTGGTGTTGCAATGGCACGACTTTGGGATGCCGGTTTTTTGCAGTTTGCCATGACAGGCAGGCCTGAGTCGCTCCGATCAGTCGCTAGATGCACCGATACGGCAAAGTAAACTGGGATCCAGCCTCCGCCTTGGACATGCACCAGGGCGCCCCGCCTTGATTGGTCTCGGGGCTCGTGCGCCTACCCATCTTGATTGGCAGATTAATTCAATCCTCGATGCAAGCGCATCGTCCAGGTTTCATCTCGTCTCTCTTCCAGGTTTGTTGGCACTTGGATATGCAGCGTCTCCGCCTGCGACACGCAGCACTTGTAATCCAATGCTCAGCATCCATGAGACCTGTCACCGCCGCACTTAACCTTCCCTAGTGCCGGTTCACGCGGGGATATATTTCTTATTCTTCATTACGGTTCTCCTCCATCTTAGTGTACCGCAAAACGGCGTGCAGGTGCTCAAACTCCAGCCTCCACATTGATAACGCTGCAGCTTTCCAGATCTTTATAAAGACCAACCCCCATCCTGGACTTAGCCCCGCACCTGCCCGAACAGCGATTTACTCGCCTTTAAGCTTTCACGCTTCCGATGTCTCTTATCCGATAGCCTTGAGCGACACCGCTCTCCAGACACCACTCCAGTTATCAAACATGGGTAATCAGCACAGCACCACAACCCACAACAAGCTGTCCAAACCGAGAACCAACACCAACTCTGTGGGTGTAGCTCATAACCTCGACTCGCCGAATCCCGCCTCTCCAAGACCTGCAGACCTTACCGCCGAAGGACGACAGCAGATCAAAGATGCACTCCTCTCGCCCACCGCTGACGAGTTTGGTTCTGCTATCTGGGCGTCAAAGAACGACAGCGCGATCGAGGCCACGAAGACACGCGACCGAGCTTTCTCAATTACATCTAGGCCAAACTCAAGGACACATTCTAGGTCTAATTCTCGATCTAATTCGTTGTCGTGCTTCGGTAGCAAACAAGGCTCAACGGCCAAGCTTGCCGGTATGGCTGATTCCAAGTTATCTCTGGTTTCTCCCTCACACGTGGACATTGCCGAAGCTATAAGGCTCTTGCAACAAGTCAAGAAGAATGGATCTCCAGAGGAACTCGCAGCTCTCCATGAGGTTTTAGAAGCACCAGAAGAACCCGCCGTGCCCGTACCGGAACCAGGCATCAGTCGAAGAACATCAGCAGTAGACAGATCCTCATCCTCGCTCATCCGAAGAAAGTCTCTGCTTCAAACGCCTGGAGTAGGCACACGGAATTCCCCCGTCGAAGGTCGGCGTAGGACGTGGAACTCGTGGAAGACCCCCAAACTTGAGCCTGAGGAAGAATCGAAGTGGCAACCGAGCCCAACAAGTGCTACCAGATTGAGCCCACAGGTGGCTTTATCCCCAACTGACAGAACATGTGACGATTCGAGGCCTCGTGCGCCAACCCCATCCGAGCTGGATTACTCGCATCTTGGCAACTTGCAGCTCGGAACACTGGTAGTCACTAATGGGGCTGCATCGCCTGCATCGAGTATCAAGACTACACGGCCTCGTCATGCTGAAGACGAAGACTACTTTTCAGAAGCAGAGCTTGGTTCTAGCCCGTTGATGATGAAATCCACTAGGCGACGTGGCCATTCAAAGAGCAAATCTGCCTCGCTCCCTGTAACTTCTCCTCTGTCTACCGTCAACACCAACGACATACGGTCGCCGTACGTCGATAGCACACCAACCCGATTTACAGAAAAACATACTCCGTCCCTGAATTGCGCCCAGTCGACCCTCCCGGATCATTGGGACGACGGCTGGCAAGACGCAAAGAGCAACACGAATAGCGCAGCCAATTTCGCTCAAAGCTATCAAGCAGATATTCCGGTTAGCCCGTTCGCGTTACTAGAGAAGAGTCGCGCAGTTCCCAAAGAAGAAGGGCCCGTTTTAGACGAAACAGATTCACCAAAGACGCAAACCGCGCGTTCGTTCCACCGTCCGATCTACGATCAACTAGTACCACAAGTTGAGATCAAGGTTCCCGCTCCCTCTAACGTTTCGAGTACACCAGCACTGGAGAAGCCAAAGGGCCGCTCTGGCCGACGCCCTCAGCCACATACAACTGATTCAGGCTACTCATCTGGTAGTAGTCTGCGGGTGGCTGAACGGGAGCAGCAAACAAGCCCTGGTCCTATTCTATGCCACCAGTGTGATGGCTCGCAGCAAGATTCCGATGCAAGCCACGACAACCAACCTTCCCCGTCGATTTATTCGAGGCAAAGTACTGAAAAATCTCCAACTTTTGGAACAGCACAATTATCACAACTAGACAAACAAAAACCGTCTCTCAAAGTTTCTACAGATTCCGCAAGCTCCTCAGCCAGGTCATCTACTTCGGAGGCTCTGCTCTCGCCCCAGAGGCCCAAACCAGTCTCTTCAAGAGCGTCCTGGGCTGGCACTACAGAGAAGCCGCACAAGCGCTTCCATCGACGGAAGTCGCTGGCTGAACAGTTGGTCGTTCAGTCCTGCCAGTCAATCCCAGAAGGAACGATTCCTGAGGTCCCGACCAAAGTGCGAGCCCAGTTTGAACGCCGCGTATCATCCACTCCTAGGATGGATTGTCTGACACAGACGTATCCTACAAAGAACCACGTTGTTGCAGAAGATTGTAAGCCCGAAGCTCCTCTTCCAAGCTGGAGCGAGTTCAAACTGCTTGCTGAATTGGAGCCGGAGGGACCGCCGAAGCCCTCCATGCAGGGTCCGAGGAAAAGCTTGTCCTTTTTCCGGAGGAAATCAATGAGTGAAGAGAGCCGCCCAAAGTATGAGAGTGTGCCTATCGACGGCGCCTTTCTAGGCCTGATCGCGGCATCAATAGGAGATTCCCCATATGATCAAGCAATGTCTGGCCTACCAAAGCAGACGGTTGAATCCCCAACATACCCACATCAACTCGGTGCCTCGGTACCCCGATCAAAGTCTATGGTCAACATATCCATGGATAGCAAGGCTGCTGTTGAGTTTGCGCGCGCGCACAGCAAAGATCTCGCAGTTGCAAAACAGGTGTTACCCCGTCAGCGACGCAGAAGCCTTCACAACTTGAAGATTGAAGCTGGCGAGGCGAAGGCATCGAAGCGTCGTCCACAGAGTGTTGATGTTCCGCCTGTGCCTTCCATAGACACTTCTAAGCTCCTGGCTCTGCCAACTGCTAAGCCACGAGGCCCTCGACCGGAGAAACAGAGCTCCAGAGTACCCAGGTGTAGTCCTAGCCCTACCGGGCGGGCTCCCCCATGCAGTCAGACTGCCTCTCGGTTAGTGGGTAGGGATGAGTCATGCCCACCCAAGCCTCCGCAGCACGGCGTGAACTGGGAAGCGCAGTCTAAGGCCTGGGCTCAGCGTCGCAAGTCAATTGGAGAAAGTCTGCGCCCTGCGAATGCTGCCGTCAAGACCAGCCAGTCTTTTGTTGACGTGCAGGCGCAATCCACGGCCAGGAGTCCGCGTCGCAAGTCGATGGGAGAAGGCCTGCGGCCTGCAAACGCTGTGGTCAAGACGAACCATTCTACTGTTGATCTGCCAGCGCAACCCAAGGCTTTGGGTCAGCGTCGCAAGTCGATGGGAGAAGGCCTACGCCCAGCGAATGCTGCCGTCAAGACCAGCCAGTCTTTTGTTGACGTGCGAATGAAAACCCGATTGCCAGAGGTCCCTGCGAACTGGGGTCGATTCAGTGGTGGTTTGGCATACAACTATGAAGGCCGCGGTACTGGTGTCGGAGGCAGCGCAGGTACGCGACAACTCAACAGCCACGCATCGGTAAAGTCGCTGCATTTCAAGCACCAGTACGGGGTGGATCTTTCCGACGTGCCCATCATGCTCCAGCGGGTTTAGAAGGCGTTTGGTTTTGTTTTAGCATGTTACGATTGTCTCGCATTTACATACCCACGCACATACACGAAGCGGCATTTTGGCACACAGGCATACGGGCAAGGGATATGGCGTTTTCCTCTTTTCAGTATACACTGCATGGCCGCGGCTGCAACGGCGACGCGACCAATCAATCGAGGATACCTCGACACACCGCATTCTCAGACGTTTTGTTCACTTGTGCCTTGATGATGTGACTCGATTGATGCAATCCAGCGATGCGACGTTGATGACTCATCCGCGTGACTTACTGTGACGGTGCAGCATTGCGCGGAGTATGGCGGTGCTGCCCAAATGCGCCCTTTTTCTGTGAACGCGTGCTCAGCCTCATATGGATGCCCAGAAGGATGCCCAGCAAGAAAGCCATCGAGCCGATCAGGCACCGTGCAGGCCTGCACGAGCCCCCCGGTGATGTCAGAATCAATTGCTAGTGGCTGCTGGTCCTGGACGGTGCAGGGATGTTAAGTAATGTTCGGTCCAAGACTCCAGCACCACAACCGAATGCGCGAAAATTAATCACTCCAGCTCCCCGCCATCGCCTCCCTTCCCTTCTACACTCCTCTCCTAATCCCCATCCACCGCTTCCCCAGACCTCGCTTTCTATAAAGCGACCGCGTCTGCCCTTCCGCTGCTGCCCCATATCCCCAAGCGACAGCCTTTGGTCGCGTCAAAGGCTCCCGTCTCACTACGGCTTCGGCCCTGATCCTGCTCAACCTTCAAGTTGTATCGGCTCGACCCGCTCCTCACGTCTACAACAACATCCCCCCTCCGCGTCTTGTCGTCGTCTAAGAAAGAACTTGAGCTTCTTTTCTTTTTGTCTCCTACCCAGATCCTTGAGCAGCTCCAACTTCAGCTGCCGCATAGGACGCCATCAGCGGTTCTTCCTCTCGCAGAGGAAGCGGCCAGACCTCGCCCAACACCAAGCCTCGGCTTCACCCCCTTCAAACCGCCTTAACACGGGATTCCGGTCCAGCGAATTTACCCGCACCTAAACCAACAGCCAAATAAAAGAAGCCACCATCAAGGGCATGGCACCTTCTGCTATCACAACTACCGAAGAATACCAATTCCCGTTGAAAGACATACAGTCGTTCAACAACTATTCAGCTGGTAGTGTTGACAATCATGGCGCCTGGAAATCCAAGCAATTGATTGGGGACGCTCTGAAGAGCCGTGTAGAGGCTATTGATCCTGATACCTGCAACGTTGGCGAGGAAGATGCCTTCTTCGTCGCCGACCTGGGCGAGGTCTACCGCCAGCATTTGCGCTGGAAGAAGAATTTGAGCCGTGTCAAGCCACACTATGGTAAGCTGACCACGCACTGCGATGCAGAACTTTGGCTGACATGTGAATAGCTGTCAAGTGCAA
Source organism: Stemphylium beticola (assembly GCA_029100535.1). Lineage (NCBI taxonomy): Eukaryota > Fungi > Ascomycota > Dothideomycetes > Pleosporales > Pleosporaceae > Stemphylium > Stemphylium beticola. The sequence continues at coordinate 80,192 of JARBXR010000012.1, read as the reverse complement.
CCCTGACCCGCAAGTGCTTCGTCTCATGACAGAGCTGGGTCTCGGCTTCGACTGCGCCTCCAAGAACGAGATCGAAACCGTCCTCAAGCTGGGCGTCGATCCTTCTCGCATCATCTATGCGCAGCCTTGCAAGACCAAGTCTTACGTGCGCTACGCCGCCCAGTCTGGCGTCAAGCAGATGACCTTTGACAATGCCGATGAGCTCTACAAGACCAAGCAGCTCTTCCCGGACGCTGAGCTATACCTGCGCATCTTGACGGATGACTCGGCTAGCTTGTGCCGTCTCAGCCAGAAGTTCGGCGCTGCTCTGGACACCACTGCTGAGCTCTTAGAGCTGGCCAAGAAGTTGGAGCTCAACGTTGTCGGCGTAGCTTTCCACGTCGGCTCCGGCGCATCTGACCCCAAGGCTTTCATCAAGGCCGTCCAGGATGCCCGCTTCGTCTTTGACCAGGCTGACGCGCTTGGCTTCAACATGCATACCCTGGACGTCGGTGGCGGCTTCACGGGTGATGTCACTTTTGAACCCATGGCCGCAGTCTTGTCCACCGCCTTGGACGAGTACTTTCCACCTCACATCCGTGTCATTGGGGAGCCTGGACGTTACTACGTGTCCACCGCCTTCACCATTGCGTGCCACGTCATTGCCCGTCGCACTGTCGCCGATGCTACCCTGGGCACTACCTCGTACATGCTGTACTTGAACGACGGTGTCTACGGAAACTTCTCAAGCATCATCTTCGACCACCAGCACCCAGTGCCGCGTGTCTTGAAGAATGGTAATGACGTCTTGTACGACGTTCGTCGCTCAGGTTATGATACTCCTTCTCAGGTCGAGTACTCCATCTGGGGTCCGACTTGCGATGGCATCGATGTCATTTCCTCTTCTTGCACCTTCCCGGAGCTGCTCGATGTCGGCGACTGGCTCTATTTTGAGGAGATGGGTGCATACACCAAGTGCTCTGCTACTCGCTTCAACGGCTTCAGTGACAGTCACGAGGTCGTCTATGTGTGCAGCGAGCCTGGTGCTGCCGCTTTGATGGGCATGTAACAAGCTGTGGGAGGGTAATAAGTGCAGAGGAAAATTGTTTGTTTGATAGCGAGCGTGCAGGCATGGGAGTGTAGAGTGTTTCTCATTAAAAAGTTTGATAGAGTGTTATAGATGTTTCGTATTTCCTTTTAACCCTGTAGCCCGTATGCATTTTCAGTGTCCGAAAGCGTGTGCTGTGCGCTTGAGCGGCTGGCTTATGTTTCTTTCGAGCATTGACAAGTAATGTGCAAATACACAACACCAAAGTACAAGACCTTAGTCCTTGTGTGACCATATCGCGTGTTGTTCCAAGGCGCAGCGATTTCGTCGCCGCCCAGTGAAGATGACGCTAAATCACGACTAGCGTCAAACCAGCCCATGCCGCTGTGTGGAGGCAACATGTACCCCCCATCCTCTAACCTCACACCTGATACTCGACCTCTCCCCTCTCCAGATCCCTCTGAACTCGTTTTTTCTAATATAAAACCCATCTGCATATAGCGTTTCTCTCACTTCGTCCGTCCCAAGCTTCCTCGACACTTTTTTTTGACCTCAATCTCACAATGAGGTCATCCACCACTCCTCCCCATCCCTAGGCCAACGCACCCGTTCACCTCTCACCCGCATTTCGCACCGACGCATTGCATGAAAGAAAAATGGTAAGCTTTTCCCTCTCTCTTTCCCCCCCTCTCTCTGTACCTAGGTATCCATCCCAGCAAAAGATGACGCAAGGTTGCTTTCCCGTGACTTAATCTCCCACGGCGAACTTTTGGCGCCTGTTTCCAGATACTGCGCAGCAGAGAGCCCCGCGCCTTTGTCCACGGTGGCTTCTTGGTGTGCGATGAGAATTTTTATTGTCTGAGCTGTTTGTTTTGTTTTTCTTGTTCTGTGGGTTAGGCTGTGGGGTTGTTGGGGGTGTTTTTGCTGACTTTGTGAGGCAGGGATTTGATGGCGGTATCGTGATGCTGGATAGGGGGCTGTGTTGGGTAGAGGCGGGGTCGCGGGAGATGGGGTGCTGTGAATAGGTTAGGTCCTATGTGATTGCGAATTTGCGGATAGTCATGGGTCTCTTTTATATGGGTATAAGGAAGCAGGGTAGAGCCATCGTGAAGTATGTTTTGGAATGACGGTTGAATTTAGGTATGTTTCTGTCGGCATCAAGTACTAACCTGCTTTACGATATCCGCCTCCTTTCGCATGCTTCAGTGGTCGCAGTGGGGCCATTAGATTGATTAGGTTCTTGATTCATGACAGTTGTGACTTTTCACTCTTCCATGGGCTATACGAACATGCATGTTCCCAGCGGCAGCTTCTTTGCCTTTTGAGATTCGTAGCGAACGTGTGACATAGTAGTCCACATTGGCTAAACCTTTAACCCGGGTTATTTGCACCAGCCACTGTCGGTCTTCGAACCTTGTACATAATGTGTAAACATTCCATAGTACAAGAAGGAAAAGACATGCAATATTCAACTCCCCTCTCCTATATCTTTACAAGCTCATACGCATGAAATCTACCTGGCCTTCTCCTTGTTCTCAGCTGCCCTCCTCTTAGCCCTAACCTCTGCTTTCCGTCTCTCACCACCATCAACCTTGTGGCCCCTCCTCTCCTCCCAAATACCTTCTCGCAACCTTATCCTAGCCCTGAGCCCCTCACTCCCCTTGACCGGCTCGACAAAGCTCCCTTTAATCGTCTTGGCGCCCTTTACAACCACGCCCTGGACTTTTGGTAAAGTCTCGACGGGCTCGACCGGGGCGTCCGCACCCACAGGTACATTAACAACGAACTTCCTTGTCCCGGGGTCATGCGTGGCCGTCGCGGCAGCCGAGCGCGGACTAATCGTATTACCGAGTTGAGGATTCGGCAGCACGGGTGCTTCGACTACTTTCAATTCCGCGACGCCGTCGGTGACGTGCTTGCAGTCGCCGCCAATGCCGTATTCTCCGTTTCGGTACTTTTCGCGCCAGTGCAAGAGGTAGCGGCGCGAGCGGGCGGGCTCAACACCAAGCTCTTTTAGTTGCGGCGATGTCAGTGTGAAGAGGGCTTCCCAGGACGGTATCTTGGTCGCGTGGGCCGAGAGCCCGCGGCCAATGGCGCTCAGGAAGGCGGTGTGGTCGGGGATGAAGGGTATGGGTTTTGGGACGGGGCGCATGGGAATCGAGTGCTGTAAGTTGCGCACGCATGTCTTTGGTATTGATACCGCGGTGGAGGTTGCGTTGAGAAGTGGGCGTCTGAGAATCATCGTGGGCACTCTTCTGTGTGGCGGGTTTTAGCAATGTTTTTCTCCGAGAAGATCAAAATCGTGTCAATCGTACTGTAGTTGCTTTGTCTTTGTCACCTTTTCCCCGCAAATCACGTCGTCGTCGGATGTGCCTGGCGGTCTCGCCGTGAACTTTTCGGAGGAGCCAAGAAAGACGCCCGTGCACCACCATCGTAGCCCCAAGGTGAGCCCCACGTCACCCAGGTGTCTCGCGCCCAAAGCTCCACCGCTCTCGAGACAACACACCAGACTCACCAATTGCAGTAGTTGAGAGTCTCCTATTGCACACATCCTACTCGTCCATCTACCAAGAAGAAGAAAAAAAAGAAACATCATGTCTGCCCCTGAAGTTCACCACCTCTTCCATAGTCCCATTGCCGACCATTCCTTCTCCGCCGACCGCCAGACGCTCGCTGTTGCCCGCGAGAACAACGTCGATCTCTTCCAGAAGACGGGCAGCGGATATAAGCTCAAGGATGAATTGACCGGTCACGACAAGACAGTCACGGGTGTAGATATTGCGCCCAACTCGGGGAAGATAGTGACTTGTTCGCAAGGTAAGCTTAGAGCAGAGCTATCTATTCTTGGATGATAGCAGTAGTATTTGTAGTTGGATCAGGCAGGCTAATTATGGAACTCGAAAACAGATCGAAACGCCTATGTCTGGGAACCTTCACCTCAAGGCTGGAAGCCCACACTGGTGCTTCTCCGCATCAACCGAGCCGCTACGTGCGTTCGCTGGGCCCCCTCGGAGACCAAGTTCGCCGTCGGGTCCGGTGCGCGCCTGGTGCCCGTGTGCTACTTTGAAGAAGAGGACAACTGGTGGGTATCCAAGCACATCAAGAAGCCCATTCGCTCCACCGTTACCTGCGTATCATGGCACCCCAACTCCGTCTTGCTCGCCGCAGGCTCCACCGACGGCCACGCCCGCGTACTCTCTTCCTTTATCAAGAACGTCGATGAGCGCCCGGAGCCCTCGGCTTGGGGAGAGCGCCTCCCGTTCAACACCGTCTGCGGCGAGTACCTTAACAACACGGCGGGTTGGGTCCACAGCGTCGCCTTTTCGCCCTCGGGTAACGCCCTCGCTTTCGCTTCCCACGATAGCACCCTCACCGTCGTCTACCCCAGCGGCCCCGAACAAGCTCCCCGCGCCCTGCTCAGCGTGAGCACACAGGTCCTGCCTTTTATGTCGCTGGTCTGGAGCTCAGAGGATGAGATCATCGCTGCTGGTTACAACTGCGAGGCCTTCCGTCTCAAGGGTGACGAGTCGGGCTGGCAGCTGACTGGAAGCCTCGAGGCCAAGAGCCGTCCTGGCCTTTCCGATCAGCGTGAGGAGAGCGCCTTGAACATGTTTAGGCAGATGGATCTCAAGGGCAAGTCCGGCACCGATGACACCAAGCTCAAGACTGTCCACCAGAACACCATCAACACTATTCGCAGCTTTGAGGAGAGCGGAAGCGGTATCACCAAGATTAGCTCCACTGGTGTCGACGGAAGGGTTGTCATCTGGTCATTGTAGGCACACATGGTGTTCTAGGGCACTTAAGGTAGCAGATGATGTAAACAAAAAAATCTCAAATTCTCTCACACGCTCAAGCGATAGTGGAGTGTCTTGTCTAATTTACCCTGGGATATACCAACATATCCCAATCCCGAAAAAGACCATGGATCCCGCCCAATAAAAAGAAAAGGGAAGTATCATCGTGAGAATAAGATACTCTGATATCGTACACTCTTCTCGCTTTTCCCATGGCCCCGTGCCAAAAGCTGTCGTGGCTGTGGTTGCATACATGGGCCTAATAACGCCTGAAGATCCCTCTTTCCCTCCCTCTTTCTCTCTCTCATACACCGTCTGTTCAGCTCATCCAAACCCGGTGAAACCCTGCGCATTAAACGCATCAAGCGGCACCGTGGAGACGGGGGCGCCCGTACCCATACCCTGCGTAGTCTGTGCATCATTCAGGAACCAGGACCAATCCTGATCGATATCCATGGGCATATGCTGCCAGGAGAAGTTATTGGTGGGCAGGGGGAAATTATTCATGCTATCGTCGTTGAGCTGGGAGCCAAAGACCGACGTGTTAGCTGCGGCGGCAGAGGCGGAGGCGACGGGAGCAGCGCCCGACGACGAGGCAGCATCGTCTGCGTTGAGGTTATTCCAGTTGTAGAAGCCGTCGTACGAGACAAAGGGGGAGGGGTCCGTGTAGCTGAATGCCGTGGCGCCGGTGCCTGCGGACACGGACGTCTTAGGCGTCACGTTGAGGGATTGCGTGTGCTGGGAGAAGAGATCAGAGGTCGAGGATTGCTTCTCTGATGTGGGCGTGTAGAGGTGCTGCGATGTAGCTGGGGAACGCGAGCTCACTATGCTGGGAGAGCGGGCAGGCGGTTCTGGACCCTTCTTTACGAGCTGGCCGCCACGCTTGATGGAAATGGTGCCGAAGTAAGGGATCACAAAGTCCGACTGTCCCGTGCATGTCTCGTCTAGGTCGTTGTTTGTGCCCTTGAATTTACCCATCATCTTCTCGAGGACTTGGGCAGATTGCGCGGCTACCTTGCCTCCCTTTTCGCTGGATGCGCGGCGGAAGATGTCGATGCTGACTTCGATTAGGCGAACGTCTTCTTCAATGTCCTTGGGGCTGGGGCCGGAGCTTGTGGAGTGGCTTTGCATGCCAAAGTTGAGCAGACCAATCTGGATGAGGACTGCGGCTGTGAAGCCAATGAAGTCGATGGCTTTACACTCGTAGAGCGGCTGCACGGTACCAGTTCGCAGCGACTGGTAGAGGCGTAGAACCTCTCGCGAGCCGTTCAGACATGCTGTGCGCGAGTAGGTGAAGCGAGAGTTCGATGCTGATTTGAGCATAAAAGGCAGATGCAAGTACACGCGGATCTGATGGAAGACCATCTGACCCATGATCCGTTCTCGTAATTCTGCAGCATTCGAGTCGGCGTCGGCAAGGAGCTCAGTGTAATCGAGCCACGATGGATCGAATCTCTTCCACAGATCTTCGAGCTCTTGGTCAAGCTGCAACGCCCACGCGAAAGATTGTTCGGCCACGCCTTGGTTGCGGTCGATGACTCTGCCTGCAAGCTGGGAAAGCTTCGTGATGCCAACCAATGGATGGAGATACGTGCCATCGCCAATCTCAGGCATGGTCAGGTCGCAGTGTGCATCGCTGATACCATATGGAAGACCAAGTAAGAGGGATAGGAAGCGGTCGCCATGGTACAACGCCCACCATATACTTTCGTGGGGCGCGGAGGAAGTACGTTTGCGGTGAAGACCCTGGTCCTTGTCAGTCGTCACGTGTGTATATGAAAATGTTGAACTTACCATGAGCTGGGCATACATCAGGCCCTTGCGGTAAGCGATCCACGCTCGTCGTGGTTGACCTACGTCCGCGTACCACTTCGACTTCAGGATGAGGCACTCCAAGCCTTCAAGGCTGGCAGCATATTCATCATCGGAGAGGAACCACCTGTCGACAGTCTCGATGTAGCGTTCCACATCGTCACTGTGCTCTGACAAGCAGATACCGACAGACAAGACAACAGTTGCGATAGCGCCTACATTCCCAGTGGTCAGAGCCTGCGCAGCGAACTGTGGCAGCGTTTGCTCGGGACCAGATGTTCCACTGCACTTTCGACGCCACGTTTCCCACCAGTCGCTGTTTGAGTTCAGGATCTTGGTGAGTTCACTGTAGGGCGGCAACATCTCGATGAGTGCTTGTTTAGCCCTTTCCCGCCTGGCCGAGTTCTTGACAGAGTTACCAGCGGCAATGTCGTCGTCATGTCTGTTTTCTATCGTGTATCGATCATCTTCTGCAGCGCCAGGTTTCGGTGTTGACTGCTGCAGGGGATCATTGCGCGCTTTAGCTTGTGCTTCAGCATCATTAAGCTGGGTAAAGTCAGCATAGGAATGAATCGATAAGCATGGTAGAAACATACCGCGTCTTCGAATACAGAAAGAATGGGTACATGGTGACCCCGGTCAGAGGCCACGCGTTGGTTATTCGTTAATTGGAAGACGTTGTTGCACGACGCCTCCGAGGAGAGAGGAGTCGGTGGAAAAGTGTCTTTCGTGTAGTTGTGGGAAACTTTTGGTGATGATGTGTCCGCTATGCTGTGGCTCTGGCTCCGGCTTTCTGACTTGACTGTCTTATCTTCAAGCAACGTATCAACCAAAGCTTCTAGGCGTGACACCCTCTCCCGAAGGTTCTTCCTGTGATCGACGATAACCTCTGGATTGGCATGCTCCTGGTCGATGCATCTGCTGCCGCGTGCGAAGCATTCTGAGCATACATCCGGGTTGTCGGGCTGGAAGATGCATCTGATCTTGCGACGGCGGCCTGTACTGCATCAGACGGGGGTCCTACGGCGCGAAAGCGGACGAAAAAGAAAATAAAGATGCAGATGAACGTAGCAATGCACGAGTGGGATTGATACAAGAGTTGCAAGACACGATGATGTAAAGGTAGCTACCCTGAGAAAGCGACGACAGGATCCACCTACATTCAAAACAACTGTGCGTGCCTTTACGCATCTTCTTGCGTGTCGGCAGCGTCTCTTCCTTGGGCATCTCGATTCCCAATGGGTTGTGTTCCACTCCCAAGAATCGTACCTAGCTCTTGCGACAAATTCGTCCGGACGGAACGTTGAGCCACGGACAGGCCGGATTCCGGGTGTTTTTTTGCTGTTATATAATCGCGCGCGCGCCCACGATTCGGTGATTGCAGTAAGACGGGCCCGCAACTGACAATAGAGAAAAAAGGGTTCAGTAGCAGCCAAAAAGACGTGTCGTAAGCTTCTGGCGATGATGCAGTTTCAAAGCAGATGGAGGATGGTCGGACGTGGTTTTCGTCCGTCAGCTTCCGCGTATTAGGTCAGCAGGGGAAGCTGATCAATTTCGCGCGTTGACCATGAAGGGACTACTGCTGACTACAGGTAGAGTGCACAGAATCTTATAGAAGGCCAGAATCCCCAGGCAACAGCAAACGGCTGCTGCATGCTCTCGGGGATCGCGGCTGTAACGGAGTTTAATGTGCCCCGTTCCCCTTTGAGCGAGGGATGCGAGAAGGGGTGCAGAAGAAGCTCGAGATACGAGTTGTGATTAGTTTGAGGCTATGCTAATGCTTGGGTCGATCCTGAAGCGCCCGAGGGCGGAGATTGCGGATAGAGCGTATGGCGCCAAGAGCCGGAGCCGCGGAACGCGTGACTTCCATGCTTCCGTTGAGCAGATGCGCGGATTTGACCCCACGTGAAATCCCCACGGCCCTGTTTGATGATGTGCGCCTGGGTAAGATGAAGGTCGGGGTCTTGCAAGGTTGAAGCTTTTGTGCCTTGAAGTCTGGAACGTCTATGACATCGGTTCGAAACGTTATTGCGTGGACCGCGGGTCGTGCAGGCTAGCAGCCCTACCGCAAGGGAAGTGGGCACGCTGCGTCACTTCTTGTTGCGTCACCGACATCTTACACGACGGACGCTACTGTTTGTCGATGCGAAACCACTCATTGTATCAACGTCTCAGCCAAGCCATCTACCGAATTTGTATGTGCATGTTCGGAATGGTAGCTGCTTGATGCGCGCGAATCCAACTGGCATCTTTTCGACTTCCGTATCAGGAAGACTAGAGCATCGCTGAGATGGCAGCAATGCATGCAACAAACCCACACGGGTTCCATCCAAATCACCATCTCCCGCCGAGTCCTCCACCATCACCGCCATCTACCAGGCGGAGACACAAGAAGAAGCCAGATCCATTCGAGCAACTTGCAACCACACCCCTACCATCTGCACCCTCGTCGCCAGCAAACGAGCTGGAAGATGAGAAAGAACCTCTCTTAACACGGGTAAGCTACACATATCTGCTGGGCGTACTTCCAACATACTGATGGCATTCTACAAGATCATCCTCACACCCATTCTTTTCATCTCCTTCCTCCTCTCCCTGTTCCTCGTAAACTACAGGAACAGAGCGCGCCGCGCCGAAGCCCATTCGTCCAGCACCTCCATACTCACCTACCTCGTTCCTTCGAGCTGGCTTGATCCAGAGCCATATCAAGACCCTGATGACTCTACCTGGGGCCGCCGAGGCACCGTGGGTCATGTAGAGCCGCACGATGCCATTGGGCCCAGGCCGGACGAACAAAGCGATGAGAAGAAGCCAAAGAAGAAGAAGAAAAAGTCGTGGCATTTGAATAGGAAGATAAGGAAGGTGGCCAAGTTGGAGGTTGGAGATGCTTTGGAGATGCGCAAGCGCGTCATGTTGGGCATGGCTGTTGTGGCAGTTTTAGGTTGTGCTGCTTTGTGGTTGGGCTCCAAGTGGCTCTATGTTTACATGTCGCATGCATTGTCTGGTGTGAAGACATGAACATTTGTATGATGGAGTCATGACCTTGATGTCTTTCCCCTGAGGCTACATGTGCCCCAATTCAGATGGGCAGGCACAGGATAGCGAGTTACGAATCATGACATGCATGAAAACTAAATCAAATGCGTACATAAGTTCGTTTCTACAAAATGCGTCATAGTATTGTGAATACCTTTGGTACACTAACTTATAACCAGCGCGTGAGTGGACAATCTAGTATAAGAAATCGACGCAAGAAGCAAGGAAGCGCCGCATAGTTCATCAGACTGCCGTCCCATTGTAAACCGGCCGTAAAGGATGCTTGATCGTAATGAAAAGAAACAATCTACAAGAGGATATCATGAGAAGGGTATCGCAGCCCCGGAAACGCCAAATGAAAAAAAAATGAAAAAAAACGCTGACTTCAGCAGTGTGGTAGAAAATAGACAATTTCGACGGTAAAGAATGAGACAAGAAGCCCATGTCAAGGCTTCAGCAAGCGTGCGACAAGTCTGTCGAAGAAGTAACTCATGTCGTCGTCTTTTATCGTCTCTTTGGCCTTTATTGCAAGGTACCCAGCCTCATTAGCCTGTCTCGTCGCCTCTCGCAATCCTTCAACGAATTTGTTTTCGGGTATAGCCGTACCGTGAGACTGGACAGACTCGCCCTCCCAGTCTGGCCCAAGCCTAGCGTGGCAACCAGAAAAGCATGCGCCGTAGAAGCTCAAAAGCTCTTTGACCTTCTGCTCGTTGAATTTCAAATCTTCCTCTACTCTCGACGGGTTTGTTGTGCCATACAAGTTGTGATAGGGTAGCTTTGCCGCGTGGTAGTGAACAGACTCTACCGTCATCAGAACAGTGATGAGCACCGCCAGAGCGATAGGCCATTCTTCGCAGTCCTTGTTCAGTAGAAGTTGCTCTAGAGACGAGAGCACATCCTTCATAAGGCTCTGAGCGAGCTCGGGCATGATCGCACCGAACTGAGAGCGGATAAAGCATGGTGTTGGAGTAAGGTCCTCGGCTATGTTCATCGTACTGTAGATAAGTCGCGTCAGAACCGGGCTCTCTGATCGTGATGGTAGCGTGATATCGCCCCCTACGTGAACTAATACAAGAAGCTTGAGAGCCTGATGGAGTATGCGATAGTGCTCAGTATTTGTCGGAATAGAGCGTGAGAAAATGTAAACTTCGCGCAGTACCCTCAAAGGAGAGCAGTATAACGGAAATGCTCGGAAGTGATGGGTTACGAGCAAGGACAAGTGTGAGTCCAACGTCTGCGAAAGATGTGTTTCAGCATCTGCGGTCAAGACAGCGGGAAGGACGGCGTGCTTATGCGGTGATCCACATGATGGCTTGGGTGGCCACGAGTAGACAATATGATCGTGCACTAATGGCTCTCCGTCGCCAAGATACACGGCATTTACCGAGACAGGGAAAGCAGGGCCAAACCCGAAGTTGAGTGGGACTGTGTAAGTGATGTCCGTCGAGACCTCAAAGTGGCCGGTGGAGATAAACGACTCTAAACTCCGAGTGGTCGGATGCCATCCTAGGCGGTCCGAAAGAAAGGCCGCCGACAGGTCACAGAGCGTATGATTCCGGCAAGGATGATTGACCAGATCTCCTTTGTAGTGTTCCAGGCAAGCCTTGCATGGCATTCCAGGATCGCACTTTTCTTTACGCCTTTGGCAGTTGGAACAAGAGCCGATAAGCCGCATCAATGCTGCATCGCGACGCTGCTGGGGTGTGAGAGGCCTCTTGCGGCCTTTTGGTGCTCTTCCAGACATGCCGTCGGCATTTGTAGGTGCCAGCCTATTCGTCAATGGGTTTGGGTGATATGCTACCCACCCATAAGAGTCAGGTGTTGGTGACGGTGTAGATGTCTTGCGGCGAGAATTTGATGCGCTTCTTGATAGAGCCGTTGTGCGAGGATGACGAGAGGCCACGGGCGATACTGATAGAATAGGAGGTACCCGCCGTGCGAATCCCGAACTGTTCGCCCGATTGTTATAGCTTGTAGGTCCTCGAGCGGCCTCCGGGATCGTTATGGCCCGGCTGCGGCTGTTTTGCCCAAACCCTTGATCTGATCGCGGATGAGACGGAGACATTGAGTTGTAGCTTTGCGGGAGTGACTGTGGAATAGGGATTGGTGCAACCTCCGTCGTTCCCCAGTCATCTTCGGCGATGGGTTCGACAATGCGCGGCTGGTCGGCCCACGCACCCAAGTTTGAGAAGACCCGTGAGGCTCTCACGTCCAAGCCACTGAAGGAGTGAGATGAGCCTGTGACATATGGGTTGAAGACAGTCTCAGTCGTACTTTCGAGAGAGCCCGTGGATGATGCGAATGTCTCTGGGATGCGCTCGTAGCGCGTGTCTAAGATGGGGGACTCGGTAATGTTCCCCAGTGGTGACCGGAGGGCATTGTCGCAAGCGCCGAATGATCCATAGTATCTGTTATCTTGATGGATAGCTAGTGGAGAGGTGGAAGTTGTTTCGAAAGATAGAGAGGTATTGTACGCCTGGCTGAGCGAAGACTGCTCATCTTGAATCGATGGCGAGGCGGAGACTGCGGTGTACTCGAGGGAAGGTGGTAAATCTGTGACTGAGAGGGCCGTCGAGATCAAATACGGTGGTTCCGATGTGTAGCTTCCCGAAAGTTGGGAGCTCGTACCGTAGCTGCCCCCGTGTACGCCTGTGTGGCCTGTCTCGCCCTGGAAGAAAGGGTCGTACAACTCGTCGTCCCAGGAAATGAAAGATTGCCAGCTATCGCCCTGTGAGCCTTCGTACTGCATGTGAGACATGGTTGTGATGGAAGTGGTTGCGGATCAGGCTGAGTGGTAGAGGAAGGTACGATTGGATACGGATGAAGACCTTGGAGGTTCACCCTTTTGCTGAGGATCTCATGCGAATGGGTAGCGTGTAGAGTGTCGAGGACCAAAGATTTGCGAGGAAAGGCAATGTCTGCGTAACATGTCCCCAGGCTGAAACGTGCCTGCAGTTATATTCTGGTCGACGATCTGGGGCAAAAGGTAAGGCGCGGCTGACTGCGCGCGACCGTCGTCGCCTTGCATCAAAGGCTAACAGGGCAATTGACGAGTAGCCGTCTCCGGCCTTATCACGTTGTAGCCGTTCATTAGTCAATTAGTATACCTCGCGTGTCAATGGCCGTAGGCTGTTTACGCTGGAGAGGTTTGAGTCGAAACTTTCATGTCCTAGGGCTTGTTGGCAGTGCCATCTGACCATGCATGAGTCTGCAGCATGGCCGCCGGTCACCTCGATCGGCTGTAGTCTCGTCACCGTGCCCCCGGCAGTCTTCCCCGCGGTACACTGCAAACTGAACATCAAATCACAGAGAGAGACGTGAGCTTTGGGCAGTCCGGGACGATTGTACCAGTTCTTGGGCATGCGGGATTTTTACACACCATGTTGAATGAGGCAGGTTTCTAGAAGACTTCGCCTCGTGGTGTGGCTGTGGCCCATGGAACTAATGTACTGCAATGAGGCCGTGCACCTGTTCCTTCGCAAGGGCGTCACCACTACGAATTGAACGCAATCGCGGTCCTCCGAAAACACAAGGTGCTGTTGCTATGTCCTCGAGGTATTACGGACGAGGTTGGCGAAGGGACAGCTGCCTTGTCGGTCTAAGGAAGCTGCCTAGAGCTTAAGCCTACGTTTACCGAGCCCGAGCAAGACGTCTACCACGTTGAGTCTTTCCCCTCAACCGAGCGTTGACTGCTTGCAAAGTCTCGTGCTCTCTTCTCGCAATACCATGTGTCGGCCGTGGGGGACTGAGAGCCTCGGTCGTACTGTACCTGGTCCGGACGTTCTTCTCTGGCATGCGCCCTCGAAACACGTTGGTGTAAGAGAAGAAGCAGCATGGGATAGCGAGCGACTAGCTGCATTGAGTAAAAGGTGGCATACATTGCCAGCGCCCCGTACATCGCCAAGCAGGAAGAAGCCTGACAGGACGCCTAATTGACCGTGCGTTATGACATGCCATCTTCTCGATGCTTGCGAAAGAAGTACGCTATAAGCACGATGTAGGTAGTGTCCCTGCGTTAGTCGGTACGGTAGTTGGTATCTGCATGCACACCATTGCAAATCAGCAAGCGAGCCTCACTCTTCAACATGTACATGTCGCTGCGGTCCTATGCAGTTGCTTCTCGTCCCACCCGGATATCATGTTGACACAAGTCTGCATTGGGACAGCGAAGCTGGAAGGACCAGTCCAGCGCCCAGCCTCTTGCGTATGGGACGATAAGAGTCCCGCGAGCCTCACCTTCATCAAACCCTCACCAGGTAGTTGTGGAATGGCAGCTAACTTTTACATAATTCATATTCAGGAGCCAACGCGGTGAGACGGAGAGGGTCCAGCCCAAGGAGTATTAGGGCAAGAGGTTTGGCCAAAAGATACCAAACACAAGAACGCGGACGAGTCAAGGCCGTAAGAATAAGTACATGTTGACAAAATGACACGCGATACAGAAAACCCATCCATGTACAAGCACATTTGCACCAAGCCCACCCGAAGTAGCCAATGACATGGAAGTCGGGTATCATCATAGAAGGAAGAATAGCGTGAGGGAGAATGCTGTCGTCGAAGAGTCGACGACCACTTTACCATGTCCCAAAGGGGAAACTTTTCCACCAAACATTTTTAGACATCAATCATATCGTCCGAACCCTGACTGAGGGTTGGATCCGAACACGACCACGCACGCATGCGAACGATGATGTCGAGATCCCCGTCTAGTCAGGAAGATTCGGCTGGGGCAAAGAAGAGAACGATCTCGCCCCTGTCGTTTCTTCGAAGTCGCAGATCCTTCCATAGCTCCTTCTCTTCCTCGGCCTTGGAGGGCACGCGTTCGTGGTGCTCATGGCGCTCACGGTGGTATCGCTTTAGAGCCTTGTTGACGCTCATGCCGCGCTCAGAGTCGGGCCCCTTAGTGATGAAGGACATGAACAGACCAGCGCGAGCATCATAGTCTGCTGCGAGAGGTGCAACATCTCCACTGGGGCGCACGATGAGCTGACCTTCGCCATCGGGCTCCAGGGAGTTGGAGGCGGAGCGGTCGTACTCAATGGCCTTCAGGGCTTTGCGGTTTTGCGGCGGCGGCGAAGCAGAAGAAGAGTACTGCCTGCGGCGGACACAGCGCACTTCCTTTGTAGAGTCCGCCCGTTTGTTCTTGGGCCTAATCTTGACAAGGGCACTGCTAGCCTTTCGCTCCTTCCGGTCACGGTCGCGACCACGCTCTTTCTCTTTCTTCTCTTTCTTTTCTTTCTTCTCCGCTTGTTCGCGTGCTTTGACGTCAGCCTTTCGCTGCTTTTGCTGCTCGGCCTCGTACTCTCGCTGTGCGCGGCTGAGCGCCTTGGAGTTGCCTTGCTTGACGCGCTTCATGGGGCTCAATGGGGAGTTGACATAGTCACCAGAGTCGTCGGGTGATGGCGGGAACTCCGGTCGAGCAAGCAGTTTGTTTAATCCACCGGTAAGACCGGAGTGAAGCATCGCAGGCGCGTCGGCCATCATCGTGTCCTTTTCGTCTTGGGCCCTGACTAGCGACATGTCAAGCTCAGTAGGAGAGTTGCGCTTGCGCTTGCGGTCGGTCTTCTTCGAGGTGGTCTCAACATCGGTATCGAGCGACTTGTTTCGCGAATGCTTTGACTTGGGAGCGGGCGTGGTGTACGAATCGTATTGCTCTCGCGACGGACGAACTTGGTCGGCTCCGTACGAAAAACCGTTTTGCGCAAAGGAATCATCGTCGTCTGCAACTTGAAACTTCATGACGTCGGCAATTGTAGGCATGTACTGCTCCACGTAAGTAGGTGGTTGGCTATCTTCGAGCATACGCGCTTCGTTGATTGGCGCCGCCGTTTTCTGGGCGTTGGGTGTCTCGGATGGGTCGAGGAAGTCAAATACATTGGGAGCTTCAATGGCTGCTTGCTCATGATAGCCTAGGGAATGCGCCGCCGGAGGGGGAGTGGGCGCGCGAGGCGGGGCATCGACGACTGCCACAGCATTGTCTTCGTCGCGCGCATCCTCGGCGTATGCGTTGTGCGGGGTGAGCGCTTGTGAGTTATCGTGGTAGGCGCTGTCTCTCTTCTGCTGCGGGCCCTTTTTCTTCTCTTTATAGAGTTTGCCCTGGTACTTTTGATCTTCTGTTATGCAGGCCTACGTCGCTGTTGTCAGCCATGAGGCGCATGGAAAATTGACGCCGGCGCAATGCGCAACGCTGGCGCAAAGGTACAAACAGCAGCCGGGCGATGTTCCAACCATGGCAGAGTGTCACATATAGTAAAGAAGGCGTAGCACGTACCGTATGAGACTTGTATGAAGTGCCGGGAAAGTGGACCATGCAATCGAGGCAGGTAAAAGACGCGCCATAGCACTGGTTACGATGGCCATCAAGCTTCTTCTTCGTAAGAACGTCTCCACAGCCCTAGACGGTCACAGTAAGTCTCCAATGCATCTCCAGGGGAGGGGTCCAATTGAGGGGAAGGGTAAACATGGGGCGCAAGTACCTCGCAGGAGAAGGACACCATGGTGGGAAGATGAAAATCGATATACAAGTGGCGGTGAACAGCTGGCAGTCAGCAAGTGGAGGAACAGAGTGAAAGAGTCGGTGTGTGAGGGGGCGCCGCGTCGTTATCACCCCTCGCTGGCTCAGGTAAGGTTTCAGATGTTTTGGATAACATAAAAGCTGATATGCGCTAAGTTGCTTCGGGAACAAGACCCCTGACGAAGCGCGCCCTCGCGACCATCCCAAAATACATCATGCGACCGCGCATCTTGCATGCAACCTGTTAGCGCCGGCGAGGGGCATCCACTGCAAGCCACGCGCCTAGGGAACTGGTGGGTTGCTCATGTCCGTCTTCTGATGGTTCGCCGACCATCAGGCGCCGCCAATGCCATGCCGCACTTGGGGCGCCCGTCTACGGGGAAGACGGGGAGCGTGGTAGAGAGGCACAGTTGTTGCACGTAGATTGAACTTGCTCCATACTATCTTCACTGATAAGGACATGCTTTTCTGTGCAAGTCTTGCTTGCGTGGCTGTCCCTCGACAGGGCCCTTCCTGTCATAAGGCCGGTCACTCGGACAGCCATTCGCTAGAGTCTGCTTAGGGCAATCTCAAGTCCGGTTTACACACCACCATAATGGTCGAAGCAAGACATTGCCTCTCCAGACACGGCTGATAAGCCTGTGTGATGATCGGCCGGCAGTGTCGGAGGGGCTCCGTCAACAATGGTGCAGACCATTGACCTGGCCCTTTCAACTCCTCAGCTGCGACTTGCGGCGCAGTGGGGTCCCCACACATGTCATCGCTACAGAGACTGTCCATTTGCGCAGCTCTTTGACACTGTCTCGGACTTTATGCTGGTTACCGACATATCCGCTGCGCCCTCCAATTCTGATCTATATGCGGATCGCGCTGGGTCTTTTGCAATGGAGTCCGTCGCACTGTTGGTGTTTGCCACGGTGACACATAGTCAAATGTACTTGCCATGCGCCTCCCACGGCTGATGGGCTGATGGCTTGCCCAAGGATGTCTCTTCCGCACCCTTTAGCGCTTTATACCCCGGGCTTTTATGCAGCTGTGCCCTTGTTCGATCTTGCCGGCTCTTAGTAGGTACCGCGCCCCACGGACAATGCCAATAGGATACTATCATTCCGCACAGCCTGGAGGTATTCAGTGACATTAGAAGTTACACTGCCTCAAATGGTACTTACCGCAGTCGTATGCATCACCTATGTCCTCGCAGTTGAACTCGGGCTTTTCCAGCCTTTTGTTGACAATGTTGTGTACATAGCAACCCCACATGGCTGCTGCTGTCCGAGAAGAAACTTGGGGAGGGTATTTGGCAAGTACTTGTCCGAAGTGCTCTGCGCATTCTCCACTGCCCCTAGAGTTAGCCTGCGCGTGACTCTATCTGCAAGACGCAATATGGCGTGAGACATACCAAGGGTATAGTCGTTGGAACAGGTGTACGTATGACCTCAATGCTTCCTTTTCCTCCTCTGTGGGCTTCTCGGGGAAGCGGGCGAAGGTTGTATGCAGGACTTTCCAAGCCGCGCGACCGAGTTCTGCTCTGAAGATTGCGCGTCAGCTTAGCTCTTGTGATGTGGGTGAAGTCTCGAATGTACGCGTGACCAACGTACTTTGCGGTCGCGTTCCCCAGCTTCGGCGCGATTGCATGTCCTGTGAGCAGCGCTTCGCTGGTGTGACCCAGATCTCTTCCGGCTGTTGTAGTCGTAAGATGGCCCGAGGTCACTTTGTATGGTCCTACGACGACGAAGGAGCAGAGGACGATGGCGAACACGGTGAGGACAGCGAATCGAGCCCGAAGGCTGCTTAAACGGAACATGATAGGATAGATATGATAGTCAACTACAAAGAGAGGTAACCAACAGCTTGACGTGAAGAAGCGAATCCCATGATATGGTGTAGGTTATGAAAGCTGCGACGAATATCGCGTCGTCCTCGATGCCTCAGATTGCGCCAAGGATCGAGCCATCCAAAGCATCACGCCCGAGTGGTCCCACCATGCAGGTAGAGCTGCAGGTACAGAACAGCGCGGCAGCGGCAGCAGAACGCGGCAAAACCAAACAATTGCAATAGCATTACTCGCAAAGAAGACACATTGAAGTTGCGGTTAGGCACCTTTTGACATACTGTAACGGCTGGTCCGGGGTACCCTCGGCCATACGCCACGGTCGGCACCGATATCGCAGTTGCAGCGGCGCTTACTGACCCTTCGAAAGCGTTCAAAACTTTACGAATGCCATACCACCTTGCATAATTACTTGTACCGCATCACTCGGCACCCACAACACACCAGAACCACAGCAACCATGTCCGACTTTCCTCCCCCACCCGTCGACACTATTGGTACGTCAATTGTTATGTACTTGCTCATACAAGAATTGCAATTTTTTCTTTAACGAAAACGCCGGTATACTAACTATTTTCTAGATTGGAGCAACGTAGGCTTCAGGATCCGCGAAGGTAAGAACGCTCTCTTTCAGCGCTTGCTATTCACTGTACACGCTTAAAATTATGGAGCCATTTATTATTTTATTTTTTTAAAAAAAAGTGCCTCTTGTCACGGATGCAACGTATCTACCAACCCTTTTCTCAGTCCACTTTCCCAATTACATCTTTCAAGACGCTTCCTAATTTCTTAAAGTCGCCGGGCATGTCGAGTCACACTATTCCGTCGAGACTGGAGTATGGACTCCCCCGGTTTTCGTGGAAGACCCCTTCCTCCGCATCCACGGCATGGCACCTGGACTGAACTACGGCATGCAATGTTACGAGGGCATGAAGGCTTTCCGAGCACCAAACAACACTATCAACATCTTCAGACCCAACAAGAATGCCGAAAGAATGCAGCACTCGGCCTCTTTCATCTCAATTCCAGAGGTACCGACAGAGCACTTTCTCGCCTGCTGTAGTATGGCGGTGGGGATGAATGCGGCCTATGTACCGCCCCACGAAACCGGCGCGGCCATGTACATCCGTCCACTGCTCTTCGGAAGCTCGGCGCAGCTGGGTCTCAATCCACCACAAGAGTACACCTTTGTTGTTTACTGTATCCCAACCGGTGTTTACCATGGATCGAACCCAGTAGATGCTGTCATCCTAGAAGATTTCGACCGTGCGGCCCCAGAGGGTACTGGTTCGGCAAAGGTTGGTGGAAACTACGCCCCAGTATTGAGGCATAGCGAGAAAGCGTACAAAGCTGGCTATGGAATTACTCTTCACTTGGACAGCAAGACCAGGAGCGTAGTCGACGAGTTCTCGACATCGGCCTTTATTGGTGTGAAGAAGGATGGCGACAAAGTCAAGCTCATCGCTTCCAACAGCAAGAACGTTATCCAAAGTGTCACTGGAGACAGTGTTCTACGGATCGCCGAATCTTTCGGCTGGGAAGCCGAATCACGCGAGGTACTACATGAAAGCCATTTGTGTGCGAATCTTACTGACCACATCAGATCGCCTATGACGAGCTAAGCACTTTTGATGAAGTTCTAGCTGCAGGAACCGCAGCGGCTCTCGTTCCCATCAAGTCCATCACTTTGCAGTCGAAGGGTGACAAGTTCACATACGCGGAGGCGCAGCAAGAACCGGGCCCGGTGTGCAAGAAGCTCCTCACCACTCTCAAGGGTCTCCAACAAGGCAAGATTGAGGACACAAAGAACTGGCTGTACAAGGTGGAGAAGCCAGAGCAGTTTGGAAAGCAAGACCAGACGCACGGGGCCAAGATTGTTGGACAGCTGCCATAAGGCCTGTCTGATTCGCTCCAAGGAAGCATACCATAGCGACTTCTCAACGCCACAAACAAAACATGGCCTGTCCTACCGGGGTGTGGGAAAAAAAAACTTACGAATGTACATGTATGTAAAGAAATGGCCAACAATGAAGCACAAGACAACGGCCTGTTCCAATGGAGTCGCTTTGTTTCATTGCTGAACGAACGTGCCTCACGGCAAATCCATGATGATTACATTTCTATACTAAGCGCACACAATTGCCAGTCACATGGTGTCCCAAAGTTTGTGGAAATAGCAAAGAGAAACCAAAGTGCTGCACCTTTGGCCAGTTGTGAGGAGTCGGGCATTCAGTGCAGCGGGCTAGGACCCTTCTGGACACCCCGCCAAACCGATCTAGCAAAGCGCGCATACGTCATCCCTGCTCTTCACCCGCAGGAAGGTTGGACTCTCTCTCGCGCGCGCGTCTACCTTGGCCACCACGAGGCAGACACTTGACATCCCTACCTA
The DNA here is from genome assembly GCA_029100535.1 of Stemphylium beticola. Classification (NCBI taxonomy): domain Eukaryota; kingdom Fungi; phylum Ascomycota; class Dothideomycetes; order Pleosporales; family Pleosporaceae; genus Stemphylium; species Stemphylium beticola. The sequence continues at coordinate 59,786 of JARBXR010000012.1, read as the reverse complement.
CTTGCAATCCCACGAGGCCCTGTAATTTTTCTCTGCGATTACTGTCGTTTACAGCCCTGCACACGGCGTCCAGCGCGACTGTGCCACCGAACCCCTCCATCAAGTTACGGCGCCAGCGGGTGCAACATGCCTGGCTCTTTCTCGAGAATCAAGGATAAGGCGAGGCGGCATCTGGGTGACCCTAGTCCCGATGAAGCCTATCTTTCTTGTGAGTTGTGGACGTACCATCACTGGAAAGAGCAACGACTGACTGCATGTAGATCATGATGTTAGAGGTGTGTTTGTGCGTCACCTATTCTTTGACTTGGGCGCACCATGTGCATTTGGAGACGAAGCTAGCAACAATACTGATAGATCCAGTAACTCGAGCGGACCTTGACAGTATCAGGACCAATGACTGGCTTACCGATAATGTGCGCATATAGTCTCGTTCCCCTACCCAGCGTGGGTGGCTAATACATTCTACAGGCAATCGCCTTCTGGCAAGAGTATCTCGAGCGGGAAGAGCTGAGCGCTTACCCCAAAGCCTCCATCGTCCTCCTACGTCCATCCATGTCCTACATGCTTAGGCAAACCCCCGAGCCCCTCACCCTCAAGGAAGTCTTGCCGAATTTCAATAACACGACACACGTCTTCCTTCCGATAAACGACAGCAGCGATGTCACTCAAGCAGAGGGTGGATCACATTGGTCCCTCCTACTCGTCTCCATCATCGATGGCGTTTCCTTTCACTACGATTCTATGAGTCAGTGCAACGAGCGCGAAGCACGGAGTACGACCATGAAGCTAGAGCAACTGCTAGGAAAGAGATTGAGGTTTATACCCATGGGAGACAGTCCACAGCAGGATAACGGGAGCGACTGTGGAGTCTTCGTCTGCGTGCTCATGCGACATTTGTTGCTGAAGAGGCTGTTAAGGGCGGACGCGAGCAAAAAGGTCAGCATGAGCATGCGTGATTCACACATCAATGCAAAGGACGGACGGAAGACAATGCTTAAAGTGATTGAGGATAGGAGGGACGAGGGAAAGCGGAGACGCTCGTAGGTCCCCAACGCAATATACAGATGGCTGAAGTCTGGGAGCTAACATGTTCACAGTGGTAGTCACTCGCCCTTTAGAAACCCGTCCGCCCACTCGAAGAGTCCACCACGCATCGGCGAGGAACAATCACAATCGCAGGAGCGTTAGGGGCGATCTGAATCAATCGAATCGTCTCATGTTGATCGGATCACATCAACGGCCACCGCTCATTACACTGAAGGGTACACGGTCAGTTGTTCTATCAGAAAGATGGCCCGTTAGGAGCAACGGGATACAGCTTCAAACGTACCAGCCATGCGTCTCTGACCCACATGTACCGGTTCACATACGATAAAAAGGAGACCAGAAGATACGAATCATGTTTTACGAGTTATGCACTTCATGTCAACATATACAAGTCGAGGCGCATCAGCATTGGAGTTCTGTTTGACAGGGCCAAACACGCACATATACCACAATAAATGTAACGCATCAGCTTCTAGGCCTTATCTCTCTGCATTGTCTCACGGGTCCTTGTACTTGCCATCACATGCCCAAGCAAGAGAGTCGTAGAGTGCTACACGATCCTACATTACTATAGCTACATGAACTGGCTTTGGCTCAAACAATGTCGTATATTTCCAGGCAAGACAAGGACACACATGTCCAGCCCACAGTGTCTAATCCACCCAATCATCTATTTAGGGGTCCAACACCCCTCGTATGCTCAGCCAAGAAACGCCGCTCATGCAGATCAACCCAGCTTTGATACCATCAACCGCGCAGACAAAAGTCAGCCCAGTACCACCGCCTACGAAGTCTTCTTCTCCTCCTCCGCCTTCTTCGGCACAAGGTTCCCCTTGTCATCCCTCGGAATGCGCTCCCAGCCCGTCTTAAACCTTTTCTTACTCGCATCAAAGCGGGGGAAAGCATGCGCCTCAGTGTTGAAAACGATTTGATCAAGGGGAAGAAGATCGTCGGGGGAGAAGAGAAGGTACATGTACTTTAGCGTTTCGGCCTATAACATCGCACAAGTTAGCAAGCCATCCTTTCTCCAACAAGAAAGACGGGAAGGGAGTATATATATGAAATGAAAAGACAACTTACCAGCCAAAAGCTCTCCATATTATCCCTCGTAGGCGGCGGGATCTTGGTAACATCGCCCACACTGGAGAACCCCCCATTGCCCTCCACAATCGTGTGTTTGACAAACGATTCGAACATTTCCCAGCCCCACTCGCGGTACACGTCGTCGCCGGTGATGCGCCACATGTACAGCAGCGACTCGACCGTCTCAGGTCGCTGCAGATTATGCGAATCAGCAGGCTTAATATTGAAATCGGCCTTCCAGCCCTCGCCGTCAGGCACCGAAGTATCGAGTTCAGATTTGGACGCGAGGATCTCAGAGCGGTACATTTTGGGTGGATCGTCGAGGACGAAATGTGCGATTTCGGGGGCGAGGCCCGTGGCGGTGACTTTGTACATGGCCATGCATGTTTTTGTGAGTTCACGGGCGAGGGCAATGTCTTCTTCTTGGTCGGCGCCCCAGGAGGGGAGCTTGCGGGCTTCGGAGAGGGGGGCGCCGCCGGTGACGGCGAGGGCGATGGTGCCTGGGAGGAAGCAGACAAGGTGGTCCATTTTGGGGTGCAGGTTTCCTTCTATGCCGTTTGGTCGCTCGGCTAGCACGGTGAAGTGGCTGTTTTTGGTGTAGGTGAGGAGATGCTTCTTTGCGCCTCGCAGCGACTCGTTCCACATTTCTTGGTATACGGGCTCTTGTTTCTGCGTCTGCAGGTATTGCTTGGGCAGGTATTCATAGTAGCTGTCTCCGCGGCTGCCCCAGCGGATCTCGTTGCCGCGGAATGTGCCCTTGTCGGCGTAGATGAAGATGGGTAGGAGACCGTCTTTGGCGCCCAGGTTGTCGACGACTTTCATCACCTTTTCGGATACGTCCCAGTATTGTGCCTCGCCGGTCAGGAACGCAAGGTACTTCATCTCGAGCTGGAGCGTCGTTGCTTCTGCTGTGGAAGACGCACCGCCGTCGGCATGCGAGGCTTCGCCCTTGGCGTCGCTGAGAATAACGCTGGCCCAAGGTACACCTGACGGTGACTCGTATGCGCCCATGAGGCGGTCTGCAAGGTCCGTGGCTTTTTCCAAGAAGACATCCTCTTCGTTCGCGTTCGCTGGCTTCAACCCAGGAAGTGTGTCCTGTAGATAGTGCGCCGAGAGGAGACCGCCCAGCATGCGAATCGTAGTTTCGAACGTGTTGACATCTTGCTTCTTGTCGTAATCCAAACTCGTAGATATCCATTCGCGCGCGTGGTTGAGCTCCTTTGTCAGGTTCATGATCATGAGGGTATCGAGCGCATCCACAATTATCCAACCCAGACCATTGGGCTCAGCCATGTATCGTCCTTTCTTCGAAATGGGGTGGTACTCGTCGTATCCCCAGCCGTGCTCCTCGTACGCGTTCCAGCTCAGTAGGAAGGCGTCCTTTACTGCTTGTCTCCGCTTCTCCCAGTCTGCTTTGCTCGTCTTGCCTGCAGCGCTTCCGCCCAGTTTTGACGCCAGACTCTTCCCTCTATCCGTATCATCTTGTACTGCGCCCACGCTTGTGCCTCCACTCGACCATCCGAACCAGTAGAAGAGCCCCAGTACGACCAGCGCTATCAGTCCCATCCCCCTCTTACTCTTTACGAAGCCTCGCCTTCCTCTCGCACCACCACCGCCATATCCATATACCTTTCCTGAGGGCTTGTCCTTATACATTGGCAAACCTTTCTCGCTTCCTGGAAGCTTGTTCCAAACATTATCTTCAAACTTGCGTTGCGCGCTCTCGAAATTGGGTACGTTGCGCGGGATAGCGAAGGACATATCTGAGTCCTGGATCACTTGCTTCGTGACCTGGACTGCCTGCTTGCTCGATTCGACGGCTTGCAGGGCGGTTTTATTGGCGGCGTTTTGGAGGATGCCAAAGGCGGAAGGGGTCTTGAGGGTTGCTTTGCTGCGGAGGTTGAATGGATCGCGTGTGGAGTTCATCGGGCGGCGCGACGCGACTTCTAGCGGTAACAATAGATGAGCGAGCGAATGCAATTCACTCTAGAGAATTGAGCAGTCCAAACATCTTGCTCCAGAACCTCAACAAACTTGAGGATCAACGTCCAACATATTTCTCAGACTCGCCAGGTGTTCACTGCTCACCCTCGATGTAGACAGCTTGGCCTGACAGGGGCCCCCTGCAACTCAGCACTGTCAATCACGGCTGCGGAGGTCAACGGGAAAGCTCCACCTTACCACCTCAGCCTCGTTGCGCAGCAATCTCACACCATTCCTCCCCGCAGATCCGGCTGAAGACGCGTGGTCAGGCACAGTCTGAGCCTCCTTCTTTCGACATAGAGCCCCCGAAGGAAATAATGTATAATAATGGTAGTTGCAACGTCGCTGAATTTGGATTCAGCAATGCTCGACTCTTCCCATGATCATCGCGTACCCTGCACCATTTCTACCATTACCGCATCCTATCGTCATTGCCGTATACAAGTTACGTGATGGCTTTCTACACCAAAGATGAAGTGCGCTTCCTATGCTTCGCTCTCTTCTCTTGTTTCCCCCTACACCGTTGCTTCCGGCTCGCGCGCACCGCGTCCCCTAAAGTAAAGAGATCAGATACTGCCAGCATCTCCAGGTCGCAGTCTCAAAAGCCTATCAAGAAGAATACCGAACGACCCGACTCCGCATCCTCACACAAGCAGCCTTTCCAGACACAAACGCAAGAGCAACCATGAAGCGCATCCAGATCACACCAGACGGCTCAGGCCCACCTACAAAGCTCGATACAACTGTCCCTGCATCTCTACCCGACGCCAAAGAAACCAAGATTCATCCGCAGAATGCTCCGGACGCTGCAACAAATGCGTCTCTTTTCTTTGTTGGGACTGCGACTACGATCCTAGAGTGGGAAGGCATTCGCATCCTCACAGATCCCAACTTCTTGCATGCGGGCGACCATGTCCACCTAGGACCCGGCGTCAGCGCGACGAGACAGACGAACCCAGCGATCGATCTCGAGGAGTTACCACGAATCGATGCAATTCTCTTGTCGCACTACCATGAAGATCATTTTGATCGGGAGGTGGAAGAGAAGCTGTCGAAAAGTCTACCAATCATCACCACACCGCATGCGAAGGAATGTCTTACCGGCAAGGGAAGCGACTCTTTCGACAATGTACACGCGCTTGACTTTTGGAACTCTATGCTCCTGGATATATCGGGGACGGACAAGGCGCAAGACAGTGGCCCGAAACCGAGCATCAAGGTTACTGGTATGCCGGGGAAGCATGTACCGCCTGGTCCACTGAACGTCGCAAACGAGATCCTCGGTGCTGTCCCACCTACAAACGGGTGGATGATCGAGCTTGGATATACCGACCCTTCTTCCACTGACCAGGAGAACTTCGAGAACGGATATCGCATCTACATCTCTGGAGACACCCTCATGGTAGACGAGCTCAAGGAGATTCCAGAGCGATATAAGGACCAGAATATCGACTTGATGCTGATCCATCTGGGAGGCACAACGATTCCCAGTCCCAATATGCCACTGCTGATGGTTACGATGGATGCGAATCAAGGCGTCCAGTTGATGCAGCTCATCAACCCAGATCTGACGATTCCGATCCACTACGACGACTACGATGTCTTCCTGAGTCCACTGGAAGATTTCAAAAAGGCGGTTCATGCGGCAGGCCTAGACGCAAAGGTGGTGTATCTAGACCGAAAGGATCAGTACAAGTTCAATGTCAAGCAAGGGCAGAAGAAGCCGAAGCAGTCGCTGTATTAGCAGCCATAGCGCTATAGACTCCGTAGCTAGCCATTCAGTAATGAGAACCACATGAAAACCACCACAATCTTGTGAAGAAACAGTCGTGATGTTCGGAATGAATTTTTGACTTTTTTCATTCCTGGTGGTAACCCAGTGTGAAAGAGGGTTCCGTAATGTCATTGAACAAGGGTTATCCGTTGTGACGCCGTCCGCCCATGCTTTCATGCTTCGTGCGCATCATGCATTGATGTCCCCGCACACTTCCGTCCTCAGTCCCTCATGCCTATCGATCCGTTTATGCGGTGCGCTTGCCCTTGGGGTTCTTCTTTCCGACATCGGAGATGGTAAGACCTGCAAGCTATTAGAATGGGTGGCCTGGAGAGATATATGTATGGTATGTAGGTGGTGCGTACCCGGGGGCAGACTCTGCTTGAGCTTCTCGGCCTTGTCGGTGTCCTTAAGGACGAGGGTGTAGACGTTGGTTGAGCATCGGACCTTGAACTTGATGTTGTTGACCTTCTTGTTCTTCTTTATGCGGGCGGCTATTAGATTCTGTCAGTCAAACTCTTTGATATATTGAATTGAAGCCCATGCGCGGTTCAGCCTCCCCGCAGTTGCTGTGCTGTTCAATCGTCGTGCGAACTTCTTCCTCGTCTCCTTCCTGCAACCGCGAGGGACATATTCCGCATCGAAATTGGATAGACGTACACTTGGCATCCTTGCGCCTGCAGATCTCGATGAACTGCTTGATGTCGGAAACTTCGGAAGGCATCTTGACGGTATTGTGTGGACGAGTCGTTGGGGGTCGGATCGTGAAGTTCGAGGTCGAATTTGTCGGGCATGGTGTGGAGCGAGCACCTCGCTTGGACGCACGGGCTACCGAGGGGCTGACCGCAAGCGGTTGCTGCTTCGGGCTTGGTGCGGGTGACGACGTGTGTGGCGCACCGCCCAGGAAGGCGAGGGGGCTACATGGCGCTGGAGTGCTGCCTACATCCATAGACCTACTTGAACACCCATTTCTCTCACAGTGGAGTGTAAGATAACTCAATTATTCTAAACAACGGCCGCGCACCTCAACTCCCAAAATGCCGACCCCCATCGATCGCGCAGTACAACAACGTGTAGGTTACTCATGGCTATCCTGGCATCTGCTATACATAGTGGGCCTTCTCTGCGAAATCACATGCACATACTAACCCGCATCTAGGGCCCGTTCTTCGCTTTTGCAGCAGTCGTCGCCGGCGTTGCAGCATGGAGTATCTGGGGCCAAGACATCTTTCCCAGTCAAGATCCTACTGGTGGTATGTCATCTCTGATGCCGACTTCAGCAATCGCTAATGTGGCTTGTAGACCCAGAAACTTGGACTCACGATCAATGTGTCACCTGGCTCAAGCACGTAGGTACCCTGACTCAAATTGGACAACCGATCTTTCCACCATGGGCCGCTACTATCCAAAAGGACTTTGTTATGAGATATCAAGCGTCTGTTCACTATATCTGTGCTAATAGCAACGCAGCGTAACCTACATCCTTCCCCTCTTGCGACAACCGCGGAGCTGCTGGAGAGGATCAAGGCCAATATGAGGGTAGCCCGAGAGCGGACTCCGGACCAATGATCTCGCGTGGAGGGCTTGTAGGGTACAACCATGTTTATTCTTTCCTGGTCTGTAAATTGAATTTTAAAGCAGTTACGTAGTTCTTCTAAATACCTTGAATGCATCAATTCCTCGGCTGTTGGGGATTGAGTTTGACGGTAACATGGACCTACCCGACTGGCTCGAAGCATGTGTAACCACAAGTGACATAGCTGCTTATAGAACTCAGCTGTGCAGGCTCTGGACTGAGCAATTACAGAGTACAACCACACGTTTCAGCTTTTTTATGATACTACTGTAGCCGCCCAGCTAAGCAATCACGGACCCATCCAAAACCCTGAGAGTACTCCGATTCACGCGAGACTCGACTCGTCACGACGCCTTCGTAGTCGTCCGGCTGATCAATCATCGATCTGCTCGAGGTCCTGAACATACCCTGAGCCACTCCAGGCCTACTTTTCTCACTCAACGCCGTGCTCCATTCGAATCACTTTTGCCGCCCACCTCGATCGCCCTAGTTGCCATCCTCATCCTTCTCAAAGTCCTGCAGAATCGCCACGCTTGCATTGAAATGCTCCGCCTCCTCGGTGTAGGCACTCTCCTCGTTCGTCATCTCCCTGTTGATACGCTCCAGCTCCTCGACCATACGCTGCTTATATGGGGCCATCTGCTCATCAATTGCTGCTTGCTGCTTGGCCGTCTCCTGACGCTTCCTGCGCACTTCCTCTAGCCTCTTACGCTGATTTGTGAGCTGAACCTCGATAGAGACAAGCTTGGGTGTCGGAGAGCGTGAAATGAATGGCGATACCGACAGTCCGTTGGACGGCAGGATGGGCGCTAGATCCATCTTTGAGCGCCTAGCTTTATTTGATGTATTATTGGTGAGCGGAGAGGGACGCTTAGTTGGCACAATAGCTGTAGATGGTGTGGCAGACTTCGGTTTCGTGATCGAGGTGGATGTAGCAGAAGGGGTAGGCTTCGTTCTCGATTTCTTTGTAGGTGTGACCTTGGGCTGCGTAGGCATCTTGATGAACTCCTTTGCAGGAATCGGTGTTTCTTCTGCGGCAACGTTCGTGGATGCAGCCTCAGTGCCTAGAATGCTGGATACCTTCGCTGTTTCATCTTCGGCAGAACTATTGGTACTGTCCTTGACCACAGTTGCAGCAGTCGGCTCATTGATCGCAGGGACAGGGCCATTTTTGTTAATATCCTCCATCTTCGAACCGTTAGCAATCTCCGTGGCAGTTGGCTGTAATACGGGTGAGTTGTCGGCGAGCTTGGTAGTTGCCTTCGCTCGAAGATCATCATCCATGCCGTTTGCCTGAGCGGCTGGACTGGGTGAAGTTCCAGAAGTGACTGAAGCGAGTTTGCCAAGGGAAAGAGGCACACTTTGCTCCGTAGTTGAAGACAGTTGTTGTTGTCGAGCTTGCCTTAGGGTCGAGGGGGTTCTTTGCGGGGGTGGATGACTATGAATAGACATTAGCAGTAGGCAACAATCGAGCCAAATGAGGGTCCTAGGATGACGCAACAAGTGGTAAGCGCGTAAGGTAAAGCTCTTACATTTTCTCTCACCTTCGGCGATGGCCGTTTGCTTGCTTAAGGATTTGGCGTACCAGGCGACAATGGCGATGGGGAACGAGTTGACGTATCTCCTTCGCCCTTCGGAGGCTTTGTACCTAGGATAAGCGGTGGTACAGGCTCCAGAGCCAGAACTTGAGGCTCGGTGGCGTCTCTGGAAGAAAGATCGAACGTGATCTCCAGTTTGTGCTCGTCAATCGCTTCTAGAACAATAATTTAGCAAAAGTCTAGTAGAGGGTGCTCGTTGTCTACCTTTGCTACGGTAATGGAAGCGGAAGATAGTCCAAGGCTGTGTTCCCGGACGTGGTGCGTTCATCTTCTTCTTGTGAGCCTTTCCCGATTGCTTACTAACAGGTGCGGAGTTCTTCTCGATGTTTAGCTGGAATGTCGGTGGTATCTGGTTGTAGTGCACGATCTGCTTAGATTCGTTCTCGAAAGTCCCTTCGGATGAGTTACAGTAGGCCCTAATGTTATCAATGCTATGAGAGACGGAAAGCTGGCGCGTTATGTAGAGTCGGAGCTCCAAAGTACCCATTGTCTCTGGCACATCTCCTTGAGCGCTGGCGATATCCCGGAGAGGAGCAACGAGCATCTCAGTATCGATAATCCCGTCATCTGTCTCGAACAGAAACTTATGAGTATCTAGCTTCTTGTTCTTTTGCAGATGGACGCTCTTGGCAGCGACAGAGTTCGATTTGCGTAAAACTCCGTCAACTATGGCATCGTGGGCGATGGTCAAAGTCTACTGTGCTGTCAGAAAGTTTGCAAATTTGGTTGTTGCTGAGACTTACAGTTCCGGTAAACTTGCCACCGAACTTGGGTTGCTGTCCCTCCTCGATAGAGACATAGCAGCACACAGCTTGGTCCTTGGCGTCAATATACTGACCGTATTCTTGCAGGGGCTCGATGATGCCATTAACATAGATGTGGACTTCTGCTCTTCGGTCCGTATCCTTTTCGACGACCTTCATGGTGATCTTGGTATAGGGTTTTGCGGAGTGGTGCGATACCAGGGGGCGGACTCTCCGGGCGAAGAATCTCGCTGCTGATGCAGTCTAGCTCAGGCAAGAAAAATAGGATTGATGCTTTGTGAGCGAGGCTCGATTACACAGCGTTCGTGGATGCGAAGGTGCCGTATCCAATTGATCGATGAGTGTGCATTTCTGGAGTCAAGCGCAGGTCCCGAACAGTGTTGATGAGAGGGTTTGGATAGCTTCTTGAGAGTGATGCTGGCAACAAGAAGGTGAGAGAGAATCAATAGCAAGAGCTCAGGTTTGAAGCGAAGTAAAACAGCAGTATATTTTCTCTTCTTTGAACGACTGTAGACGATATGGGCAAGTTTGTGACTGCTTAGGTGGATACTATGAGGGTAGGGATAAGGACAAGAAAGTGTGATCAGTAGCCATACAGTACGAAGCTAGTCAAAGGTGTTTGAACAGCCAGGTGAAGGTGGAAATTGCCACGTGTATCAGGGATGCTGGTGATAACTAGGTATGCAGAGGTACGCAGAGGTGGGATGATTGCTTCAGCACGGTTTGGCGAATACTGGCATGACGCACTTCAGAGTCGGATAGATTGAAGCGACTTCCTCAAGGCGGTGGGAGGTCCACAGCTCGGCTGTTCAGACCTCTACTCTCTCATAGCTTCAGATGATTGTGCCAAATGATCGTTTAGTTCATGATGGAGTTGGCATCGGGACGTCCTTGGTATATTGTTGTAGTCTGCAGTGCGTCGGCGTCGTCATCCCAGCAACTGCCTTGTGAGATTTATTAAATCACCCTGGAAGGCCTCCATATCAAGATCCTCAAGAATAGTCGACTCCCAAAGATGTCGAACTGTCGGCCACGGCTATACCTCGTTGTCACATGTGAATGCTTCCTTTTGCCCGAAAGTGGGAGGCAGAGGGGCAACACGCGCAAGCAACAACCTCTGATGCGAAATTCATTGCAGACATGAATAGGGTGAAAAGAAAACATGAAGCAGTTCAAGGCACGATAACTACCCTGCGTCGGAGATATTAGAGACTGCGAGCCGCGGCGCAAGACGGATGCGGTCATTCGCCAAGCGCGGTTTCTTCCTTCGGTTCCCGGGATGCTTTTTCGGCGAACGGCAGCTTCAGCTTGTTTCTCTCTACCTCAAATCCCTCACCACCAGCCCAACGCCGCAACTTCACCATGCTGTCGAGGACCTCTCAAAGAACGGCGCAGGTACGTAGCAGCCCATGCACGCCCAATTGGGCATTTTGGCTGCGACGCAAGTGCTAATGCGCCCATCTAGACGCTCCTGCGGGGCGCGAAGCCTGCCTCACGATGGGCGCCCTCCATGGCCACCCGATGTACGAAGCGCAACCCCAGAATATTGCGGACATGGAAATTCTGACGCAGCGACAGCAATGGCCACGGTCGGCCAGGATATCTTCAAGCCCACCAAGTTCGGCGGCAAATACACCGTTACCTTGATTCCTGGTATGCGCGATACCCGCCCGTAAAATCCGACTTGATATTGAACATGCGCAGGTGACGGTATCGGTGCTGAGGTCTCCGAGTCGGTCAAGGAGATCTTTAAGGCCGACAACGTTCCCATTGAGTGGGAGCAGGTCGATGTCTCTGGTGTCGACTCTGGCAACGTCCACTCCGAGGAGCTCCTCCGCGAGTCCATCGCTTCCCTCAAGCGCAACAAGCTTGGTCTCAAGGGTATCCTCCACACCCCCGTCGAGCGATCCGGCCACCGTTCCTTCAACGTCGCTCTCCGTCAAGAGCTCGACATCTACGCTTCCATCGTCCTCCTCAAGAACATCCCCGGTTATGAGACCCGCCACAAGGACATCGACTTCTGCATCATCCGTGAGAACACCGAGGGAGAGTACTCTGGTCTCGAGCACCAGTCGGTCAACGGCGTCGTTGAGTCGCTCAAGATCATCACCCGCGAGAAGTCTGAGCGCATTGCCAAGTTCGCTTTTGCCTTTGCGCTCGCCAACAACCGCAAGAAGGTCACCTGCATCCACAAGGCCAACATCATGAAGCTTGCCGATGGTCTTTTCCGCAACACCGTCAAGAAGGTCGGTGAGGACTACCCCACTCTCGAGACCAACGACATGATTGTCGACAACGCCTCTATGCAGTGCGTCTCCAGGCCACAGCAATTCGACGTCATGGTCATGCCCAACTTGTACGGAGGTATCCTGTCCAACATCGGTGCTGGTCTTGTCGGTGGCCCCGGTATCGTCCCCGGATGCAACATGGGCCGCAACGTCGCCGTTTTCGAGCCTGGATGCCGTCACGTCGGTCTTGACATCAAGGGCAAGGACCAGGCCAACCCCACTGCTTTGATCCTGTCTGCCGCCATGATGCTGCGCCACATTGGTCTCGACGACCACGCCAACCGCATCTCGCAGTCCGTCTACAAGGTTATTGCTGACGGGTAAGTTCTATGAATGCCATAGTATCAAAGCAGAACTGACAATCATCTAGTACCGCCCGTACACGCGACATGGGAGGCAACACCACCACCAACGAATTCACCCGCGCTGTCTTGAACCAGATGGAGAAGGCATGATTTAGCCATCATGATCTTCGAGTTTGCTAAGCTTTTATCTAGCGCGATGATACCGTCAGATCTAGGCCTCTGCTCGCGTTGGCTTAACCCTGACAATAACATTGATTATGGAACAACAACATTTTCTTGACGATTGGACGCTATGAAACTTGTACAATTACGAGCTGAAATGTGAATAGAGCTGTACTTGTAGGTGGTATATAGTATGCTGCATGATTGAATTGACCATTCTTATACCCTCCTGAAAATGCCGACCGAACCCAGAACCAAAACTCCGTGCTATGCGTAACCTCGTGATGCCGTGGGTATCTAGAACTGGATCCTCCTCTTCCTGCCCGTGTACTTGGACGAGGATTTGACAACCTTGCCTTGTTTTTCCATCTGCTCCTTCTTCTTCATAATGTACGCCTTGCTGCCCTTTCTTTCCTCACCCCTCTTCATGCCCCTCACTCTCCTACGCGCATCTTCGACATCAACACCCTCCATGCCCCTCACTACGCCCGTGATGTCGCCATCGGTCGCACCACCACCAACAGTCAGCACAAGATATGTCTTTGCGCTCTTCGTTCCCATGTCGTCCTCCAGCAGACCTGCGCCAAACCCTGCCTTGATCGCTGCTTGCGCCACCATCTTCTTCTGCGCGTCATTCTTGGGATAGAATTGGCACACCGCTCTGCCTCCTCTCTTCAACGAAGCATACAGCTGGTTGAAGAATCTTGATAGTCTACCCGCAGGGCTCTCTTCGCTTGTCTCGGCATTACACAGCCACTGCACCGCACTGATACTGATTGCCGCATCGAAAGTTCCTGGTCGGAAAGGCACACCCTGCCCCGCATCCGCAAGCAATAAATCGCCCTCGACTTCCTTCTCCAGAGCTACGCCCAACATGGATGCGCTGATGTCGTAGCCAATCCACACATGCGGGCCGCCTGGTGTTCCTTCTTCGGCAGTTTGCGACAGAATTTCGCCCGAAAGACCGGAGCCGCAGCCTACATCGAGAATCATAGAGGGCGACGATAGCGAGAGGAGAGAGAGGGCGCGGTGCGTCATTGTAGATTGAATCTTTTGGATTCGCGACGAGGTCGTATATTTGCGCGATTCGGAGTCATTGTAGAAGAGGTCGGGCGGTCTATGAGTTTTCTGTTAATTCTGCGTCGCATTGCTGAGCTTGCGGGAGGAGCGTACAGGATGTCCTCGGGGCGCGACATGATTACGGCTCTTGGCTTAGAGAAGACTTTGAAAAAATCAGCTGATTTGTAGTATCGTGCGTCCGAGCTATGTAAAGCACACGTTGAGGTATAGAGTAATTGTGAATCGTGAGTTGTCGCGAAGTGCAAAAGCCAAGAGTTCCGACAACTTTTTGGTGTTCACCCCACACTTCCTGGCGCGGGTCCACGGGTTTCTCCGCTAGCCCTTGATGCCACCTTTGGACTGACCTCATCGTGCGGCACCCAAAACTTCCAGACCTTTCAATCCTCGAGAACCCCTTTCAGAGGTACTACTCGTCACCATGTGGATATTACCATTGCTTGGATATGTTGGAATTATACTGGGGTTTGCGTTCTTGACGCTGGCGATAGGTACTTCATTCCATCACGGGAAGCCGACTGGGCGTGATGTCATGAGCTTGAAGGCTAATGGTGCAATGTAGCTTCTGGACTCTACTACCTTTCCGAGCTCGTGGAAGAACATACCGTGTTCGCAAAGAAGTTGTTGTATCGCCTCATCTATGGCGTTGTCGGTGTTCAGCTTCTGCTTCTCGTTGTCGACAGGTTTCCGGTTGGACTGAGTCTGCTAAGTGTCGTGTCGCATGGCATCTATGCGCAGAACCTCAGGCGCTTCCCGATTGTTAAGCTTACAGATCCACTGTTCTTGCTATCTTGTGGTATGCTATAACTCTGACAAATCGCAACCAACACCACGCTGATTGTTGCTAGCCCTCGTAATAGCGAACCATTACCTCTGGTTCCGTCACTTCAGCGTCCCACCTGCCAACACCTACTCTTCTTACCCCTATTCGCGCGATGCGAATATCCCCACTTTCACCGAAATCGCATCCTACTTTGGACTCTGTGTCTGGCTCGTCCCCTTCGCTCTCTTTGTCTCGTTATCCGCAGGCGAGAACGTTCTTCCTTCGATGGGCTCCGAGTACGCGACCGGGGATGGAAGCAGTTATATAACCCCTGGAAAGGCACCAGACACATTTGGAAGCGGGTCAGGCGTTGGGGTAGGCGGAGTGGGCAGCGGCATGGAGGGAAAGAGGCGGGGAAGGAGTGGGACGAATGCGGGCATGGCCAAGGCTGTCGTCACTGGTGTCAGAGAGTGGGTTGGAGAAACTGGAGAGGTTATGGGATTCTGGAAGGGCGAGAGGACAAGACCTACTTTCTAAAAGCTGAGTTTACGTCGCAGTGTATGATTATACGAGTAACGTACGGGTGCTGTTTTCCACAGGCTTGTAGAATAAGTTCAACTTTCTATTTGTCTATATCATGTCTCTTCACCCCTGCGGAAACTGCGTCTCCATAGTGAAAGCGCAGAGCTCATCACACAGGGCCCTCATCACGCACGCCCCCGAACCCGGTTTGCCGGACCAAACAACTACCACTGCTGCCTTCGCTCACTTCCCAGAACCCTCATCTGTCAGACAACTTTACATTCTCTGACACCAGTCTTCTCAGCGCACATGGCCGCCCCAACGCCCCAAGTCAAGATTCCGCAACTGCAGCGCGAGCCTGCCTCTTTGCAACCGGAAAAGATTGGCCCACTCAGCGCTCGCAGCCTTTTGAACAAGGTCTTCAAGAAGAAGAGTGGAGGACTCCCAACTGCGCAAACCATTCAGGCGGAGTAGGCGTCCTTCATGGGAAGGGGGATTTCGGGACTACTAACAAAAAACAGACATGTGCAGTTCTTGCTCGATACGCCCATCGGTCGCAACTTCAACTTGATCACCGCTGCTGGTGTAGAGTTCCAAGTTCACTCTGCCATGTTGATCGGTAGTTCGAAGGCGTTGCAGGAGGGTCTGTTTCCTGGCGGAGTGAGTTCTCCCTCGTGCTTCGATGTCTATGCTTGGAACTTGCGCAGAAGATGGTAGCTTTCTCATCCACCCAACATGTCAAGTAGTAGCTAACTAACGAGGGTAGGCAAACCATCCAACCCCGCCGACGTTCGTAAATCTGCCACCCAACTTCCACCCCATTCTCTTCGACCGTATCGTCAAGTTCAGTATGTGTCTCACGCGCATACCCTCAGATCAATTCCGCTAACCCACTCTCCTTACAGTCTACGCCTCAGATTACGAATTCGCCCCGCAGTCGTCCACTCGGCTCAAGCAGAGCAACTTCAAGTTCTACCACGCGACACTTATCCCTGGCACCAACCCGCCCTCACCTGCCACGACCGCTCTTGTCGGCACCCGAGACTATGAATTCCACCTCCACATGTAAGCCCTCACCGAGTAACTAGACTATGCGGCCTTGAAATCCGCAGCGCACGTAAAGGTAGCCAACATCCTCATACAACACACCCAGAACCCGATCGTCGTCAGGGAAGCCATCGATTCTACATTCTCGCCATTAGGGAACGCAAGGCGCATCTGTAAAGACGAAGATGGCTTCTTACAACAAGCCATCCTCGCTGCAGTCATAGCCCACGAAGCAAATTACTGGAACGTGGCACAGCAAGAGGATTTCACAGAAAGTATTCAAGGTCCCGAGTACACTGGCTTCCACAGCGCCTACGACACAATTAAGAAAGAGAATAAGGATCTCATTGATTTCGGAGAGGTAGCTAAGGAACTGGTGGCTGAGCGCAGGAAGGCTGAGGCGCACCGCATGAAAGCGAAGATTGGGATTGGTGGGGAGGATAAGAGCCGTTTCGGTGCCAGTTTGGGGTCGCCTACTCAGATCCGATTGCATAAGGAGTCCAAGACTAAGTTCAAGAAGACGCATGATGTGAAGCGGAGGGCTAGGATGGGTGTTAAAGAGAAGGCTGATGGGGATGGGGATTTGGAGATGGAGGTTGATTAGGGTTGTGTGGACTACACATTGTGTGTCTGAGGGGGTTTGTCTTGGCTTTGAAATTTGCGAAACATGGGCGACAGAGAGGCGGGCTGGATGGGGTTACGGGGGTAGATGAAAGGTCTGCATGGCCCGTCGTTCTGCACTCTTCAAACGATCATGGCTTTATACCAGACCTTCTGACTCGACTAGCAGAATGAGAAAACAAACTCTGTATATATAACACCAAGATTCCTTGCTCCTGCTCGATTTTTGCTTGTAAGAAAACATGGTCATTGTCAACAGATATATGTGACAATGTCTCTGGAAAGTGATGAAGAAATGGAGACATTTCGGTCGAAGCCTTCTAGTTGTGGTTTGGATCAGGGCACCAAGCCTGTAGGGCAGTTAAAATGAAAGGGTTACATTCTTAACTGTGTCTTTGGGCTATGCACTTGCTTCGCAGCCTACCATGGTAGTGGTAATGGTGAAGGGGAGCAGGCGCAATGCGCGACACAAAGTGGTGAGCGAAAGTGGAGCCGAGGCTCGCCTCCGATTGCCCGCCCGATATCCTCTTTCGTCTTTTTCCGTCAATACATCACTCACGCACATGCAATTCCGACGCTCAGTCACCTGATTTTTAACACAAACATCGCTAGTCAGCTTTACACTCGCTTCTGAGCCACCCGCTCACGCTTTCAACGCCGTCGCTATGGCGTGCAACAGTTGGGATAAGTTGTGTAAGGCGCAGCGCGACTACCCCAAGGCGAAGTTCGCAGACTCGTTCGTTCAAAAGTCCCTGAAGAAAAGTCCCAAAAATCCTTTTCTACTAGTAAGACGTTCTGAGGCTATGGTTGCACGACTGAACGCTGATGTTTTACCCAGGCTTGGAGAGCTGATCTGTCTCTCCAACTCAATCACGAACCTCAGAATGTCATCGATCAAATTCGTCATGCATGGCAGCAACCGGGATCTTACGACATCCAACTACTAGCCTATATGTACAGGCTCATGGTCAAAGCAGTGCGAAAGCGTGATATCGAGTCCAGTACTATCAGCGGAGTTGGTGGTGAGGACTCCAAGGTTTGGCTCAACGCTGCGAAATCGATAGATCGTAGAGAGCGATCGGAGTTATGGTCTGCGCTAGGCAAGGCTGCGTTGCGCGAGGAGTGCTGGGAAGACTTCCGCTTCGTATGTTAGGCCTATATAGTTGATCATCGCGGCCAGCTGACAAATATTAGGCTATTGTTCAATATAGCAAAGATCTCAAGGACAGCACTAAACCTGCAACAGTCAAGAAACATGCCCACTACACGCAAATACTCGCCACTCAACTGGCAGCAGATCAGCAGTATTGGCTGCCGAACGGCAGGATGAGATGTAAAGTTCAATACGACCTGACACGCAGGCTGATGAAACAAGCATATGAAGCACCTCCGGTCAGTTATTCTCAGTCTTTCAGTTGCAGTCGCGTTAATTTAATCTAGGACGAGCCGATCGCGTGTAAAGATATACGGGATCTACGCTTCATGGGAGAAATCTTTGCGCGACAAGGCAAATGCGACGAGCTCTTTGAGCTTTGGAGCAACCCGCCTGCTACCCTGAAAGACCTTATGATGACACATCAAGACGACATATGGAGTCTGAAGAGAAGACTCCCGAAGGAAAACAGAGACTGGGTACAACTTGAAAAGCAGTGTCTTGCTAGCATTGAAGACGCGTTAGCGCAGCTATCCGAGAATCCAGACTCCAAGCGCCTGTGGGAACTTTGTACTTGGAAGAAGGATGTATGGACGGGTTTGCTAGAGGCTCTTCGGAAAAATCGATCCATCGAGGCGTAAGTTTGCTGAATGGACCACTCTACTCCCACTGATCTGATCTTCTAGGGCAAATCGCGTCGTATCTGACATCATCCAACGCGCCTTTGGAACAGAGTTTCCAACTCGTGATCGAGCCATGAGCCTGATATACATGTCGCTTCGCCAATTCATCGGAGCCCCAATGCTAGACGACTGCGAAAAGTACTGGGAGAATCACTCTACTCTCATCACATGTTTCGCGGATTTACGTCCGTTTGTAGAAAGCTTGGAGTGCATGAGGGATTTCGTCCAGTTTTACCATGCTAAGGTACCAGGCCAGGTGCGTATTTAATTCTCCATTCGCCCCTGTGCTTTTCAACACATTGTGCTGTGCACAGTCTCTTTTGCAAGATATATCATTTAGATCGACTAATACGTGTTACACTAACATTAATACAGGACAGTTTCACGACCAAAGATCGGCAGATACATAACCAAAATATCCTCAAACTGAACTATTTCCTGGTATCATTGATACCGTATGAACCCGGGAATAGCGTTGGTGAAAGGTACCTTGAAGAACAGCTCAAGGACGGGTGCAAGTCGTCAAATCTTGCGAATCCAAGTTCCCCGGAAGGCTTTGTCGGTATTTATACCCTCCTTCGACTACATCACGATGCCATGCGCCACGACGAATCTGGGCATCCTTTCGAGAACACGCCCAACTCGCGACTACTCCTACAAGCCACAATGCTTTCCCGTCACCTAGTAGCTTGTGATAAAGAGAAGCAAGACAGGCCGCGGGCGCTACTAGCTGCACGGCTGCACCTCAACCTTGGTCTTGGAAAGTGTGCCTTCCAAATGTACAGCTACACAAAGTGCAAGGAGATGCTGATCCATACACTTTCTCCATATGTATTGTCGCGAATCTCAATAACGCACCCCTTTGGTGCCAAAGGTTACCAAGGCTTTTCCGCAGAGGAAGAGCTTGGAAAAGCTATAGGAGCCATGGAAAGGATGGAGCGCAAGACCGACGAGACATTGTGCTCAGACCTACAAGCGGTTCCGTGGGATCAATCTATGAGCTTATTGTATCTGAAGCAAAAATTCAGATCGAGCCAGACAAAGCACATATGCAATATTGAGCGCCGTCGCACAGCACGGCTGAAGGGCGAATCAGTGGAGCACTTGCCAGTTCTTGACCACCAAGGTAAGTACGCATCGCTCAATGTGTTGAGTTTACTAACAGAATTAGACTTCATGAAGATGTTCGACAATGTGGATAGGACCGTTTTCCCCAATTATGAGGGCACTCAACACATCGGCCCCGTTGCATACATCATGCCGAACATGATTCCTGACAGAGCATGGATAGTTCAAAGCTATGATCTCTGGGAGGCCAGTAGCAAGGTGCTGTACAAAGAGACTCAAACATGGGAAGATATCGGAGGATGGGTTCATGCAGTCGCCAGGCTCACGAACTACATCCCGTCCGAGCCCAACTGGACACCCGCGGAGCGGACAGCTGAAGATCTTTGGGCTGGCATCAACACAATCGTTAAGAACATAGCTGGCCAAAAGAAATATCTGGATTTAATCCCTGAAGTGGTCGAGCACCTACCGAAAGAGCTCCACGCAATGCGTCTAGCGATGGAGAAGCTGCGCATACCTGACCCTACCACATTGCAGCTAGAGGACGTACCTACCATGCTCCACGAAAACATGCTCATATCTTGCTACACCAAGCTCGAGGCGCTCCGCGCACTCAGTAAGATGGTCGACCACCTACGCGAGAAGATCGTCAACCCAAAGAGCTCTCACCCGTTAAAAGCTAAGCTACCGAAGAACTGGGTCAACGACATTGAGAGCGAGACAAAGGGCTGTTACGAGGCGATCCGCGACTTGGTGAACAGCTACATCAAGCTCATTGAGCAGAAGGGTGAAGCCGCGATCAAGGCACAGGTGCGGTGGGGGAGATCGGGCGACATACTGCGGGACGTGCTGAGCGATTCTGATGTGGAGTTCTACGCGTCAGAATACGTCGACAGCGCGTTGCACGCCTGGAGAGGTGTGCTACAAGTCAAGCTCAAGTAGATCACTAGATCGCGGATCCGTCACGCTGCATTTTCGCACGCTTCCCATTGCAGGATATATTACTACAACTTTGGATAATCAAGTAGCATTCGTACACGCACCACCAGTATCTGACAGTGCAACCAACTCAGAATAATCTCTATGTCTTGCCAGAACCACAGCAATTCTTACTCTCAGTTCCCCAAATGTGCTTCCCCCGTTCCACGAACCTCTCGAGACTTCCCCTCCTCACGTCAAGTTTGATCAGACGATCAAGCCGCAGAAACTACGTTACATATAAACACTTCCCCAGAGCCAGTATCGTTGTACCAACAAACCACAATATCAAGACTTTTGCAACACTGAGAGCCTCGCTACTTTCCTTCCCTTTGCCCCTACAAGCCATGCTCCGCAAAACCCGATCAAGGCTCGAGATATGGGAATTTCCTTCGCTGTCTCCAAACGAACACTGCTGCGAGTGCAGTCACCCCCCTATTTGTCTTGTTTCTATCATCGATGGTGCATTGAGGCTCTTGCGCGTGCGATCGAGGCATTATCAGCCTGTTCTTGTTTGTGATTGTACGTGTCATGGACGGGAGTCTGGGCGGCGGAGCTCGGTGTGATGTAAAGCTACTGTCAATAATCTGGAGCTAAGGAGGGTGTGGGAGGGGTGGATTGATATCATGGTGGTCTAAATCAAAAGCGTGTCATTTACGGCTACATAGCACGCTCGTAATCACCATGGAGACTTCGCAAACATTGTTCTTTTCACTTCGCTATACCCCGCCTTCCCACATATATACACGTTTGGATTGAGCCGGGTCCTTAGTACCTGCCAAAATGAAACGTGAGTAACGTTCGTTTGAGAAGACCTTGGGTTCTCCGCGACCAGCAGTGAAGAAGCAAACGCACAACGCTGCGTCACACACCAAGCAACTCGCATTCACCTCATTGTTGGAGCACTATCGTTACCCTTTCATCGCTCACCAATTATTTGTTGATACTTGTCATGTCATTCATTCTCACTCCCATCGCTGTTCAATTGCGCTGCACCTCAACTGCGCACAGCGGTCGCGCCACCCACAGGCAACAACAACAACAACAACAACAACAGATACATCTTTTGGATTGACTATTGCACGGAATTGCCATGTCTGGATCATCTCTAGATCACGATATCGACTCAGGTGGCTCACCGCGTGAGAACACGGGATCGGTACGAACAAAGCGAAGTGACTCTCTGCAGAAGCAAGAGAGGCGCGAGCATACCATCATGAGCCTACCAAACATCTCTTTCAGCACCGCACTTGCTCCACTCAACGACGGAACGGAGAGGCTAGACAGCCGGGTGCCAAAAGCTGAGCAGGTTGCTGAGAGGTACGACGGTCGGATGCAGCCAGTGAACACGACCACAGGGAGTTACAACTACGTTGGACTGGAGCTAACGCGGAAACTTCCTGGTAGTGTTGCACGCGCGCGTGCTGTTGCGGAGAGTCGGCTGAAGAGCAGTAATGCCCAGCATCCATCCCTTCGAGAGCGCCACAACGACTCAGACGCTCAAACGGCGTCGAGCCCAGGCACCATCACCTTCGCTCCTGACAAGGCTAAGGCTGGGGCTCCGAATCCAAGTGGAAAGTGGCGATGCTGCAAGTGCAAGCGTGGTCATGAGGTCTACAGCTCCGCACATGTTCAGCATCCGGTCAGCGTCTTGAGCTGTGTTTGTACGCATAGGTCATGCTCCAAGTGCACACTGGAGGGCTTACTCAAACAGTTCGTACCAATGAGTGAGCCTGAGGTTGTGCCGTTGTCAGAAGACAAAGACAAGGCAGTCAGGTTCGGCGTCTTCTGCGACGGATGCGGTCTTTCCTGGCGTGCGCAAGAGGTCCACGATAGTGTCAAAAAAGAGGCGGTGAAGTCGGCCCTACTACAGGTATCTGGTATGCCTAGACGAATGACAGCTCGCAAGCCACATCCTCTCGAGCGTATCCGGGCATCCCGGTCGATGAGCAATCTCCGTACTCCTCGCCAGCCCTCTGCGCCTATGGTTGCTTCAAAGTCCGTCTTCAACCTCCGTGCGCTATCGAACGAGATGAAGAAAGAGCATGGAGAGCAAGCCGACCTAGTGTCTGTCAAGTTTACCGGTATTAAGTGTACCTGCGGTATGACCACCGATGCCATCTCGCTCTGTTTCCAAATTGTCGACCCACCAAAGGATTTCCATAAGATCCAATTTGCTAAGCAAATGGCTGGACGCCGTGTGGCCGGCTTTGGCAGTACTCCAGAAGACAAAGCGAGGGGTCATGGCACGCCCACGTTGACTCTAAAGGGAGGTCGACGACACCCGAACCCACTCATGAGCAACCCTATCTCATAGTACGAAGTTTTGCCGAGCAATTTCTAAGCATTGTTGGAGTTCTGGGAAGGAAATTTAGTCAAAAAGGACATGCAGACAGGGGAGTATGGTTTACAGTCTGGGTATATTGAGGTGTCCTCGAGCGTTTGATCGTGGTAAGGCCATAAAATCCTGGCTTTCGACTTGGATACTAGGACCATACTCAAAGACCAGAGTAGGCAACAGTGGTGTACATGGCTAAATGGGCAATGATCCCTGGCCGGCTCGTGATCTCAACGATCATCGTTGTCTTTCTCCATCTCAGCGTGCGGTAATGCCTTGGGCGTTTGCCCGCCCCCCATTCGTCATTTTACGAATTATCGAATTGAAATAATACCTTCTGACTCCACCAGATGTTGGCGGACTCTTTGCAATGTGACTAGTAGTGGTTGGTGTGACTAAAAAAACTCAGCTTTCTGACGTGTGCCTTAGCTTAAGCATCAGTAGTCATCTTGTCGTCGCAATAGCTCTGTCGGATATGTCCGAAAGACCAACAGTCACTGCCTGTACCGCAACGGCACTTACCAGAAGTAGGTCTGGGTCATTTCTCGATCCCCAACATCGCCATGCGCTATCCAGGTACCACGATGCGACGCAGTCTTGTACAGCCTCACGCTAGAAGGTCAGTAGGGAACATTTCGATCACCAGCCACATCTCTTCCACGATACGAACCCCGCGTTCAGGCATCGACGACACTCAACAAGTCGGTGTGGAAGTATCGGTGTATGATCCATGGACGAAAAGTAACCTTGCAAACTAGGTCCATATTCCTGAATCTACGGTACTTGGGGGGCGCAGCCGCACTCCAGCGTGACGCTCATTTGCCGGCGCTTACAACAAAAGTTTGCAAATAAAGCGCGGTTTGCCGCGCGCATTGAAATCAATGTGCCCCATCACCCCTTTCACACTTCAAACACTCATCAACGATATCTAACAACATAGCCCGTGTCCGTTTGCGTCGTTGTGCGACTAAGAGCTCGAACACTAGGACAAGCGCACTGTCAATCAGGGTAGGACCCAGTCGCATGTCATTGGCCAGGTATGAATACCTGCCCCACCAAACCACTTCCATAAGACTTCCCTGGCAGCGCAACTGACAATCACGGAACCAGTTTCTAGTCCTTTCATCAACCTACGTCTTACAGCCAGTTTGCACGAGAAACTACACTCCCGACACTTTTCGAAGTTACTGTCGCCACAGAAAGATCCTAGCCTTTGAACAATAACCTGACCCAGAGTCGCACAATCATGCGCCTTCCCTCTCCATTCTCAAGCAAGAAAGGCACTCCGGCTGGGAAATCCAGCCCGGAGAAACAAGCAACGCCTTCCAAAAAAGAGGAGAGCGTATCATCATCAAAAACAATAAACGTTGACAAAGAAGTCATCGACACCGAGCACCAACTGCCACCCCTGCCCAACCCCCTTCCAAAAGCACACGCAGACTTTCTCCACTGCATGCCCAAAGACGCGCCTACCTACCGCAAATTCAGCGTCTTCACCGCAGGCAGCATAGAAGAGGGCAAGGCCGTGCACTGGCAACGCCAAATGGCCACAACGCTATCCAGATACCCAATCACAGTGTGCAACCCGCGGCGCGGCGAATGGGTCAAGGCAGACACGGACGAGGAGAACCGGCGAAACTTCAAGGAGCAGGTAGACTGGGAGCTCAGCGCACTGGAACAAGTCGACGTGATTTGCTTCTTCTTCGACGTCAAGACCAACAGTCCCATTTCGCTGCTTGAACTGGGTCTCTGGGCTGCGTCGGACAAGGTCGTGGTTTGCTGTGGCGACGCTTACTTTCGTGCTCGCAATGTGGAGATTACCTGTGAGAGATACGGGGTCCCGCTGGTAAAGTCGTTTGCCGACTTGGTTCCGGCTGTGGTGCATATGCTCGAGAAGAAGGGCATGCAGCTGGATCAGAATGGCGATTTGGTCGGCGAGAATGTGCATGTTGAGAAGGGGACGCCGAAGAAGACGCCGCAGTTGGAGAGGGAGAAGGCGGAGTTGCAGGAACGGGTTGAGGCGCTCGAGGCGCAGTTGGCGGTGCAGGCTAAGATTTGATATTGGCTGCTCTCTCTTTCTCTCTTTGTCTTTGTTGCGATATACGATTGGAGTTGGCGGATATTTGGGCCAGTCTTTTTGGGTTGGTTTTCTTGTCTTGTACAATATGTACATGGGAGGCCTGTTGATCAATATCCTAGATGTATCTCTCGATTACATACATGTCAAAATGCCATGATATGATGTGAAGATGACCACTTTGAACAGCCTAAGCCATGTCCCATGTTCACGCTCGCGTTCTTGGAAAAGACTTCTTCTTCGTCATGCTGCTCATCGCCCACCCCACAGTTCTCACAAGAGATCCACAGTCAGCGCAAGACATCCCATCCCATACACCCCACTGGTTACCAAAAAACGCCTCATCTCTCCCGAGAAAGACAGTACCCTCCTCACCCCTCCTCAACATCAAACCCAACCCTAACCCACAAACTACACCCCTCACAACCCACAAGCACCTCCTTCTCGCCCCTCCGCTCCGCATCCTCAAGCTCCTCTTCCAGGATCCGAAACCCCACATCCGCACCACACCGACACCCACGTGTCCACTGCATACGCGCATCCTCGCCTTGCACACCCGCGTGCGTTGTATCCGGCTCCACAGCCTCAAAGTCACTGAGATCAAGCAGTTCAAGCCCGAGGATAAAATCACTAGATGGACCGCGTCTTTCTTCTCGTGCACCACGCATCCCTAACCCTAACCCCCCCGACGACGACAACGACGAAGAACGCAAACGGAGCGTATCGCCATTACACAAGAACCAATTCTCGTATTCGTTTCTTGTTCTGCTGTTTGCGAGGATGGCGTAGGCTTCTTTTACGTCGTCGACTGTGGGGCCTCCTTGTCTTGCTAATTCCTCCTCCCCCGCATCTTTCGTCTTCGTCTGCTTGTCTGGGTGCGCTGCCAGCAGCGCAGTCTTGTATGCTCGGCGCAGGTCTACGGTTGTGTACTTATTTTGTCGAGCGGCGGCGGCGGCGGCGGCGGTGGCGCCCCAGCTTGGCGCTTCTAGGCTGAGGATGTGGTAGTAGTCTTTCGTGTAAGCCATACTGCTTGCGTGCGCGCGCGTGCGATTCCAGTTTTCGTGCGTATAGGGTTTCTTGGATTGTCGACTGCCGGTCGGAGGTTTGGATGGGTGGGTGACTGCAAGTTTCGGTGGCCAAAAGGAAAAAGAAACAGCTCAGCGCACGTAGTTACGAATTGCACTGCCCACAAGGGGCGTCTTCAGTGATTTTTCCATACACGACGCGCCATGGTACAGAGCACAAAAAAGTTGGGCGCGGGCCGGGGACATGTTCGCTTCTCAGTAGTGGGGCAACCCGTTCTGCAGGGTTGGGCACATGGCAGACTTGGAAAGGCCCGACCAGAGTCCTAAGATCGGCATTGTATATGTAAACAAGCCAGGTGTTGTGAGTCAGACGTACGTATCGGATTGCAGAGTTCAAGATCACGGCATAGGTTCAGCGAATTGAAGTAACGATTTCTTTGGCTAGCTAAGAGTGCAGTATCATGACATTAAGCCCACCAGAGCCTTTCGTACTGCTCAGCTGGCCATCGAAGAAGATGTCCTGACTCCGAGACTACCAAGAAGACGTCAAACATCTCTGTCCGCCATAGGTTTGAGGTGTTTATGGGCTGCCAAAACGAAAACATGGGGGGAATTGAGGATCGCATCCGAGGAACCGAGCGCAGCTTTCTCTCGCCGATAGCAGCCCAGGTCCCCATGAAGAGGGGATTGGAAGTACTGCGATCGCGTTTGAGCACACGACCTCAGCACACTGCGTGCTCGATAGGATAGCGCCGGCGATACAGGAGTTAAAGGGAAATACATCAGTCATGGGGAATTCGACCGTACCGAACCGCTTGCTGCCAAAGCCAATTTTTGAAATCACACAGAACACGTACAACTCCGTAGGACGCTCGCTACCGGCCTCCTTCGTCTATTCGAGAACAGATGACGACGGCTGAGGATACACAAGGTCGAAACAGGAAGAGTGCGCTTAAGCGGCGGGGGCAGGGGCGGCAGCAGGTGGCTGCTCCTCAGTCTTGTCCTCAGTTGCGGCGGGTGCGTCTTCGGTGGTCTTGGTCTCGCCCTCCTTGGGTGCGTCGGTAGTGGCGGCCTCACCCTCGTTACCGTCTGATGACGTCCAGAGGGTAAGGTTGTCACGGAGGAGCTGCATGATGAGGGTGCTGTCGCGGTAAGACTCTTCAGACAGCGAGTCGAGCTCAGCAATGGCGTCGTCGAAAGCCTGCTTAGCAAGATGGCAAGCACGGTCGGGCGAGTTCAGGATCTCATAGTAGAAGACCGAGAAGTTCAGGGCAAGACCGAGACGGATGGGGTGGGTAGGTGTGAGCTCAGTCTGGGCAACATCGGTGGCCGTCTGTGGCAGGGTCAGCTGTTTGTTGCTGCATACATGGTACTATGCAGTCATTGCGTCATACCTTGTAGGCCTCGTGTGCGGCGGTCGCAGCCACCTTGCGCTTCTCGCCAGAGGCGAACTCGGCAAGGTAACGGTGGTAGTCGCCCTTCCTGTTCGGCTGTTAGCCCTGCTTGCGTCGGATGCGGCGGCATGTACGCACATCTTGTGGTAAAAGACCTTGGACTCGCCAGACTCGGCCTTGGGGATAAGGGAGTCGTCAAGGACGTTGAGGACATCCTGGCAGACCTCCTCGAGCTCGGTCTCAATCTTCTGGCGGTAGTCACGGATGGTGCCAACGTGCTTCTCGGTGCCCTTGGACTCCTCCTTCTGCTCGATTGAGGAGATGATGCGCCATGACGCGCGTCGGGTTCCGACAACATTCTTGTAGGCGACGGACAAAAGGTTGCGCTCATCAACGGTAAGCTCACCGGCGACCTGCGGTCTATCAGTATACATGAGATCAGACGGGGCGCCTGCCGGAGCTGGCGCTGGCGCTGGAGCCTGGCCATGTGCAGGCGGATGCGGTCGGGCATACCTTGGCGACTTCCTGCGAAATAGTTAGTATGTAAGGGCGGCCAAGTATAACAGTGTTATCGACTGACCTTCATGTACGTAACCATCTCTGAGGACGCCGTCGTTAGCATTGCGCAGGCTCAGCTGAGGGCGCATGGGACTTACCATCGTAGCGCTCAGCCTGTTCGCACAGCCGGGCGAGGAAAGTCTTGCTGTTGCGATGTCAATTACTGCAGGCAGCTGTAGCCAGCACACGCATCGTACCTCTCACGCTGTTTGGGGCAGCCAAGTTAGCCTATGTTGCATGTAGTCTATTGGGGCCCAGAGGGGCATCCCGCCGGGGGACAACAGCGGGGGGGATGGGGGGATGGGGCGGATCAAGCAAGACATACCTCAGTCGCCATTGTGATGGATGAGTTGATGTGTGTATTTGGTGTCGGTGGACTGTGGGGTTGGGTGCAGATGTGTACGGAAGGATAGACAGCGGATGGAGTTGTTGAGGTGTTTGTGTGGATCAACGAACAGAAGAGGATCGAAGTTGTTTTGAGGAAGCGAGCGTCTGCCCTAAGAGTGTCCCGGGGGGCCGTGCGTAAAACGAACAACACCACCCCGTCAACTGCGCCTTCCCCCAATTGGCGCCTGGACGAGTTATTCACATGGCCGCCTGCCCCGTTTGCACGCTGGCATGCCCTTCATTCGAGATGTGCATTCCTCTGCTCCCCCTACTCCCCCTATTGTCGCTGCCACCACCACGCCGCGGTCGGTGCTGCTGGACGAAGCTGGCAATGAGGGGTACACTCGGCACGTGAGCCTTCAGGGTCTACCTGTCCAAACCGCAACACCGACGCCATGGCCGTAGCCTCGCCCAAAACCCATGCCCTCGTCATTTCATGCCCGTCTTCCTACTCTCCTTGTGACCTCGCCATATCCAGCCAGCAGCCGTCACACCAGGGAACCTCTGAAGCGCGGCCGCCAGCGAGAGGCTGACTCCTGGACGGCCGTCCCATGTCCGAGTGGGGGCCAATCAGTGCGCCTTGGAAACAGCTAGAAAACTTGGACGGCAACTCTTGCGTGGAGCTGCTCTCTGACCCATGATTCGTGTCGCGCCGTGAGCATGTCGTACCCAGATTGCCAGATTGCCCTTCACCTTGAAAGCTTACATTACGTGAGGCTGTCCTGGTGCGTCAGTCCTTGGATGTCGACTTGGCCATCTATTGGCCGTGGGCTGGCAGCCATGATATCATTGCATAGGGGAGCTGAAACGTGCCTCAATCTCCAAGCGCATGTCATAGATTTGCCTGAATACATATATCAAGACAGCACACGTGCATCCAAAGTTATGTACAGATACCGTCTTTGCCGCATGCCATATGTGCATTTCCATAACATCCTATCTAAAACCAACCGTGCTGGTCCGGGCAACATAGTGTTCGTCGCGGCCCGCAACTACAGCCCTTAGTCCGCAGGAGGATCGAACTGCATTGACAGGCGCTGTAGCACGTACATAGTGCGGCGCAGGGACATGGTCGTGCCCTTTGGCCTCTGTAGCCTCCTGAAGCGATTCGTGTCTGACCCAGACTACAGTCTGGCCTTTGTTATGTATACCATTACGCCCGATGCGCCGTCTATTCGCGCATAGGAGTGCCTCACATCAACAGCCGCCACACACCCAACATCAGCGCCGCAGTACCGGTGCACACACCCATCAGCCACTGCAGCGTCGAGAACTTGACTGCCTCGAGTCTCTCCCTCAGCTGCGCCGTCTCTTGCTCGATTCTCGTGTCTGTCTCCTTCAACTTGAGTTCCTGCACATTGGCCTCCTCGCGAATGCGTCCCTTCTCCAGGTTCAAGTCCAGCCTTACAGACGCCTGCGTCCTTTGTATCTCGTCTCGTAATCGCGAGTTCAGCTTCGCAAGCTCGTTGGTGAGGCGCTCGTGCGAGGCGCGTGTCAGGCTAGATTCGGTAGAGTCGGCCGTCATGAGTTCAGAGCGGAGTTTCGCAAAATCCACCTTCTGCGTATACGTAGCTTTCTCCTGGTCCTCGCGCAGGACCATGGTGCGCGTGAGGTTCTGAATGCTAGACAAGTCAGTTGAGCGACATGCAATCCCCCGTGCAAGGCAAACTGACCTCTCTTCAATGACATCGCTGAGAACCTTCATCATGCCCTCAGCTTGCTCCTCTGTGAAGCCCTCTTCCTTCATCCGCTGCACAAACTTGAGTGTGTCGAAATGGTGGTCCTTGTGCTGCCTTGCAGTCGCGCTGAAGCTGCGCCGGAGCTCCAGCGGGGAGGCATAGCTAGTTGTATGGTGTGGTGATGTCTGCCGCCAGAGCGTTGTTGCTTGTACTTGGAGTGGTGAGGGCTTCGGGAGTGCGGTGCGACGGTCGGAAGTCGAACAAGACCTATATCGCCTTGCTTCTAATGCGCTTAGCCCTACTGGCCGTGATGCCCTCGCAGACCACTGAAGCTGAGGTAGAAGGAATCGCGGTATTGCCGTCGCTTGTATCGAGGGTGCTGTCATTGCGCCGGTGTTGCAGTTCCTACAACTCTCGCCATCGAGAAATTGAATACCGCGGGTAGCCAAGCCCTGCGACGTTAATAGATTTGCCGAATTCGGCATACCATTCCACTGTCGCGAAATCTTCTCGGAGCACTGCGCAAACTCTATTCATCCATAATAAAATTGATCATTGTTGCATTATCGTTCAAAGAATTCCAAAAACCTTGTAACCCTAGAAGCAGAAACAACGCTTGCTATGCATGACCACTGCTAAAAACAAGAAGTAAACAGTCAACAGCCTCATCTACCATACTCCAAGCTGGGCACAATAACAGGCCCATACTTCATCGGCGCACTGTAACCGCCATCGTTCTGCACCATGAAATCTACCGCCAAACTCAGCTTTCCGCCGCCGTGTCCAGGAACAGCTTGACCGAAAGTCCCGTTCACCACGTCAGGATCGTATATCACACATGCGACATAATTCCTTCGACCCATCAGTCTCTTGTACTCCCTTGGCTGCCCATTTACATCCTGTGTGAAGATCTCCATCATATCCTCCTTCGTATCCGTGGGCTGATTGTTGCTGCGATGCCCATTCTGAGGTACATAAAGGGCGCGGTTGTTGTGCAGAAGTCGCAGCACGTAGTTTCCAGGTGGCCCGTTGACGACCGAAGAAGATATGATTTGGTACATCGTCTTGTGATCCTGGGGCCTTGATGGGTCATGGACCAGGCCAGCACCACAACAGTCGACGGCGCCGGACATGAACGTCATCCGCAATGACTTGTTATGAGCAATGCCTTGCAGCGTTCGGATCAGATATGTTCGCTCAAGGTCCTATAATCCATTAGTACGTCACTGAAACCTAGTTGAGTCTGACTGACCTTTGAATCATGCGTCCACTGATCCCTCAACTCGTCGAGTAGATCAATCTCGCCGAAAGGACTCAGGACACCACTCATCAATCCAGACTTGCCAATGGCTTTCTTGACTGAGTTGAAACCATCGCCGACAACGCTCTTCGCACCAACAACGCCAGCAACACCAGCCGTCACCTTTCCAAGCATGTTGAAAGTACCAGTAACGGCCTTCTTACCCGTAGCCATCGAGTGAGCGAGATGCTCAACAGACTCTAGGCGAGGATACACAATAGGAACAGGAACCATCCAGATGCAGTGTTGTACGCTCGGTGGTAATGTCGCAACCTTTGGGAAGATGCCCTGATACGTTGGTCCTGCCATGACCTGGTGCGGGTTGCGCTCAGAGCGACAATCTGGGCCAACAACCGTGACGCAAGGACCAAGATACTTGATAAAGTGCCAGCCTGTACCAGTAATAGTGAAGAGATCCATGTCGTTGTTAACGTTTCGCAGTATCTCCAGGGTTGTGTGGTGCTGGAAGAGCAGGTACATCTCGATACCCAATCTTCCAATGTTCTTAAACATGTTGGAGAACTGCATGTATTCAGGGTATGACCCAAAGCCATCAAAGCTGTGCATGGTCAGTATGAATCAATCCCAAGGAATATTGCAAATACTTACATGTCGTGGTCATCAAGGGCAAGGATGTGAGGTATTTGAGCGAACGCCTCTCTCAAATGTGGCTGATCAAAGTGGCTAGTGTAGTAGTGGAAGTATGCATGGCACACGTCTTCTTCGTGCTTTGCGGTCCACGGTGCGTTCTTCCGCGTCTCTTTTCCGCTTGTTGCTGTCCACTGCTTTAGTAGTGGAAGCTCTTTCCACAGACGGTCAGCATAGATCTGACCGCCAAGACCCAATTGCACGTGGAAACCACCACACTCGGCGTTCTTCTGCAGAATGTCTTTCCACATCAGCCCCACTCCACCAAGCTTGGCTCTCTCGTTGGCGTTAACATTGAGCGCAAAGTCGTTACCAGAATGAGCGATAAACCGCCAGCTGGTCTCATGCCGTCCCGCCACCAAGAATTCGAATCGAGTGCATCCCAAATGCGAGGTAATGGCGTAGGTCCACTTGGCCGCATGATCCTCTTCCATCCGTAGATCAATGTCGTATCGGTAGAAGATCCATGTCTGATGCGTGTAGATGGGGTTGGCTTTCAGTTGTCGAGGGTTTGGCGACAAATCTGTGCTCTGATGGATATGGATTGTTGGCGGGTGAGGGGTATTGGTAATGAGAAGAATCGATCCCAACCAGAGTCCGCGTTCAATGTCCATGTTCGTGTATCTGAGATATGGCCCAAAGTATACACCATTGGTAGGAGCAACTTTGTACTGATCTACACCTGCAACTGGAGGTGGGCCGGTGAAACCAGTAGTGGTTGGCGTTGCAAGGGGAGCCATACCAAAGTCTCCAGGAAAAGTAGCAGTCTGGGGAGCAAATCCAGGTGACGCAATAGGAGCCTTTCCAAACGATGGAGATGCCAAAGGACCTCCGACAAATGTTCCTGTAGGTGACATTGGCTCGTTCAGGTTCAGAGGTGTGGGGCCCTTGGGGAACTCCCATTGTGTTGATTGTGTGGGAAGATGAATGTAATAGTACTGGCCAGAGCTGGGATCTAAATGTGCTATCCAACCCTCAGGGAGTGGTGGAGGAGACGCTGGTCCCGGCCCTGGAGCTGGTGCAGGGCTTGGTGTGTGAGCTGGTTGGGCTGTCTGTATTTGCGGTGGGAACTGGTTCTGGGTAGGTGTAGGGGCTACTACCACAGCGGGTTGCGATGGCCCAGCCTGCTGACGGGGATCATTCGCAAACGCAGGATGGCCCTGGTTAGGGTCAGAGAACTGCATTCCCTGAGCAGCTGGCTGCTGTCCCTTTTCGTTGGGATAGCTCTGGGTCTGACCAGTTGGTGGGGTTGTTATGCTCGAATAGGCGGGTGGTGGCTCCTCGTTCAAGTTCATGCGACCCATGTCATGGTTCAGAGGATGTTCCGGAGGTACGTTCCCGTTTGATAGAGGGGGCGAAAAGCGCGTGTTCGGTGCTTGCGGGAGAGGGCCTTGAGGAGGGGTACTCGAAGGAGGCACTTGATCCATGCCTTGATACACTGCCGGCGGGCCATGCGGCATGTTGCCTGGCTGTTCTGTGGGTGTCCATGGTCTTCTTGCAGGTTGCTGCTGGCCCTGCTGTGGTGTCCCGAGACTGGGGCGGGGCTGTTGGTTGGCATAAACCTGATTTCGTTGAGCAGCTGCAGCATTCTGTAGATTCTGCGCTTGTAGGTTGGTGAGTGTCGAGGTACCCGCGATGCCGGCGGCGGCGAAGCGTGCTTCAATACCTCCACCCGAGGGAGGGATGATAGGTGTCTCCGGAGGTGGAGGAGAGCCCCGCTGCGCCCTTACTGTTGAGGTTGAAGCCGTGGAACTGAGGCGATTGACGCCCACTGGTGTAGGCACCTTGAGGGCGGGCTCATCTTGCTTGGGACCTGTGTATACAACATTGTCTTGGGCAGGCTGCGGAACGGGTTGTGCGGCTGGAGGAGGGAAGTACTGCTGGTGGTACTCGGGATACGGGTTGTTGTTCGCAGTCACATCTGCGCTGCCTTGCCTCTGGGGCGCTTTCTGGAACAGTCCCTCTTTGTCGGGTGCCTCTGGGCCCGGGGATTCCGGAAGAGGTTTAGGGGCAGTCCCTCTTCGCTCTGCGAGTCTCGAAGGCTGAACTGATCCGTCTGGGTTCCTGCCGGCGTAACCACTTATTGTCGGCCTGTTTGGATCGTTGGCGTCGAAGCGAGCGCGCTGACTGGGCGAAGTGGGACTTGGGCCTGTCGCATTCGACCCCCTCCTCACTTCCTCTCTTCTCTCAGCAGGCGTCGTGTTGGCGCTCCGTCGCTCCCTCTCACTGAGCGGCGTGTATCGCCCTGTTCCCAGGGTAGGCTCTATATGAGGTGGGCGGTCCGAGTCAGGGTAGGGGAGAGGAGCAGTAGGCGGGCTCGTGGGCGGCGCGGGGAACGAGGGCATGGGCGGCGGGCGCGAGAATGCTGGCTGGCTGGAGCTGCCGGCCGAATCTGTTCGCGGGGGCGGGCTCTTGCCATCGCGGCCTTTCTGTATCCTCAGGGGCCCGACGGTGGGAATCGTGGGCGTGTCTGGGTTGGAGTCGTATCGCAGGAAGAGCTCCTCGTCGGGACGGCCTTGCTTGCGCCCGTCCATTTGGGGATATGCGACTATCTATGTATGCTTGCAGCGCTCGTTCCTGGATCGCCGGCGATGACAGGCGTAGACTTATTTTTGGCTACGGGCGCTTTAAGCTCGACGTGCGCAGGGAGCCGTAAGTAGTAGGGTGGTGTGTGTGGATGGCTGCTGGTGGGGTAGTGCGTAGTGGTATGACGCTGCGACACGGGCGAGGTGCATCAGCAATACAGGCGCTGGCTACCGGACCGGTGAAGTTTTATAGGGAACAAGATACGGACCACGGCAGATGCGCCTCTCTCCTGCTTGTGTCTACGCGATCCTGCTGACTTACGCAGCCTTTCTCCCATAGCCCTCCCGCGAGTTGGGCTGCTGCGGGTCTTCCTATACAGACCACCCTGGGCTTCAGACGTGCCTGGCCATGTGATTGGATGGGACGAGCATTTACGCGCTGCGGCCGAATTGGAGACCACTGGTCACACTTGGCGGGCGCATGCGAGCTGCCATTTGTACCTGAGTGGCGACACGCTACCAATTTGATCCAGCGAATGGCATGGCCCAACCTCGACGAGGCCTGTGGCTGGTGGCAGCGACCCAGTTGTCGAGATCACCAACGCAATGCGGGCCGCGAACCACCATGCATCCCTGCGACGGGCCGACACGACACTGTCGAGAGCCTCCGTGCAAGCCCAATCACCTGTCGTACAACAGCTGCATTTGCGGTCGGGGAGTCGTTTGTCGTACGCATGCCATTCAACTTCCAGCTGATGCTTCAGTCATTGGAACAACCAATTTCTAAAACCCACAAACTGACAGAGCGAACAGAAAACCGAAATGTAGTCAAGATGCAGAGGAAAGAGAACCCGAGACCCTTCAAAGGTGAAAGGATTCAACCATCGGGATCCGTTCAGATGTTTGCTTCGTCTGTCAACCATCGGCCTTATTTGTACATTTAGAAAACCACCGACTACCACCACTCTACACCTTACTAAAGAAGGCTTACCGAATGGTGGGCCTGATTATCATTCTTCGCTTCACCGCACCACATTTGGTCAAGTATAAAGCCACTCTACATGGGCTGAGCTCCAGCTGCTGCATCAGATACGGGATAGCTGACAATCTTGTCTTGACCCCTCATTGTCAAAAATGATGCTTGTTTCGTTTCCTTCCTCTACACTGTCATGTCGCTTTTCATCTTTGACTCTTCTACAAAAGGCACTTTGTGCTTCTCGAGAATCGCATGAGCCACTTTCCTCAGCCACTCCAACAAACGGGGATCTTGGTTCAGCCTCGTTTCAAAAAGCCGATATCACGACAGGCGAATACGGACAACCTTATTACTGCAAACTGATCTATAAGTACAAACTACAGGGCGATTCATAACACCATGCCTCTGATACAAAACCCTCCGTCTGTTCCTATGCTGGACTACAAACCCATCGCGCCACCGCCGTATACGATGCAGTCACCACAGTTGCCTACACCAACAATAATTCCAAATGGAAGTACATTCAATTCTCCGGTACAGGGTCAGCAGCGACAATACCAGCCACCATATCCGTCCCAGTCATTTCAACCCCAATACCCACAAACATCCGCCAGTCCACAGCAAGAGGCGATAGTCCAGTCGCCATACCAGGGCATCTCGAACATGACACCCCAACAAATCCAACACGTCCAGAACGTCATACAACACATGCCTACAGAGAAGCTCCAAATGGTCGAACAACAAGTGCAACAGCAGATGATAAGCCCATACCCTCAAGGAGTAGTCATATCACCACAGCCCATGCAATCACCACCAGTCCAAAAGCCACACTTCACCACAACCGCCCCGCAAGGCCTCTTCGGACTCAAAGCCTCCTCGAGCTCGAGTCACAGCAGCGGACCCCAGGACGCCCAAAAATCCGATACCGTCAAGCGTTTCTTCGGCGACACGCTATTCGGCCGCGTAGCCCGGTCATCGGTGCAAACCGCCAGCTCGATAAGCAAGATGCCCAAATCGCTCAGCCCATGGGGCGACAACAACCCCGTGACGCTCCCCAACGTGCGGTACCGCGACGCGGTGCTCTTCACCACGTTCGCCTTTGTCGGGGGCCCACTAACAGAAGGCATAGCAGATAGCGTAACGTCAACCTTTGGCGCGGATTCCTTCGTCTCAGAGATAATAAACAGCGGCGCAGGCGCCATTGCCGCGTCCACGGTGCTGAAATACGGCGTCTTCCAGATCGTCGAGCAGGCTATTGATAAAGGCATGCTCGAACACATGCTCCCCGAAGAGGAGAAGATGCTGCAAACGACCAACGTGACGAGTATTCAGGTTACCGTCAAGCATAAACTCATGGGCGTGGATGCTGATGTGCGCTTTGTCGGCGTGTATCCCAGTCTCAACACTCAGGCGTGCGAAAAGGGCTGGTTTGCTCCGTATCTGTTTGCTAGTGCGAGGACGCCGTTGATACCGCGGTGTAACGATTTTGCTATTGCCCAGTGTTTTGGCCCGTTTCTTGGTGGTATGTTTTCCCCTCCCTTCGCGCCC